>CM041634.1:6281096-6489076 GCA_023333625.1 Bothriochloa decipiens | reverse complement strand
GAATTGGAGTCGTCCTCGACTTCATCTTGGCGATGTCCTCATCATCCCCTCCTTCTAGAATTGGAGTCGTCCGCGACTCCATCCCATCATGAGCAAACTCCTGCAAAAGGTTAGTGACAGTAGGCAATACACCCAACATAATAGGTTTACAAAGCATAGTATAACATGGTGCATCAGGATTATCACATAACTCAGCAGTAGCAGAAGTTGTAGCAAGAAAGGCACCTCCTTTTAACTTAATCTCATTATGTTTAGCATTGGCTAGTGGAGGTTTATTTTTAATTTCCTTAGCATGTTTAACAAAATCATGGTGTAAAGGTGGTGACCAGGGTGGAGGACATCCCAGGGCTTCCTTGGTGTGTTCTTCAACTCTTTGGGGCGTGCTTCCACTTGGGCCAGGGTCCCAATGATGGATAACAAGCCCATCACAACGACGTAGCTCCCTATAGAAACAGCGACGGAGTGTCTTGTTCTTTTGACAGTCTTGCCAACATGATATGGAGATGGGACCAGACCTATTTGAAAGCCTATCAAATAAGCTTTTCATCAAGTGCTCATTGACCTCATTCGCACTCCGGACAGATGAGTTATGGCCTTCCCAATGAAGCACTATCGTGCTGCCGACGAACCGACCATTGGATTTTGATGAGTTTGCACTTTGAGACACATTTGTACCTACACTCAAATAAAACCATATACATGTGGAACCAAATGAGTTGTACCAAAAATCACTATGCACATGTAAGAATGAGCTCACCTTATCTTTAGCCTCCACGGGTATATCCATAGGTGTCATGTCCTCGTCATTCTCCCCTTCTTGACAACAAACCGTCCTCGGTTTGAATTTAGTTGGAGGACATGTTGTAGGTAGCAGCCAACAATGCTCTCCTTCTTGAAATTTAACCTGTTTCTTTATAACAAAACTTGGGGATCTCGACATAACATGGTTATAGCTATTGCAGTCCTCTAGTTGATCATATTTATGCAGAGTCAAAGGAGATTTCAGATTTGAATAAATATAAACACGATGCACCATATACTCTCCTTTACAATTATATTTGCCAATAAAATAATATGTATAGGTAGACATCCATGGCAATTCAGAATATTTAAGTTTCTCTTCCAAACTACTAAGAGCACACAAAGTATCAAACTCAATATAGCCCAAAGTATTTAGAGAAGACAATAATTTTAGCTCATCTTGTTCATTGTTAATGGGAAGCAATTTCTTATTTTTAGCAGAGGATTGCTGTCTCAAAACAAAGGAATCAGTTTCTTTCTCAAGTTGTGGCACAGGAATAAGCATAGCATTACCACACAACTCTTCTTTATCACAAAAATCATTAGAACATTCATCATGTGATAAAGTTAATTCAATCGAAGGTTCTAGTATAGCATTATTAGCATCATCGGCGGCCAAATTCAGCATGCCAAGAGAGCTCTCACCTGAGACAATTACCTGTTCTCTTTCTAAAAGGTTCGTTCTTTCTTCTCTCTACTCTCAAGAGATCTTCTCTTAAAATTTCAGCAGTAGTCATAGGTACAAGAGTAATTTTTCTACCATTGTATTTGAACGAATATTGATTAGTAATCATATTATGCATAACATTATTTTCAGATATCCAAGGCTTGCCAAATAATAATTGGCATGATTGCATAGGTACAATATCAAATTCAGCGCTATCCTTATAAGAACCAATTGAAAACTCAATGCGTGCAATTTGAGTTACCTTTATCTTCTCCCAAGAATTTACCCAGTGGATGTGGTATGGATGCGGATGTGGCCTTGTGGTTAGACCAAGCTTCTCAACCAACTCTAAACTTGCAAGGTTGCTACAAGTCTCACCATCAATCATAACTCGACAACGCCATTCCTTTACGACAAAGTAGATTTGGAACAAGTTGTTGAACTTGTTTTGCTCCGCATTCTCCATTTGAGAACTGAGCACTCTTTGTGCGATGTCCTGCAATTCACTTTTAAAAAGAAACTTGTTGTTTGACATTGTTAGCACAATAAATGCCCTATCAACTATTTATGGGTTGGTGAAGTCACACCCCCACACACGTCTTACCAAATTCTTACCCAAGTTCTTACCAACACATGCAGAGGATGGCAACCGGTGGATCTCGGTTGTGATACCTGAGGATGTGGGCCACGATTGCAAGGTCTTTTTCTGTACTGATCTGAAGATAATGTGGAGCTTGGAAGGCGCAGAAACAGAAAATATATGTATATATATGGCACACAACTCAGTAACAGCGAGCAATGCTGAACTCTAGTCCAAAGTACTTATGCTTGTTGCTGGCCTAACGTGTTCCAAGTACCAAAAGTGTGTGAACAAGGACAGAGGAAACACAAGTATGATGGATAGACAAGTATGAATGAAGCACAAAGCACAATGTAGCACACGCAATCACAGAACAAGCAAATAGCTCGGATTTTGTCTTTTTCTCGGATTTTTCCCACAGGCACTAGTAGGAATCAAACTTTTTTTATTTTTTCACTATTTTTTTATATTTTTCCCTGAACAAGGATCACAAAAGATGTAACCACAAAAATTGGCACCGACAACTGAGGTGAGATGTGGTCTACAGAAAATCAGCACGATCTCTGAAAAGCGTGCAAGAATCTTGACAATTTTTTTTCTTTATCTTCCTGAATTTTTTTGGCAATTCTGATGAAACCAAACAGGCCGAAGGCAAGTTTGGGTCGGCTCCAAATGGAGTCAAGAAGCTGTTGTAAAAATTTCAGATTTTTCTGATAAACGAGCGAAAAGTTATGCCTGTTTTACCGAAGGTATCTCAAGTTATGTTTTCTAAACTCGGAAGGCACAACACGGCAGTCGGCAGTTAGGGCGAAGCGTCCCTAAACTCCAACACCGATCACAGCAGTAGGTATTCGCCAGATGATTTAAGGAAGGCTGCGATGCAAGCAACAAAGAGCGGCTGGCGACCTATCTAGGGTTTGCGCGGCGGCGAGAGTCGACACAAGGCGGCTGGCGGGGCAAGTCGAATAATGTGGTGATTCGACTTGTTGTTTGGAACGGTGGAAGGGACAACGTTGAAATGAAAAACACACGACTGGACTCTAACACAACCTACCAGCAACAAGACCCTGACCAGGACACAAATTCAACATTACGGACTCTGGACTGAATTATGCAAAGGCTAAAGCGCGGAAGGGTTCTAGGACAGGAAATTGAATATGGCTTTGGACTATGGGACAAAAACGAAACACTCAAAAACTAGGGATAAACGTAAATCTGACGGTATACCTTAGCTCTGAATACCACTTGATGGGGACGTGATTCCCTGATCTTCCGTCAGATTGAGATAACTATCGTTTTGGTGGAGCACGACACACCGATCCGGCTTCAGATCCAAAGACCCGAACCCTGCAATCTTAGCACCACGACTCCTCTGGTTATCAACCGTGTCTCCAACCGGTTGACCTCGCCACGAAGGCTAATCCCTGCCTGAGAAACGAAGAACACAAGCAAGAACTCGAAAGAACGCAGCTCAATTAATGGGACAATCTGCAAATGATTGATTAAGCACTCGAGTTGGGGTTCCACAAACCGATGAACGGCGGCTGTCGATGGACAGAAAAATCTAAGCAAAACCCAAGTCTCAACAGCGACGGCTACGTGGAATATATAAGATAGACGTCCTAGGGTTGGAGGCGGCCAGGGGTTGGGCGCCCACAACTTGGGCTCAAGGCCCGACTCGATACATGGCCAAGTTGGCCCAAAATAGGTGACGTAGCACCTTTTCGTGATCACACAGAATGATCCACGAAAGATCTGGAGCTGGGACTAGATCCAAAACGATGGCGTCGTCGTCCCCTTTCCAACGAGTCCAAGATCGCCCCGTTTCGATGTCGTATGAGAAAATTATGACCGAAACAGCGACGACAAGTATGCTGAATCCGAGAGCGACGTGGCAGCTGAGTTGGAGACGAATTGCAAGTTGGGGAAGACCATGGCGTCGGTGTGTCCAGCATGGCGATGTCCTCATCAGTGCCACCCGACGTCTTCGCAAAAGATCTCTACAAGCCATCAGTTGACTTCACGGGTGAACACGAACATCCGTCCAAGGGGGTCGAGCCTCAACCAACCCAGGCCCCCTCGACCGAAGCCGAGGTCATGGACCTCGAGGTATCATCCCCTCGAGCAAGCGACGAAGCCGATTGGCGTAAGCCCTTCCTCGAATACCTTACTCAAGGGGAGCTGCCAGACGAGCGGAACAAGGCTCGACGCATTGCGCGAAGGGCCAAAACCTACGTCCTCTTCAGTCCAGACAAGGAGCTCTATCGATGGAGCCCGACCGGAGTTTTGCAGCATTGCATCACCATCGAGGAAGGCAAAAGGTTACTCAACGACCTACACTCGGGGGCTTGCGGTCATCATGCTGCGCCCAGGACCCTCGTCGGGAATGCTTTCTGATAAGGCTTTTACTGGCCGATCGCTGTCTCCGATGCCATCAGCCTCGTCCGCTCATGTGAGGGGTGCCAGTTCTATGCCAAGCAGACGCACCTCCCTGCGCATGCTTTGCAAATGATCCCCCTCACATGGCCGTTCGCCGTATGGGGGCTCGACCTTGTTGGTCCCCTCAAAAGGACAACTGGAGGCTTCACCCACCTGCTCATTGCCATCGACAAGTTTACCAAGTGGATCGAGGCCCGGCCTATCGGCAATATCCGCTCCGAGCGGGCGGTCGAGTTCTTCACCGACATCATTTATCACTTCGGGGTCCCGAACGTCATCATCACTGACAACGGCACACAGTTCACTGGCAAGAAGTTTTTGGATTTCTGTGATCACCATCACATCCGCGTGAACTGGTCCGCGGTTGCTCATCCTCGAACTAATGGCCAGGTCGAGCGAGCCAGTGGCATGATTTTGCAGGGCCTCAAGCCGAGAATCTTCAACCGCCTTAACAAGCACGGTAAGAAGTGGGCCATCGAGCTACCCTCAGTCCTGTGGAGCCTAAGGACAACACCCAGTCGAGCCACAGGATTTACCTTGTTCTTCATGGTCTACGGGTCTGAGGCCATCCTCCCCATCGACCTTGAATACGGATCCCCTCGATTAAAAGCCTACAACGAGCAGACGAACGAAGAAGCCCTTGCAAATGCCGTCGACCAACTCGAAGAAGCTCGAAACATGGCCCTCCTCAACTCTGCAAGATACATGCAGAAGCTTCGACGCTACCACGACAAGCATGTGCGCAAAAGGGACCTTCGAGTGGGCGACCTCGTCCTACGACGGCGACAGAGCAATAAGGGCCGGCACAAGTTAACTCCACCATGGGAAGGCCCCTTCATCGTAGCAGAGGTGTTGAAGCCCGGAACCTACAAGCTCGCTAACAACAAAGGTGAAATCTTCAACAACGCATGGAACATCGACCAGCTACGTCGCTTCTATCCCTAGTCGATGCCTTCTTCTTACATTTTCGCATAACGGAATGCTTTCGATCACAAGCTTAATTTCCTTATACATATAAGAGGTAGCCTCGACTCTGCTCCCTTAGAGTCGAACCTCCCTCAGGGGCTATAAGGGGGGAACCCCCCGAAGTCCCCAAAAAACTCGCATGATTTTTCAAAACTCAAAAGTCTATTTTCTCCCACGCACCTCGATACGTTCTAATACTTAGTCAAAAACGCCATGCGAATGTCCTAAGCGTCGAGGGCTGTCGAGCCAGGAGACCACCTACGCCCCAGGGCTACGGTACCTCCACTCGCTCCCCGACGAGGGGCACGAACATGCGTCGAATTCACTAAGTAAGAAACGTTATCAGGAACGCGAGAAAGAAAAAGACTTAAAAATCATATACTTTCTAAGTTTCGAGGTCCACTCTGCCTCGATATGCCTCGACATGGGTTGATACTAAGTCGAAGATGACACGAGAAGGTATGAAAGGTCGAGGGATGTCGGGTCGGGAGACCGCCGATGCCCTAGGGCTACGGCACCTCCACTCACTCCCCCCTTCGAAGGGCACGATCGTGTGACGAAATCGATAAAAGTAGAGACCCGATCAGGCAGTAAAGACAGAAAAGACTTAGAGCACACTTAGACATATACATACGAATATAAATGTACATTGGCTCGAGGCTTCGCGACCTCGAGAACAAAAGATTACAAGATTTCTTACAAAGGCCTCTTTGCCCAGGTTTGGCTCACAGGCCATCATCCTTAGGAGGCGGAAGCACCTCACGCTCGAAGAGGCTCGCAAGACGACCGCTAGGTTCCTCGGCAGCCTCGACCAACCCCATGAATACGGCTTCGTTCTCCTCGTCAGTCTTCGAAGGGTCGCTGATGAAGCCGTGGGACACGACCTCCATGTCGTAGATGTAGCCGGAGCCGATGACCGCCATCGCCCGCTTCACGCCGACATGAAGGGCGCCCCGCACCTTCTCCTTAACCATGCGGCCGAGCTCGAACAGCCGGTCAAGAAGAGGGGCCCCATGAACGTCATCCGCGGCCGCTTCGGGACGAGGGACGCCGAGGCTGTCATAGACCATATCGAGCATACCGCCGAGCTCGCCGGTCGCGATGAGCCCGAGTCAGCTCCTCCTCCAAGGCTGAAAATAAACAAACGGAGTCAGTAACGCTTAAGAAAGAAGACAAAGGCAAAAAACTCTTCGGGAGAAGAAGGAAGACTCACCGACGACGTGGGTCTCGAGCTTCGTGTGTGTATCTTGCAGAACAAGATACTCGTTCACAAATGCCTCACCAGCACGGACCATCGACGCGTTCTCCTCCTTGAGCTTTTCGAGGGCCTCGCCTGCCAAAATGGCATTCCGCCTTTGCTCTTGCCAGGCTTCGGAAAGCCTGGCGTTTTCGGAGACCGAGGCCTCGAGCTCTTTCCGCACCACTTCGAGGGCCACGCCAACCCTTGCCAGCTCGTCGCTGGCCTCGGACCTCGCCTGCTCAAGGGCCCTCCCCGATTCCTCCTTCGCCTTGGCCTCGGCCTCGGACTTTGCCTTCTCAAGCTCACTCCGAGCGGCAGCGGCCTCCTCCTTCGCCTTTGCGGCCTCGACCCGGGCAGCCTCTAGCGCCGCTTCTAGCTCGGGGGTCTGGTCCCACTTATCCTTGGCGCCGTGGATGAGATAGGACTTGATGTTCGAGCGCTTTCTCAGATCCTAAGACCAAGAAGAACAAAGGACATCATCAACAAATAGAACACACCCCGAGTTTCATAACTTCAAAGTAGGATGCTTACCGCGAGGCACTGGTGAAGGTTGTCGCTGACGAGACCAAGCATTGCCTTCAGTGAGCTCTGAAGGCAGGAACTCTCCTCCTCGACAGCCCTCCAGCATTCGAGCTCCGCGGGGTCATCCACCTCCCACGAGGGAGCGTCGTGACTCGTGGGGTCGTGGACGCAGGTGGGCTCCGAGCCCCATCCCGAAGTCTCTGCCTCGGAGCGCCACCACGCCGCCTCAGCTGCAGCACCCTCCGCGTCGACGGCCGCACCTGCCACAGGTCGTTGCTTGGGAACCGCGGGGGGAGACGGACCCTCCCACGGCACGATAGCCAGCAAGCCGGCCTGCGGCCCCTCCCGCTTGACAAAAAGATCCACCGGGGCAGGCACGGCGACACTCGCCTCCCCGCTTGACGGGGCCGCTTCGGCACCCCCGGACTCAACGACCCCGGCTCGGGGTCTCGACGCCGCAGGCTCGGTGGCCGCTTCGCCGACAACCGAATCAGCGCCCCGGGCCAACGCCGCGTGTGCGGCCTTGACCCAAGCAACGACCCCTGCGTTTGAAATCAACGGGGGAGTCGAGGCGGTGCTCGTCACCGTAGGAACCGGGCCCGTAACCGGAGCCGCCGCGACCGCCATCACCTTCGTCGAAGCCTCCTTCCGAAGGCGCTTGGCCGGAGCGGGCCCCGCCAGTGCCCTCTCGCGCTTGAGTCTGTAAGAAAGGAAAAATTAGATGCGTGGAATCGAGACGCGAAATATAAAGCTGCTCCAAGGTTAAGAACTTACGCCACCGGGAACCTTCCCGGGGTTCGTGAGGCCCCCGTCGACGGCCGCATCCCGGCACCCGGAAGGCTTGAAGTCGCTGCCGGTGGCGTCACGCCATGAGGCCCCGCAGCCCCACGAGCAGAGGCCGCCGCCGATGCGGCCAAGGCCAGCGCCACCGGCCCGGCCCCAAGGGCCTGGTGACTTTCACGGGGCCCCTCCGTGGGCCCCTCAGGACCAGCGGCGCCCTGCGTTGAAGGGGCAACAGCTGCAACCCTCCGGGTCGAGAGGTGCTCCTCTTCTCCGCTCCACTCCTCCCCTGATTCCTCAGAGAAGGACCTCCTGACGGGCCCAACCTCTCGTCTCTGCTTAGCCGAGCGCTGCTCGCCCGCAGAGAGATCGAGGCTATGCATCCGCCTCTTCTTGCTCTCCTCCTCCTTCGTCTTCTTTGCCGACGAGGCGCCGAGAAGCCCCGTCGGACAAGCCCCGAAATCTTCCCTAACGGGGGCAGCGACAACTCGTAGTCGAGCTCCCCCTACACGCAAAGCCCAAAAAATGTAAGGTGAAAAGAAACAAAAAGAAGGGCTCGACGAAGTAATACACTCACCAATTCGGGGCAACCGGGATCCGGCTGCATCGGAAGACAGTTGACATCCTGCGCCGTGAAGGGGCCCGACACCGTGCCTCGAACCCTCTTGGCGACGCTCTCCGGCGTAATATCCTCAGCAACCATCCGGCTCCCCCCGAGCTCCGCTCCAACGAACATTTGGCTCATGCGAAGCGAGCGCCGCATCAGGGGGAGCACCCGTCGATGGTGGAAGGCTGAGGCAACGACCCCGGCAGTCAACCCCTGCCCTCGAAGGGTCGCCAGGGCGTCGAGGAGGTCTTCGAGCCTCTCTTGATGGTCCCGCGCTGGGGCGCCCCAGTTGTGGGGACGCAACTCGATGACGCGCCCAGCAGCCCCTCGTCGTTCCTGATGTAGAACCACTTCAAAGGCCAGGCGTCGTGGCTCGAAGTCAGGCCGATAGGGATGAAGGCGTCGGCCTTCCTCACGGTGAAGTTGCAGTACCCAGCCCGCACCAGCCTCCGCACCCCCGGCGACGCGCTCTTGGAGAAGTACTCCGCCCGAAAAAGATGGAGCCAGAGCTCCCAGTGCGCCTCCACCCCGAGGTAACCCTCGCAGACTGTGGTGAAGATGGCGGCGTAGGAGATTGCGTTGGGGGAGAGATGCTGCAGCTCAATTTCGTAGTAGTGGGTGAGGGCGCGCATGAACCGGCTCGGTGGGGAACCGAAGCCCAATCGATGGAACTTGATGAAGCGGACCACGTAGCCCTCCGGTGGGTTCGGCTCGCGGTCCCCCTTTGGCGGAACGAGCCATTCGGGCTCGGCCCTGTTGGTGATGGGGCAAAGAAGCCCCTCCGCCACCAACCCCTCCAGCTCCTTCCTTGTCACATCCGAGGGGAGCCACGCCACGGGCTGAAGAATCTTTGGCGGCGCCATGGCAAGGGCACGGAGCTCTTCGGTGGACGGACGACCTGGAAGACTTTCTATCTCCGCAGGGAGGCGAGCGCAAGGAAGGTAAGCGCAGGGAGGCGAGCGCAAGGAAGGCAAACAAGCGCAGGAAGGCGAATGCGAAAATGGCAGGAAAGCAAGTGAAGAGCAACGGTGCGCGGAGTGCCTCCTTTTATAGGGGCAGAAGACCGATGGACGGCCGACGCTTGCCCGACCAGTAAGTCCCCGCATTAAATGCACCCAAAGCACTCTCCTCTCGATTCCAGTGCGTCATGGACAGGGCCGTTTTGCATTCACCCCCTTGACTGCCATCGACCATGGACACACCTCAAGCATCCGTGAATCAGGCGTCATGCCGGCTCCACCACGACCGCGCCGTTCCGACAACCGTGATATTATGGCCGCGCCGCTTCGAATCTTTTCTTGAAAAACGAGAACTGACAGTTATCCTCCATGAAATGCGCTTCAAGTACAGGAATCATCCACTACCGCGCCGCTCCGGCTTTTGCGTAAAAAGGCACGCGTGATGGACAGGAGGAGTTATCCACAGACTGATCTTCCCACGATACAGGATACGGGCCCAGGCCCTCGAAACCTCCAGGGAGCGAAGGCTGGCCTTCGAAAAGGGTTCGACAGCCGCCCTCGAGTACCGGAGTTAGGGGTGACCGAGGGGGCCGACGCGAGTCCCTTGCTCGAGAACAAATTCTCGAGGCCCCCTCGGACACATTCAAGGCAAAACTAAGGGACCACGACGGAATCCCCTCGAGGGGAGGCATCGAGCCACCGGACCCGATCGAAAGGGTTTGGCATCCGCGAGACCCACTGTTTGCTCGAATAAGAGCGCCTCAGGGCCACTAGTCGACCCCTATCGAACGGGGCATGAGCTCTTACTTGAATTTCCCGATAGTAGCTCACCTGAGACGTTGATGCTCGCCCGAGCATGGGTAGCACAACGCTTCTCCCCCCTCTACCCGATCGAAAGGGTTCCTGAGGGTCGAACAAAAAAGTCAAGCTCGCACCTGACCGGCTTCGATGAAAGAAGCTAAGGAGCGGAATTGCAACCAGGTGGCCTTGACGAAAGAGGATCCAACCACCCGGGGGCTCGATCATTCGAGCACACATCAACCAAACCAAAAATAAAAGACCTCGGGCGAGTATTCTACTCACCCGAGGCCTCGGGGGCTACACCTGAAGGGTGCGCTCGCGCGCAACCCTCGGAATACGACCAACACTCCGAGTCCATTCAACTGAGCCTCCGTGTAAGTATCAGCACTTACACGAAGCCTCGGGGGCTACTGTCGGTTACCAAGAGAAGAGGTAACCTAAACCTTCCTAGTTTTTGGTTAAACCCCGAGTTTACCCTCAGATTAATCTCGCGGGACCCTCGAAAAAACACGTGCAAGACCAGACCGTACATCCTCGACCCACCAGGCCCACCGACAAATACACATTGGGCCGGCCCACAACAGAGTACTTAACTTCTGCCGCAACCCTCGACAAATCACTGACGTCACCAGCCGATGATCACTCGAGGGGGGACCCCGCGTCAAGTGTCGAGGCCCCGGAGGGACGGACGCCTCGATACGACAAGGGTCGAGCCCCCCCTCGATCCACCAACTCCAGGTACGTCCGATAGCGCATTTAATGCAAAACTACCTAACCTCGTCAAATCGTATGGCTATAGTGTCTGCACAGTGGTCCGTACAACGGTCGAATCCCACTTTACCGCCTATACTGAGGACGTGCATCGGTCTGCACGACACTATTACGCCGTACTCAGCGCTGTTAGGCAGCTCGAGGCCCCCCTTCGACGCGCTACGCGACAAACAACCGACATCGGATTCCCTAAATTCAATCTTATCCGCTCAACCACTACGCTTGAGGCTACCCCTCGACTGGGCCTCGAGTACGCATCGACGCCCTCCGGTCAACCTACATCGACTTCAAAAGCTGCGCCAACAACTCCCGATGCGACCCCAACAGGAACTCGCACGTCCTCTACAGGGGATCGCGTCTTTCGCCGGTCAGCAACCACGTCTCTGAAGGACGCCTGTCAACTCCGAGCCACGCTGCTACAGAACAAGCCATGCTCAGCGCACGTCTCTACAGAGGCCTCGAGTTGACCACCACGACCCGTGACGTCACCACCGCGTCATCGAACCAGGATATCTGTACCCCTGTGCCTCCCCTTGGCCTATAAAAGGGGACGCCAAGAGACCCAATAGAAGAAGGGAACTGACTCCAGAGAACGATCTCACGAACAACCGAACACACGCCTAGGCAGACTCCTAGACTCTGAATAACTCTTTCGCTCTATACTCGACCCCCCCTCGAATTCTCTCCTTCGCTTGTATTCACCCCTGTACAAGCACTTAGGTGCAAGATAATACA
The DNA here is from genome assembly GCA_023333625.1 of Bothriochloa decipiens. Classification (NCBI taxonomy): domain Eukaryota; kingdom Viridiplantae; phylum Streptophyta; class Magnoliopsida; order Poales; family Poaceae; genus Bothriochloa; species Bothriochloa decipiens. The sequence goes on along the minus strand of CM041634.1, from coordinate 6,477,208 downwards.
AATCTTCTCCCCCCGCTGGACGTAGGGCCTTCTTTGCCCGAACCAGGATAAATCGCTGTGTTCTTTTTGCATCACCATCCGAACGGGTTACACACACATACGTTTACTCGTTGGCTTAGGATATTCCCGGGTTCCTAACGCCGACACACAGTTTGCAGGAGAGGGGAAAAAACAACCACAACAACACCAACAACACGGAACACGAACCAAACTTGAAGAAACAAAGAGCAGTCCTAATGAGGGTAAAGAGGCCTAGCGCATGAAGGACCCTGGACGGCCATCTGATCCCGAGTCCAAAAGGGAGGTAGCTGTGGACGATCATTCCGCGACATCAGTCGCCACGTCAATGGAGGCTGCAGAGGAGCAGCCAGCGGTAGCAGCCGAGACACATTTCCGTCTTGCAATTTCAAAGCCTGCCCATGAGCTGTAGATTAGTACTAGCACTATAGATTGGAAAAAGTCATTATGCCTTTAAAACTTGGGCCGATACGAAGATCCAGCCTGTGTCGTTAATTAACTCGTTATATGGGCTACCAAATCCACCAAAACTATAGCAGAATATGGGCCGAACAGCAGTAGTTATCCGGACATGAGCCTCAGAGGCAAAACCTGTACAACTCCTCGTTCACGTGGAGCACACATGCCGCCGTCCTCGCCGGCGTGTCATGCCATGGACTGCCGCGCGGCGGCCGCGATGCCCGGCGCGGCGGCCGCGGCGCCACCTGCGCAGCCACGTCAAAACGTCAACTCTCTCGATCTCTCGCTGCTCTGGCACCGGATGTTGCGCGTCAATACCCAAACTGCCCCCTCTTCTCCACTCGGCTTCTTCTGTTCTGGGCCGGGGTGTTCTTGGGAGTGTGCACGCTTGCCCTCTGTTTCTGGGTCACTTCCCTCGGAAGTCAAACTGAATTCTATATGCGCAGCCTCCAAGAACCGCCGATTCTGAGAGGCCAAAGGGATTAGCAGGTTGATAAACAATGCGGCTCAGGCATCCAATGGGGTGGTTATAAGATTGGATTCCGAGTGATCCAATCTGGTCCAGAATTGTTCTAGATCTGACACATTCTGCTCAGAAACCTAATGCACTGTAGCAGCGCAGAGGATCTTGTGCCGTCCAGCTCTCTTCAGTGTCACTTCTTCTTGGACTCGGAAGGGGATTGAACCAAGATATTTCCATGTTGAGGTCAGCAACAAAGCTTACTCATTGATCTTGTTTTGCTGCAGCTTTGCCATTTTTCCCATATGTTAATGCTGAAGTAGCCAAGAAGTGCGCACGTTTTACTTTCAGATTTGATAGGCACTCCCTGCTGTTTACCAACAATTTCGTGTAAAAACATTGGATATCAATGCAGTCTGTTGTTCTTGTGCTTTCCAAATGCAGGTTGCCAAATCTCTGAAGTCGGTGTAGCAGATAGGCATCAAAAGTTGAGATATCAGTTTGTTTTCTCGCAGCAATGATGTCGGCAAAACTGCGGCGCGTAGTCGCGTTCTTGCTGCCGTTCATTGTCACCGCCTCCGCGTTTGATCCCTTCCACCAGAACCTGCCGCAAATGGATCCAAAGATGGATCCAAAAATGGCGATGGGAGGCGGCCAGCCTCCCTTCGTCCCCCACGAGTACGTCCGCTTCGCCGACGTCAAGCGGGAATGCCGGTCGGTGCTCTCCTCCACCACCGAGCTCACGTTCGACGCCAACCGCGCTAACGCGCTCATGCCGGAGCTGACCTTCGTCAAGGGGGACTGGAACGAGGACGACGAGGGCGTGCCGCTGCTGCCGTTCGACGGCACCGACGTGTCGGGCAACAACGCAGCGCCGGACCCGCTGCGGCTGGCGTCGTTCATGCTCACGCACGTCGACGTGGGCCGCCGAGGGAAGACGTCGCTCAACGTCAGCGGCGTGCTCGGCGTCGCCGTCTCCCGCAACGGCACCGGCCCGGTGATGGGGCCCTACGTGTCGCCCGAGCTCAAGGTGTGGCCCGGGAGCACGGAGATTAAGATCCTCTTCGAGGGCGTGTACACCGAGAACGGCGACGGCGAGAGCGTGCTCTGCATGGTCGGCGACGCCCTGCTCCCGAGGCGCGGCAGCGACGTCGGCAACCCGTGGGACTGGGCCAAGAACACCGGCCGCGACAGCTTTCAACCGCCGGTCACCAAGGACGGAAACGTACTGCTCGTGCTCCGGTACCCGACGACGCTGACGCTGACGACGCGCGCCGTGCGGGGCGAGCTAACGAGCACGAACGCCAAGTCGGACGTCGCCTACTTCGACGCCGTGCACCTGCTGTCACAGCTGGGCGCCTACTCCAACTACAAGTTCGGGTCCGAGAAGCTCGTAGACAAAGCGTGCAGCACGCACCCTTACCGCGACGACATCCTCGGCGGCGGCCGGGGTCTGTACAAGGGCAACTCCTTCTGCGGCATCCTTGACCGATTCACGTCGGAGGACGTGCTCGCCGTCGTCCCCAACTGGCGGTGCAACTCCACGGACGCGGTCTGCCGACGGCTGGGGCCGTTCGAGACGGACAAGGCGATCGACGCGACGGACGGTGCGTTCACGGACGTGAGCATCGTGATGCAGGACGTCCGGTGCGAGCCGAGGAACGCCCCGAGCGGCGAGAGCTCGGCGAGGGTGTCGGCCGTGTTCCGCGCCGTGCCCCCGTGGGAGCACAAGTACTCGGCGGGCAAGCGGACCGGGCTCAGCGGCATGACGCTCTTGGCCGAGGGAGTGTGGCGCGCGTCCACGGGGCAGCTCTGCATGGTGGGCTGCCTCGGCGTCGGCGCCAAGGCGTGCCACTCCCGCGTGTGCCTGTACGTGCAGACCACCTTCACGGCCACCCGCCGCAGCCTGACCGTGGGGCAGATCACCCGCGTCGACGGCAGCGGCGGCGTCGCCCACTTCCCGCTGACGATCAAGCGCACGGTGCACCCGACGGAGCTCTGGAACCGGTTCGGCGTCTCCGGCGGCGCGCCGCTGAGCATGGCGTACAACTACACGAAGGTGAGGGAGGCCAGCGAGTTCCTCAGGCGCAGCGAACCGTTCGAGTTCGGGGCCGCCCTCGCCAAGTCGCTCTTGAGCTACCCGAAGAAAGCCGACAGCCTCGCCGACGGCTGGATGAGCCTATCCAACCTCGCAGACGACCTCACCCTCCACGTACCGGCCGTGCCGGACCCGTTCCCTCGTGAACGTTTCGAGCGGCCGTTCTTTCAGCTGGAGGTGCTCTCGCTCGGATCACTCGTCGGCCGTACCTCAATGGCGGCGTCGGCTGTGGAGTTTCCCGGAATGCCCGGCGAGCTCGGAGGGGGCAAGCCGTCCTCCTGGACGTCGTCGCAGCAAGAGTCCTCGTCGACGACGGCGTCGTCGCAGCCAGCAGAGTCATCTCTCCTCAACGTGTCCGCGGAGCTCTCGCTCTCCGGCAACCCGTACGCGAACGTGTCGAGCATGTTCTTGGAAGGCGTGTACAATCCGGTGAACGGCCGGATGTACCTGATCAGCTGCCGAAGCATTCAGGCGACCCGGCAAGCCTTCCCGACGTTGAAAGACGTCGAGGATGGCATGGACTGCTCGATCGAGATGAGGGTGGATTACCCGCCGACGACGGCGCGGTGGCTGATCAACCCGACGGTGAAGGTGCACATCGCCAGCACGCGCGACCCCGGCGACCCGCTGCACTTCAACACGACGAAGCTCCAGACGCTGCCGATCATGTACCGGGAGCAGCGGCAGGACATCCTGTCCCGGCGCAGCGTGGAGGGGATCCTCCGCATCGCGACGCTGGCGACGGCCATCGCCGTGGAGATGAGCCAGCTGATGTACATCAAGGCGAACACGGACGTGATGCCGTACGTGTCTCTGGTGATGCTGGGCGTGCAGGCGGTAGGGTACAGCGTGCCGCTGATCACCGGCGCCGAGGCCCTATTCGCCCGCATCGCCGCGGGCTCCGACGACGGCGCCGTGCCGCCGTCGTACGAGGTGGACAAGAGCAGCCTGTACTGGACCATCGACTGTATCGTCAAGATCCTCGTCCTCGCCGCGTTCCTGCTGACGCTCCGGCTGGCGCAGAAGGTGTGGCGGTCGCGCATCCGGCTGCTGACGCGGTCGCCGCTGGAGCCCGGCCGCGTGCCGAGCGACCGGAAGGTGCTCGTCTACAGCCTCGGCGCGCACCTGGTGGGCTTCGCGGTGGTCCTGGCGGCGCACTACGTGGACGTGTACAGCCGGCCGGTGCGGGACGACGGGTCGTACATGGACGCGCGCGGGAGGACGCACGCGCTGCGGGAGTGGGCTGTGACGCTGGAGGAGTACATCGGGATGGCGCAGGACTTCTTCCTCCTCCCACAGGTGATCGGCAACGTGGTGTGGCGGATCAACTGCAAGCCGCTGAAGAAGAGCTACTACGTCGGCGTGACGGCGGTGCGGCTGCTGCCGCACCTGTACGACTACATCAAGGCGCCGGCGATCAACCCCTACTTCGCCGAGGAGTACGAGTTCGTGAACACGAGCCTGGACTTCTACTCCCGGTTCGGCGACGTGGCGATCCCACTCGTGGCCGTCGCGCTGGCCGCCGCCGTGTACGTGCAGCAGCGGTGGAACTACAAGATCATCACCAAGACCGTGAAGACGCAGCAGAAGAAGCTGCAGCACCTCGGGTCCAGGGTGTACGAGCGCCTGCCGTCCATGTCGTCGGGGAACTTCGAGGCCGAGCTCGTCTCCGGCGTCAACGAGGGCGTCGCACTACGGCGGGACACCAGCTTGAGCTGAACCATCGTCCGACGTCCGTTGATCAGCTAGCTAGCTCGTTTGCTTTATTTTTTTTCTTTGTGTGTGTGTGATGCTCTTTGTTTTTGTTTTCTTTTTTCCCCTTGTCTTCGGTCTTCACAACAGAAAATGTGTGTACTAATACTATTAGCACAATAAAATCTCTCTTTTCTATGCATCAAGTTTTATTTTTATTTATTTATTTATTTATTGCAGAAAGCTTTGGTCCACTGGCTATGCAGTAAACCTGTAGTCATGCTCATAGGAACTGCATGCCAAATCGGCATGGCATGTCTTATAGATTGTGAAGGACGCTGAGGTGATTTACAGCATCCTTCCAATATTCTTTGACAGTACAGCACGCTGGCTGGATCACTAGTTAGTTAGGAGATGACAAATGTGGCTCTGTGGTAGCTAGCTACATGTAGGCGAATGAAAGGGTCAGCTCAAGTGACATTTCCACTGCCTCCTCCCGCTGGTGCTGCTGCTGCTCCTTCAGCAACTGCTGCTGTTGCTGCAGGAGCAGCAAGGTCGCCGCCTCCGTGGTTCCGCTTCCACTGATGGAGTGAGACTTCTGGTGATCAGAGCTGCAGCTTGGACCCGCCGCTCCATCTTCGACACCCTGCAAATTTAAATTCAAACATCAGATCAGTGATTCAGTATTGGGGGCAGATGCTTCCATGAAACTGGACGCCGTCAAGAGCGCCGACGTCGAGGGGCAGGAGGGCTCGGAGTGCTAGGAAGAAACCAACAACGAGAAGCAGCAACTGATCCCCGTCTCCAACATGGAAACAGCCGTTCGGGAGATGTCCCCGTGCAAGGACGCCACGGACGTCTTCTGGGACCTCCCGAACGCAGCGTACAGCCAGGCGCTGCTCACCAAAGCCAAACGCCGCCACCGCCATGTCCGAATCCAGCCCGTGGTGCCGAGAACGACGCGACGTAATGCATGGGAGGAAGGGGAACGAAGAAGGGAATGAGGACGGGCGGCACTGACCTGGCGACGCGTGACGTTGCCATCGTCGTCGACGTCGTAGCCGGCCTCAGCGCAGAGCGCGCGGAGCACGTCGTTCTGGTCGGCGTGCTTTGGCAGCGCGTACCCGGCGTGGGCGCGCAGGCCGGCGTAGATCCTGGCGGCCACCTGGCGCCGCCTCTGCTCGCGCTCCCGGTTGTTCTCCCGCTCCCGGGGCGTCGGGTGCCGCAGCGACGTCGTGACCCCGCCGCCCCGGCCGCGGCGCCGCACCGTCCACGGCCCCTGCGTCGAGCGGATGCAGCCCTTCCGCTGGGACACTGGCACCACCGCCATTGCCCCCGCCTCGCCCTCCTCCCTCCCAGCTCCGGCCTGCCACTCCATGGTCGCCGTCGTCGATCTCCGATCGATCACACACACACTGACACACACCTACACACTAGCACCAGTAGTCGCCGCACGGTCGCTCTCGCCCGGCCGCTCAGTCAACTGATGACTGATCGGTCTCTCCCTCGATCTCACTCACACGAGTATTTATAGGCAGAGGAGGAGGAGGATCATGCATGTGTGCCTGTGGACTGAAAAGCTGGTGCTTCTTTCACATTGCGAAAAACCAAGTGCTCCTAGTTCATGAAGGAATGCTCTTGTTGCTATGTGCATGTAAGTTTCTTGGCATCTCTCTCTCTCTCACTCACAATGTGTGTGTGGGTCAGTGGGTGTGGGTGAGTGTCTCAGTAAGAGAACAGAGAAGGAATAATGTAGTTGGGAGCTGCAGGCTATTGCCTGAAGAAGAAGGAATATTTTCGCCGCAGTACATACGGCCAATTGGTTTCAAGTCCCTGCATCCTACCTGCCTTTTCAGTCTTCAGCCAAGGCTGCTTCGGAGTAGTGCCTAGAGATCAAAAGCCTATCCAACAATTGGAGGAAGTTCCTACGGCACAATGTTATACGCTTCAAATTGTGCATATGCATGCATTCGTGGCTGCAAGCGGCTCTAGCTTTCAGCTATGGTGTAGTGTAGCCAAGAAGATCAGACCAAATGATTTTTCCTTTCTCTGGTGAGGAGATAAAAAATACTGAAGCAGTTGCTGATGGTTTTCCAGTTTTTGTATTTTTCTTGTTGTTCAGTGTTGGTGCATATATATGTTCCCAATGATTCTGTTTTCCTGTTAGTGTTTACTTTTTTTTTTGAGAACGTGTTTTTGCACGTATTTCATTAAGCAGAGGTTGTTTGTGTTTTCTCACTTCGACTGAGTGAAAAATTGATGGTCAACATTCAAAAGGAGCATTACATTGTGATGAGTCATGAGTTATCTGCCTTAGAATCTGGAAATTCTCGTGTACATGCGTTTGGGGTCAAGGTTCAGGTGTGCCACGCTGCTTCTCCAACCACTGGTCCTCTTTGACTAATGACTATGGTGTTCATGCTCATCTCGGTTGTGTATGTGCAATTGTGCATGCAGGACTAATATACCACATGCTAACCACGCCGTGCTTCAGAGTTCAGAGCTGCATTTTTTACTGAAGGAAGAGAAACACGTAAAGAATTTTTGACAGTTGCGTATGTACAGATAAGTACAAACAAACGAGCAAATCAAAAAGGGGACTGAAAGCAAGTTACCATGGCTTACTTGAGAATTCAGAGATGTGGCTGCACTTTTACTGGGAACAAAAACTTTCAGAGCTTCCTGTATTATTTAGGACATGAATTTACTGTTTGGACAGGCAGTAATTTTTTTTTTTTTTTGAAACCGGTGCCTGTGCATGCGAAGTTCACCGGAAATATCATTTTCTTCATGTCATGTTAGATCATGGCATATGCTGAAATACCATGGCCATCTTTATCCAGCGACCATTTGGCGAAAATATCCCTAAACACGCCAAAATTGGTTTACCCTTAAGGCCTTAACTGCTCAGAGCCTTCTAATAAATGAAAGACTAACGTTTCTAATTTACAGGTTCAAACAACTCTAATGCAATGGAATGCGATGCAAGAGATTGTATATAAAAAGTACTAGAACAAAACCATGCCGTTTGTTCACAGAAAAATCAAACCATGTCATATCAGAATTTTTTTTTAGAAAAGACGATAAAAGCTTTGCCGTGATTTCTATTAGACGAATAAGTCATATCAGAACTTCGAACCATCATAGGTACTGTATGAAAGAACATGTGACTGTGAGTAGCAACTAAACGAGCAGGTGGAGACAAAAAGGTCCAGCACTAAGGAAGAAGAACAGATGGTGAAAAGTGAAGCAAAAAAAAAAGGCACAGAAGAAGAGACTACAAGAGCTCCAAGCTGCAGCTGCGTCATCGTGTTCATCTCAAACGTTCAGTCAGAGTACACAACACTAGCAACCCTGATCATTGTTAAAAAAGAGTATACGTGAAGCTTACTTTAAAATGCTTGCGTATCATATTTAGAAGTGTCTAAAATTTTTAAAACTTTACACACTAATAGTAATGTACCAAATAAGCATTATACCAAATTTTAAGATTCAAACACATTTTATAAAAATTCATATGAAAAAAATAAATTTCCTCCATTAGAGGACAAAAGGTCATGATGGCTGAATTTTGTTATTTTCATACATATTTTTATAAAATGTGTTTCAATCTCAAAATTTGGTACAATATTCATTTCGTACATTAATATTAATGTATAAAATTTTAAAACTTTTAGACACTTCTAAATATGACAGACAAGCATTTTAGAGTAAACTCCGCGTACGCTCTTACGCAATTGGATGCATTTCACCTCGAACGAAGTGCAGTCGCCTCGTGCTTGCCGGCGGCGAGACCACGTGCGATCCGACACCCGTGGCGCTGTAGCTGGCCTGTGGTGTGTGCCTGATCGAACAAGTAAGCATGGAGAAGGGTGGTCCGCTGTGATGATCGAGCGAGTGGATGCCGATGGACCATGAGTCCATGACGAGGGCCGACTGAATCGATCGGTTTCGCCAATCGCCATCGCTGCGCAGCAGCCGTCGACGCCATCGTGGTTTCTGACGACGTTTGAACCAGACGCATGGACTGGGAATCTGCCTTTCTTTTATCTCGGAATTTTAGCTTCCATTAACACTCAGGCCCCCCCGGAATACAAAATTCGGTGCTTGGCGCCTGAACACATCGATCGGCGGATCAGCCACCGTGCTACAGGTCTTGTGCTTGTAAAGAAATTCTCCCTGCACTGTTTCGAACAAGAAACCCAACCTTCTTTCTTCAGCATGGAAGGACGCATCAACATTGAATCTTGCCATCTTGTGCTTGTGCACGTCATTTTTTTTTTTTTTTGAGGAAGGCTTGTACACATCATATGGGGGTGGTCTCCATGAATCTTTCTCCTTGCTGGAGCGAGCGGCACCATGGCAACGGTAGAATCGCAGTGGCCCAGCCCATCTCCGAGAGGCTGCGTGTGAGCTGATGATATTATACTGGGTCGTGTGGCCCATTGGGCTGAATGAAAGACCAAATGGGCTACGTGCTGGCGTCGCGGCATTCGTCGGCCGTTGCTGGGCCGTTTCCCTGTAACTCTCGGCACCAGTCAGAACGGGGACGCGAGAAGCATGATCAAAAATTCAGAACTCGTGTCTGCTTCAACTGTTCCGGGCTCCTCACCTCGGTCCACGGTCCTCGTCGTCTCTGGTGAGCAGAGCACATGGCTGCAAGATACGGTGAGGTCCGGTCCGCCCGACGAGTCGAGCACCCATGAGTCCAGGACCCGTCGTGCTCATGCTCGTGCAGTCGTGTTCAAACCAAACCAAACGCCCACGCTAAACGATGGCACGTCAGATCCCTGCGCTAATGATCGATCCATCGCATTGGCAGCAGGAGGGCCCAGACAACATCGCAGGGCCATGGCCACGTGCACATGCTTGTTCAGTTGTTCCGCTTCACTGTGGCCCGTACAGTACAGTGTGCTCTAGCGCAGCTGCGCTACTGGGGCCGGTGAACGGGACTAGTGCGACGCTTGCAATTAATGTTGGTGTACTAGTGTTCCTTTCTTCCTTTGTCCCGAGCGTCTGAGCCAGCATGCAGTCTGTCACGATGAAACCAGGGCCCATCTCTGTGACTGTCGTGTGAGACGCAGCGTTTCCTTGCGCAAGTCTCTCTCGCAGTCTCGGTGGCCGGCCACGGCACACGGTCCAAAGCGCGATTTGTTTTTGCTTCGCTGCCTCTCTCTACCCACCTGATACACAATATTTAGAGTTGCAATGTCGATACTACTTGCTACAAATTTATTTGAATTTAAAATTAGTTAACGTCAAAGCACGATGTACTGTACTCACTCTCGCTCTCTCAAACGGAGTACGAGTAAGTACTGACATGTAGAAATATACGGAGTACTACTATTTGAACATTTCAACCCAAGCAAAAGCTGCAACGCCAATAAATGCTCCTGAAGGACCCGTCGAACGATGTGTTGCGCTACTCCTGGAGGACACCGCGGCTGCAGCCGCGCAATACGGCACCGCGCTCAGCAACAAGGGAAACAGAAACACGCAAGGACGACGGCTTCGCGCTTGGACGCGACCTGTGACTGCGACAGCGGTGAAGCGTTGCCGTGCAGCAGTATCCAAGAAATTGTACGCATCTCCCCGCGGCGCAGTCCGGTCGGGGCCAGCAGCGGCTAGCCCCCCTCCCGGACCGCGCTCCGCACCGCAGAGAAATGGAATGGCGGCCGTGGCGGGCACAACAGCGGGGCTGCTCTCCCGGACCCCGGTGTCCGCCTGCCCGCCGTCCGGTGCGGTGCCGGCGGCTTGCGGCACGTAGGGTCCCAGGGGCAGGCAGGATGGTACAGTACAGTATTTTTGGGCCACCGCGGACAGGAAACAGCGTCTCGGGCCGCGGGCCCCGGGGCAGCCTGACCGTGACGTCCGGGTCCTGACCGCTGCGCCAGCGCCACGCCACACGAGTACTGTACTTTGGTTGACCATCCACTCCTCCCTGTGTCGTGCGTGGCGGGCGTGGGCCCAGCTTACAGGTGCACATACTCGTAATTGTGCATGTATGGAATGCAAACGGTTTTAAATCTAGTTTTAGCGCTTTTTATCTGATTGACATCTGTGTTTAGAAATATCTAGGATCTGAATATATTCATCTGCAACATGTTTCGCCAAAAAAAAATATTGATCTAAAACATTTAAAAAAATAATAAGTACTATTAAAGACACTCACAATATAAACTCTATTATAGTGTCTCAACATATTTATTATTTCAAACATTTTAAATTTAGAATCTAAATAAGATTTAAAGTCTTATTTTTTTATTTTTTAATATTATTATATTAATAAAATATCATAAATAAAAAATAATAAATAGTGTTACCGTAGCCTCGCAGTCACGCACCAAGACTGTAGCCGCGTTTCGCTCGCAGGTGGGAAACGCAGCCCCCTCGCTCTCGCACCCTGCTTACTTCATCAAATTTGGTCACCAAATTTAATTTCTATTCTCAGTCATATTAAAATATTAATACATACATAGAGTACTAAATATAGATAAGATTAAAAATTAATTACACAGTTTTATTATACTTTACCAGATAAATATTTTAAACCTAATTAGTTAAAATCTAAATAATTTTTACCAAATATAAACAATTTCGTTACGAGAATTCCAGCTCTAATTCGGGGAACTAAACGAGGCCTGAAGCCGTTTCGCTCGCAGGTGTGAACGCAACCCGGCGTCGTTGCTTGGGAGGTTTTTTGACGGCCTCTTGCCGGTACAGCTGTAGTATCGTTGCTTGGGAGTTGGGACTCCTGCATGCTGCGCTGCCCTGCGGTGCTGCCCACTGTGGGGCCGCCTGGACAGCACTTGCGCGAGACCGCAAGGAGTCAAGCGAGGCGGAGAGAGGCAGTACTGTAGCTCCACGGTCTAGGACTAGCCTCGTAGGGAGTAGGGGGCGCAATTGCTCCTTTGCTGGCACAGGTATCCACGCCGCAGCGCAGAGCAATCAGTCTCTTGTTCTGCTGCCGATCGCGATGGAAATGGCACAGATTACTCTTTCGCCAATAAACCCTTTGCTGTGCTCGTAATAACGCTCACGTACTCAAGCTAGTTCACGGAATTGTGTTTGGCTCGTCGCTCATTTTTATTTTTGGTGTGGGATGATCCGATTTATATATTTGGTTGATAGCGTAAAAGTGACCTCTAACCTGTTTTCTTTCTGTTTATTAGTACCAGTATGTAGTAGAAAAATATAAAAAGAATTTGGATGAGATTACATGTTCTCTAGGGGAGGCCATGCAGCCAAGTGGGAGTCGCCACCACCACCGCCGTCGTTCCCACATTTGGTCAGGGTTACATTAGTTAGAGACTAATTCTATGGACTATAAATATAAGGGGTTTGTAACCGTTTAATAAGTAATCGACGAAAGGCTTCTATCACTTCTCCTTCTAAGCCTCCGTCTTCTCTTAAATTTGAGACGTCCTCCCTCGCCCTCATACACGCACGCTGTCGTCGTCCTCGTTGCGCCGGCGCCGTCCGCGGCGCCCCTCACCACCGACCACCACCTCCTCCATCGTCAACATCACACTCTTGGCACCCTTGCGTCACACTTGTGACACAATTTTTTTCACATTTTTTAATTGAAAGCTGACTTCACTAGCCCTAGGTCTTGGTTGGGATAGCTATTTTTGTCTATACTTTAATCCAAAGCTGGCAATCAACAAGCAATCACACAACTAATATTTTTGCGCAAATTTGGCATTAACATTCATCGAAACTCTGTGCTGGTTCATCGAATGGGTCACCGGAGTATGTAAATGAGCACCGAAGTTAACAACTAACAAGAGTTGATTATAATATACTAACATGTTCTCTAGTAAAAGGTAACTAATAGTGCTAATGAAATATACTAACATTAAAAAATAACTTTACTCATAAGGAAGGTAATTAGCATGTTTGGTCCACGGCTTATGCGGCTGAAAAGACGACTGATACTATTTTATTGTGAGAGAGACACTATACCTTGATTGATATGCAAAAATTATAAGTTAAATAAAAAATGACTCCCTCACCGAAACATTTAACTGTACGTTGTCGTCTACCATGATATTGGACCGCATGTTTGCACCAAACCACCATCGAAGTCCATTGGGTGCACCACACCGCTTCTTTCCAGGCAAGCGAGTAGGCGACATAGGGACGTACCTACTCCCTCCGTCTAAAAAAGAAGAATATTTTTTTTTACTTTCGCTTATCATGTTTAACCATTCGTCTTATTTAAAAAGTTTATATAAATTATAAAATAAGTAAATCATTAAGGTATATCTAATGATAAAATAAGACATCAAAATATATGATACTTATACAAAATTTTTTAATAAGACTAACAGTCAAACATCCCCACTCAAAATTATAGTTTCCAAAATGTGTCATTGTGAAGATCCTTAGTAACATGCCATAACTTGAAAATTGTGCTACACAATGCATGAGGTGGAGCGACGTCGGCACCGGGGCCGGTGCATACGGAGCGAGCATGGAATGTGAGGTCTTGGTTGGGATAGCTATTTTTTGTCCATACTTTAATCCAAAGCTGCCAATCAAGAAGCAACGAAACAACCAATATTTTTGCGCAAGTTTGGCATTAACGTTCACCGAAACTCAGTGGTGGTTCATCGAAAGGATCACCAGAGTATATGTAAATAAGCATTGAAGTTAACAACTAACAAGAGTTGGTTAGAATATAATAACATGTTCTCTAGTAAAAGGTAATACAATAACTAATGGTGTTAATGAAATATACTAACATTAAAAGATAACTTTAATCATAAGAAAGATACTTAGCGTGTTTGGTTGATGGTTTCTACTGCTGATAAGAGCTAATACTATTTTATTGTGAGAGAAACGCTATACCTTGATTGATATGCAAGAACGATAAGTTAAACCAAACATAACTCCCTCACCTAAACATTCAATTGTACGTTAACGTCTACCATGATATTGGATCGCACGTTTGCACCAAACCACCATCCAAGTCCTTCGGGTGCACCACACCACTTCTTTCTAGGCAGGTGAGTAGGCGACATAGGGACATACCTAGTACATAAGGAGCAGGGTACATGCCCAACTCAAAATTATAGTTTCCAAATTGTATCGTTGTAAAGATCCTCAGTAACATGCCACAACTTGAAATTTGTGCTACTTAATGCATGAGAACGGGGACGAACGGAATGGCGACCGGCTGTGATACTCACCTTACCGACTATCTTAGAAACTAATATTTTAACAGTTATAAAAGTGTTATATTTAATTGAATAGTTTCAATGAAATATTCTAATTCTAAGGCCTTGTTTAGATGTTCAACTTTGGGTCTAAAATTTACTATGCAGAATTTCTATTTTCCGTCACATTAAAATGCCGGTATATGCATGGAGTACTAAATATAAATGAAATAAAAAACTAATTGCACAGTTTTATTGTACTTTGCGAGACGAATATTTTAGCCTAATTAATCAATATTTGGATAATTATTATCAAATAAAAATAAAATTGCTACAGTGTGATGGGACATTTACTATGCAAAATTTAGATACTAATTTTGGTATCTAAACGAGGTCGAACGTTAATAATGACTTATAAGAAAGTTACTATTTCCCCTCGTATGAACTTTTCATTATACTTTGTCGTTTGCCATGCGATTAGACTGCACGTTTGCAGCAGACCACATCATCCATCAATGTCAGAAGCTGATCGGGTGTTCAACACCACTTATTTCCACATTGACAAAGCTGGCATAGGACAGTCCTAAGGAAGTTCCATGGCCCGGCCAAGTCAGGGCATGTCTGCATGAGACCACATCATCCATCAATGTCAGAAGCTGGTCGGGTGTTCGACACCACTTGTTTCCACATTGACAAAGCTCACCAACATGTAGCATAGAGCAGACCTAAGGAAGTTCCATGGCCCGGCCAGGTCAGGGTGAGAAGTGGAAGACGATGGGCGTGCTAGGATTGCACCGCATCGGGGTGGGGGCGATGGCGGGGGTGAGTAAGAGGTGGAGGAGGGGCGCTAGAGGAGGGAAGACGCCAGAGAGGGAGAAGGTGTTGGGACCGAGAAAAAGAACGAAGGAAAAATATGGAAAGAAATGGAGGTAGAAGATAACTTTACGAGATTTCTGTCACATGCTCTCAAGACATACCCATACATACGTTAGAATAATTCATTGGCATAGAAGCTATTATCATCTCACGCTCTTGTTCCTTTCCCACTCATGTCCTTTTTTTTTTCACTTGTCCTTGGGCTGTGCACTTTCAATTTCAACAACACCAAATCACTATTGTTTTCAGTCCTACTGCTCCTCCGTGCGGCCACACTTCCGGACTTCCCGTCGTTTGCTCTGGCGCTCTGCCCGCACCGCTCGGCCAGTCGAGTGGTCGAGTCGGCCTAGCCAGTAGCCACGCCAGTCCGTCCGGCACAGGACTACGCCGCCCTCGAGCTTGGGTCGCGGCCACATGGCTCGGCCGCCTGGGGCCCGCCTGCTCAAATCAACCATAGATTTGGCATTAACTGAGTAGCTATTCCCGGTAACGGCCATACTCTCGAACCGATCCCGAATTCCCGATCAATATTTTTTTTCCAACCGGGTAACACATTTCCATTTCGAAAAAACGGAAATACAAGAGTTTGAATTCCCGATCAATATGATGGGAAAACCGTGGAAAAGGAAAACGGGCAGGGGCAAAATCGAACATACAGTATAGTTCAGGGATCGGAAAGAGAAAAGCGCCGAGAAAGAGAGGACTGAACAGTAAAAACGAACAGCAGAATTGGCCTTTTCCCCGTTCTTCCTAGAATCCTAGACCTGTACAATTCCATGGCAAGAGCCAAGACGCAAGAGGAGTCAAGTTGTCAAAGGCCACAGGGGACGCGGGACGAGAGGCCAGGATTGCACAGGTCTACTAGTACTCATACCATAGCATCGTAGGGAGTAGGGGCGCAATTGCTCTTTTGCTGGCTCAGGTAGTCAGGTACCAGTACCAAACGCCACGCAGCGCAATCACAAATAGCTCTTTCGCGAATAACCCCTCTGTTGTGCTCGTAATAATGTTCACATACTCTTCTTTAAACCAAACACTACACTCGAATATGACAAGATCGTTAATCCTTCTACGAGCGTGGAAAACTTGACCCTAAAGTTTAAATACCATATGTGTTTTTGCACATATGGTTTGATTATTGTTTGGTTATATAATTGTCATCGCTCTAAATGTTCCCACAATGTATCTTAAGCTATGGTAGACGACGTGCTCCTCGACAACGTCGCGCGAAGGTCCCTTTTATACGCGCTGTGACATGGCTCCATGATTTAGATTGGACGACATTCGTTAGAGTGGGATCCGGATGTCAGTGTCAAAGCTCGTATTCTTCCTCCATTTCTTTCCATGGACCGGACCGCTTTGCTGCCACGCCACTTCGACTTCGTTGCCGCTTCGCGCTGCCGCGCAGCTCATCGATGCTTTTGCCGGCGTAGGTCCACTCGTCCTGCTCCGTGCACCGTGCGGCCACAACATCCCATGCCCGCACCCCGCAGCACCGCACCGCACTGCTCGGCCAGGCGCCAGCTGTGCAGCCCGTCGTCGCACCGCTCGGCCTAGCCACGCCACTCCGTCCACGCTGCTACGCGACCCCGGCCCTCGAGCTCCCTCGCCAATTCGGCCCCAGGCTGCTTGCTCAAATCAACCGTAGATTAGTGGCATTAATTGAGTAGCAGTTCCTACTAACTCCCGATCAACGATGAGCGGGAAAGGGAAACGGGTAGCGGGGTAGGGGCAAAGTCGGGGAGCGGAGCGAGAAAAGTGCCGCGAACGAGAGGACTAAACAGTAAAAACGAACAGCAGAATTGGCCATTTGGCCTTTTGGTGTTTTCTGGCATCGTCTGAGAGTTCTGAGCTTTAAAACCTCCTCTTCCTCTCACCTGTTCATCCCTGCTCTTATTTTCCCCGTTCATCTCCGTACCCCAATCACCGCCTTAACTCTTCTCAATCACCAGCCTGCTCTTCTGCAACTCTTCATCTCCGGCGTTTTGGTTTGCAAAGTGGCGTCGACATTGGATTTGGAGCTGAATGTGAGCTGTCAAATTCTTCTCTTATTGCGCTGTGCTTCCCTTTCTTTCCCCCCTAGTTCCTGAGGAGTCGTTCCCTTCTTGATCTCTTGTGTTCAGTGCGGCTTCGAGGAGCTCGCAGCAGCCATGGCGCAGAATGCGTGGGAGGCAGACAAGATGTGAGTTTGCTTTTTCTTCTCAATCCGTTCCCTAGCTCATCTCCTTGATCGGACTGCTTTGATCAGTGAACAAGCTGCTTTTTTCTTTCCCACCTTCACTCTTTGGTATGCTTTGGGTTGTTTTTCACGGCCCTTGAAATCTCTCTCCCTACTTTCAGCATTTTTCTTGATGGTTTTTTTTTCACAGTTAGGTTTCTTGATCGTTATTATTTTTTCCTGATGATTCCTTAATGCTTAAGCTTCGGAGATGCTTAATATCTATTTTATTTCTCTTGGAATTATGCTTTTCCACACTCAGAAGCTGTGCTTTTTTTTTTTCGGATTCTTTTTCGCCCTTTTCTTCATCCAGTAATGTTTTGTTCTGTGCTTGTTTGCTTTCTCTGTTTCTTTCGGTGCTGACTTTACTACGCTACTGGTTTATTTCGGGGGTTTTCTCTGCTTCCCCAGTAGTATTTCTTAACTTTTTTTTTTTTGCTGGCCCCTGTCTGGCTCCTACATACTAGTACTCCTGCTATCTTGACTACCGCTATCGTTGCTCTAACGCTTGTTTGAGAAGCAGGTTGGATTCCTACATTTATGATTACCTGTTGAAGAGGAACCTGCAGAACACGGCGAAGGCGTTCCTAGCCGAAAGCAATGTGCCTTCCGCTCCTGTTGGTGAGTGCTGTGATCAGATTATAAAATTTTATACTTGTGCTGCCGTTTTAGTTTCGAGGTCTCTATCTTTAGGCATAAAGGGGCAAACTATGATTCCTTGAAGCATTAGTTTGAAGCCAAGCACTGAATTATTGGTCCAAGCACTGATGTTGGGACCCATTAGCACTAAAAATTGGCAGCTAAAATTAGTACTAGTGGATTCAAACTAACCTGCTAATTATTAGCAAGAGAGCTGCTAACTGTTAGTTCCATTAGCAGGTTTGAGTTTCTAGTAGGTGCTAATAGTTCATATGCACCTCCAATTTACTATCTAGTCACCTATTACTATGTGGATCCAAACAACCCTCTGCTAAAAATTAGCAATTATTAGCTATTAGCTACCTAATTTTAAGTACTAATGGATCCAAACAACCCTCTGCATTATGAAAATGTAATATAATTCCTTGTAATTGATAGCATTGCCTCTTTTTTACATTGCAACAGCGATTGATGCACCTGGGGGGTTTCTCTTTGAATGGTGGTCGGTTTTCTGGGACATCTTCATTGCAAGGACGAATGAGAAGCATTCTGATTCTGCTGCTTCTTACCTTGAGGTTCTTTTCTTGAGACAACAGCTAATGATTATTATAGAACATGCATCTTGATTATTACTTGCCTCAGATAATACCTAGTATTGAAATGTTGAAATTGTGTTCATCACATGTGTCCCTCATGTATCCACATTTATACGGCGAATATACATTTCTAATTCTAGGGTTGATTACATCTATATCAATTGCACAAGCCAAACCCAAGAAAAAAATGTGGATCATACTCAAATATTATGCACATTTCAATTTCCCACTGTTGGCATGGATAGATGTTACTTGCGCCAACTTCCAGTCATTAGTATAAGACAGCCGTTATTTACTTTGCAGCTGATTGGAAAACAGTGATCAAGGTCCCAAGAGCCCGTGGTCTAGTTCCCTGCATGTTGGTTAATAGCTCATACTAGTTTATTTTCTAGTGGGCTGATTGTTTGTGGCTACTTGTCATTGCTAGAGATCTACTGTGATCATTATGCAGTACTTCGCCCAATCATAGATAAAAATCCATCTAGGTTTGTCCTAAGTCAAGCTTTTTATCTTTGACTATAGATATCTAAACTATATAGATTAACAAGACAAGCTTGACATTACTACTTTACTAGACTCATTATAGAAAATACTTCTGTAATTCATAATTCTTTTCATTTGAAATGTCAAAGATGTGGGTTGTAATCGTACTCTTGTGCACTCTTGTGCTCTTATGACACATTATAGAAATTACTTTTTTTTTGCCGGATGCACTATCGTGTACTCTTGTGCTCCTTCATATGATGGCATACAAAATTTATGCCCACAGTCTATTAAAGCACGGGAGCAGCAGCAACAATCGCAGCACCAGGTCCAGATGCAGCAACTCTCGCTGCAGAGGCATGCACAACAACATCCGCAAGAGCAGCAGCAGCAGGACGTGCAGCAGCAACAGGGTCAGCAGAAGCAACAGCAGCGAAGTGAAAACACTGATTTTACAACTAGTGCCCATAATGGTACTGTTGCTGCTGATCTACCAGTGCGACAAAATGATACAGCTGCAAGTGCTTTATCTGCAAAGATATATGAGGATAGGATGAAAATTACTGTTCAGAGGGATGTTTCAGAAGAGGCTCTTATGAAGGTATTTTTCTCAATTGTATTATCCACTACTGCTTCAATATTTGCTAATTTTGTACACTGATGAATATAAAATGGTCTGTTTTATTTATAATGCAGCAAAGGCTCACTGAAAGCATTGGCCCATTACTGGAATCAAACCCAACTTCGATGCTAAAGTCACCTGCAAGATCATCTCTAGCTTCAGGGTACCGTCTAAATTTTATTCTGTAGCATTTACATGTGAGGACATATCTAGTGCAATCCTTTGTCGAATTTGATTTGACTTTCTTCCAATGGTTATTAGGCAAATCTTCCATAGATCAGCTGGTGGCGTGTCCGGTTCATTACAACAAGCTCAGGTCAGGAGCCAGCCACTTCTGGGATCAACACAGGTTGATAGTTTATATTCAGAAGATATTATATCCTTGTATTGTTAATATCTGTAATTGATGGGAGAAGTTTGTATCAGGATATGAAGGCAGAAACAAATGTAGCTTTGAACCTGAGAGCTGCAGGTGCAGATGGATTGCTATTTGGAGTACCAGGTGTTTGACATTGAACTCTCTTGTTATTTAATGGTTCTGTTAGTACAGTCACTTGTTTTTTTACACTAAAGCCCTTCTGAATGTAGAATTCAAAATAAAAAAAAATATAACTTGGGTTATTCTTCAGTCTGCATATCTGATGGAGATTTTAAGGGCTGCACTGTTTCTTTTCCTTGAACAATGCAAGGGCTGAACTGTTATGCTTGTAACATACTTTCCCATCTTCGTTTCATGCTTGGCAGGATCTAACCAGGTGGGGAACAATTTGACCTTGAAAGGGTGGCCACTCACAGTTAGTTCTTCACCTTTTCTAGGCTTCCAGTCACTAGCATTTTAAGTTATAATAATTGGAAGCAAGTTTTCCTGTGCAGATTCTTGTGCTCTTATGACACATGCCCTTTTGATCATTACTATTCAGGGTTTAGATCATCTTCGATCTGGGTTTCTCCAGCACAAATCTTATATGCACCCAGCCCAACCATTACAACACCAGCTCCAGTTTCTCAATCCTCGGCAGCAGCAAATTCTGCTTCAAGCTCAAGCACAACAAAATGTCACTTCACCTGGAGACATCGATAACAGACGACTTCGGATGCTTTTTAGCAGCCGAAATTTAGTTCCTGCAAGAGATGGTCAATCAAATGCATTCACTGAAATTGTTCCCAGTGTTGGCCAGTCATTGCTAAACATGTGCTTACCTACGCAGCGTGCTGAGACAGATATGCTGATGAAGGTAGGTTTCTCTTATTTGTACGTAACTATGTATGCATAGTCGCTCATATTTGTGTGGACGCACCATGTTAGTATGCTACATTTATTCACATCTTTTGGAACAAGAAAGTTTTTTAGATTGACCCTGAATCAACATTAAGTTTCTTGAAAAGAATTGAGTTAGTAGTCTAGGTCTCTAGGACACATTACACCAGCTCTTAATTTTTCAATGATAAATTCAGTATCGGCTAGGAGAACAAAAAGTGATACATTTAGATGATAACTTTTGGCCTCTCATTGAGATGATGGTAACTTTGGACCATTCCTTGTTACACCCTCCATTCTAAATTGTAAGATGTTTTTTTTTCTAGATACATAGCTTTTGCTATACATACTGTCTAGATACATTTATAGTAATGTATTTAGAAAAGCCAAAACGTCTTACAGTTTGATGGTAGTAACACATATGAATGCCATGGATTTTTCTTTATCAATATGCTATGACACAAATCAAATCTAATCATTAAAAATGTATCTCTTTAAGTTAAGTCTTACATCATTAAATGTTTTTTTATGTTGTTTCTGTTCTCAAACTATTAAGATTTTCAAGTAATCAAGTCTCCAAAAAGATGTATGTTTCACCTGATGACTCCTTTTTTTTGTATATCAATGTCCAGATAGCATAATAACAGATTTCAAATGGGTGAGCATTACTAAACAATAATTGAATTCAATTGAAATTTTCTTGACCGTTACATTGTCATTTACTTCCATGAATACAAACTATAATATCCCATTCCAAAGAACATAACCAGATTTCTCATTTTTTTCCTAACAGTTGTATAATCCATTGCATTGGTTGTTGTCAAACCAAAGTATTGAAAGAACAGATAATGCTGTTCATGCCAATTTGAGAGCTTTCTGAAGTATACAATTTCTTGTTGCGAATTAAATGTTAAATCATGAAAATAGCTTGTTATTGATATCTTTTTATTAACTAATTGTACATGCAGTGTCGAAATGAGATGTATTGATATTTTTATGATCACTTGGTGATCTGGCTGCTAGTGTATATGTTTACAGATGTATCCCAAAGCCGCCATTGGGAAATAAATCCTTCATATTTTCAGTTAAGCCTTACTATATCTTCTGTCTTGTATAGAAGATAGCAGCTCTGCAGCAACAACAACAGAGTAACAATCCGCAACAGTTCCTCCAACATCCATTACTGAGTCAGCAACAACAAAGCTCAAATTATATTTCAGGCGAGCAGGAAAAAATGGGTTCTGGAATTGTAACAGTGGCTTTTTCTGGAAATGAACAGGTCTCTCCACCCCTCCCCCCTTTTCCACCCGTCCGTCAGACCAGTGTCTTATTCATCTGTTCTTTTCTTAATTTTATAGTTTCTGTTATCACAGGTTTCTAAGAATCAAAATAGGCGAAAGCGCAAACGTCCTATCTCCTCATCTGGCCCAGCCAATAGCACTGGTACTACAAATACTGCTGGTGCTTCCCCCAGTTCAACACCCTCAACTCCTTCCGCACATTCTCCAGGAGAGACCATATCAACGCCACTGCAGCACCAAAATGCGAGCCCATGTACGGCTTTAGTTGTTTATGGTTCTGAGGGACCACTGGCAGTAGGATCGCCAACCAACCAACTTGTAAGTTGCTCTATACTATACTAGTACACTCTTTGGTGAGGTAGCTGCACATACATTTATGTGGAATCCTGGGAAGTCTGTTGGTTTGTTGAATTTTATTTATTTGTTTCTTTATGATATTTCTGAAATGTAGGTTGATATGGATCACTATGTGGAGGATGGCTCCATGGAAGCTAATTTAGAACCATTCTTGTCACATAATGGCACAAATCGAAGAGCTGCTGGCAGCCATTGTATCAGTTCTGGTAAAGGTTTGTGGGATATCCTATCTGACTATCTGTTTAGTTATACATCAACCTAACAATTAGCTGTGTAAGTTTTTGTAACAATAACTGTCGGCACTGGACCAGCATAGAACGACACCATTCTTAAAAATTGACGCAAACCCTTTGAGGGCATCCTAGGGATTTGGGAGTTTTTTTTCTGTCACAAATGGCTAGTAGTATATGCTTTTATTTTCTCTCACATGTATTTAGGATATATCCTTCGAGAGATTTCTTCAGCCCAAGCAAGCACGAGCGGTGTTCTGTGTTGTCATTTCTCATCAGATGGAAAATTAATTGCTACTGGAGGTCATGATAAGAAGGTAAAATGATGTGTTGTTGTGCTTGCTAAGCTATTTTGTGGACTTGATAGCCATGCAAAATCACCACCAGTGGTGTTGTAATATGTATAGTAATTGCTAATTACCTTCTCTCACAATGCAGGTCTTCCTGTGGAATGCTGACAATCTGAAACAAAAATCAATACTGGAGGAGCATTCTCTGCTCATAACTGATGTGCGCTTCAGCCCAAGCACTCCATGCCTTGCGACCTCTTCATTTGACAAAACTGTGAGGGTTTGGAATGCTGCTAATGTAAGTGTAATTATCAGTCGAGGTTTTCCTGTCTTTTTTTTCCTATGTCATCATGTCCTTATGTCAGGTGATGTGTATTTCACCGTGCTGCATTGCACAACTGTCAATTAACACATGCTAATACATTTCATTGCATTTATTTTCTTTCTTGCTCTAGGTTCTTTCAAACTGCAGTTCATACTTATATGTGATAACTTTCTTGATGATCACATTCCCTGTCATGTAATATGCAGTTAGGGTATATATTTTTTTTTTGCAAGAAATGCAGTTATAGTACATTAATACATCTGCCAGTAACATTCAATGATATGTTGCATTGCTCATTTTTATTTTGAAATCTAAGGAAGCCACAAAGAAAGCAGTTAGCAACCCCTGTTCATGATTGTATTTTGTGAAGGCCCATCGAGTCTGTTCCTTGATATGAAAGGGAGTTAATATTGATGTGTATCATGCATGATAATTCTAAACATTTGGTTACATGAGAGATGCCTGCCTTTGTCTTCGTAAAAGCTGTAATTGCAGCAAAGTATGTTTGCATTTTACTGCTTTTCAGTTTTCTGTATCTCATAGTTTATTCTGTGGAATTGATTTTTGCAGAATGATTATTCAATTCGTACATTCACTGGGCACTCAGCATCTGTTATGTCACTTGATTTCCACCCAAATAAGGATGACCTCATTTGCTCTTGTGATGGGGACAATGAGATACGATTCTGGAACATCAAGCATGGCAATGTTGTCCGAATTTTCAAGGTTTCTCAGCTTGTCTTAGTTTTTTGCTGACCTATAATTTTCTTCTTGTTTCTAACACACAAAAGAGTTGTCCAACTTAGTCGCAACCTGTTAATACAGTAGCCATTTAATATCACATTGACCTGTGATGGTAGCAAACATTGATAATATATGTATAC
The DNA here is from genome assembly GCA_023333625.1 of Bothriochloa decipiens. Classification (NCBI taxonomy): domain Eukaryota; kingdom Viridiplantae; phylum Streptophyta; class Magnoliopsida; order Poales; family Poaceae; genus Bothriochloa; species Bothriochloa decipiens. The sequence continues at coordinate 6,453,241 of CM041634.1, read as the reverse complement.
CATTGTGAGTAGCATGCTGTAGAAAAGAGGAAGTTATCGCCGGCATAATCGGCAACTTGTCTCAAATGTGACAATACTATCTCCTGCGGTTTTATATTTTTTCCTTGAATATGTAGAGAGCTGCATGGCAATTGTAGTAAGAGGACTTTTCTGTATGCTATACATTTTGTAGGGGGGATCGACCCAGCTGAGATTCCAACCACGTTATGGAGGATATCTTGCAACAGCTTCAGATAATGTAGTCTCTATCCTGGATGTGGAGACACAAACTTGCGTGAGGAGATTTGAGGTTTGTAAGTGACGAGTTGCACATGCACTCTAGGGCAGTTTGCTAACTTCAATATCTTTACAAGCCACACCTGGCTAGCTGTGTGCCTCTGATGCAGAGGCTGGAACCTTATTGGAAATTTGGAATAATCCTTTATCTAAAAAATCTTGCTAACTGTAGTCAGCACAGCATTCATTTATATATTAATTATATTAATCACTATAGTTCCCCTGTTATTGAGAAGAGGTCACTTGAAGTTGAAGCAACCCTGATAATCTGATTTCTTGGAAATTGCAGAGCCACACTAAGGGTGTTGATTCCTTGTGCTGGGATCCCACTGGCGAATATGTGGTGTCTGTCAGTGAAGACACAGTGAAGGTGTGGTCTATGAACGATGAGAGCTTTGTGAATGAGCTTAACTTTGGCGGGAGAAAGTTCACTTCATGTACTTTCCATCCTACATATCCATCCATGCTTATCATTGGCTGTTACCAGGCAAGTTACTTTCCCTTGCATGTGTTTTACTCGTATTCCGTTCCAAAACTAGATTGAATGGACCTAGGGTGCCTGTCGTCAAATGGTGGTTTTCAACTTCATACACTGACCTTCAACTATTCAATATCTAGATTTCAACTGCTACTAGTTCCAATTTTGGTAGAGGATAGAGAAATGCCCATCTTCAGTATGAAGTGCCACAAATTATTACCGCTGTGGACAACTCTGAACATTTGCTGACATGGAAGTCTCTAATACATATTGATACATATGACTGAATAATAAATAGTTCACGAATGCATGGCAACTGCAACTTGCTATTTCTCCATTCATTTCTGAGATATCTTACTCGTGGGCCTGTGCTGAATGGTGCAGTCTCTGGAGCTGTGGGACATGTCAGAGAACCGGAGCATGACCATTGCAGCGCATGACAACCTCGTCTCAGCCTTAGCCTCGTCAAGCTCTGGCCTGGTTGCTTCCACAAGCCATGACAAGTATGTCAAGCTGTGGAGATGAGCTTGCCTTCAGTCTCGGCGCGCCCTGGTGTTAACGACGCCCAACCTTTTTGCTTTTGGCACCATCAACTGCCAGCCGCTCAGCTGTGCATGCTGCTGGTGTGTTGCAGTAGCTCTCGGAATGGTGACTATACCGCCTGATTGAACATGTAAACCCTGAAGAAGTGGTTTAGCACTAGCTTTTGTATAGGAAATTAGAACTCGGGTTATATTAAGTATCGAATCTGTAATGTCTGTCACTATCTGGACATCTGAATTCTGAAATGGCCATGGCTTGAAAGCTTTTGCAGGAAGCCTGCAACTCGGCTGCGGAAAGTGATCATCTCTGTGCTTGTGACACGTCACTTGTGATTTGGTGTTGCATCTAAAGCAGATGCTTCAAGGCTAGAAAGATGCGGCACTCCCAACTTGCAAGAAAGGAATCCTTGTTGCCCGTGATACCTAGCTAATGCAACGAGATTCCCGTATTCAATTCTAATTCGCGCGTACTCAGAAAATGCAGGGCTCAGTTCCGATTCCTGGTTGCCAATGCCAGGGAGAACAGCTATAGCTCAGGTCATGCGAGTTCTATGGTCTGGTTTGCTATGCCTGCGTCGAATCGTCGTCTTCGTCTGCAGATTTGTTCGAGGTAAGATCACTACGCCTGGGTCTTTCTTCTAATAAAGGGTAGAATTGTTAGTGGCGATGCCATATGGCGAAGAAAAACAAATGTTTGCATCACTAGTTCTTTGATAGCTCTCTCATATCTGTGGATGGTGATTATTTTTTTGAAACATGGATGTTGATATTACTACTACTGCAACCTACAACTAGAATCTATCTATATAGTTTTCTTGCGAAGCATTGTCCGTTTTCCTGTGGTTTACTTGAAATTTGCTGGTACGGTGTGTTGGAGATGTATGAATGAGTGTTTTCGTCAGAGTGTACTGTGTACATGTATACTTTAAAATGAAATTCCCGTGAGCGACCATTTTTTTTGTAAAAAACAAATCTTACGATTTGGCAAGCCATCCAACTCATTTCATATGTTTCTTTGTGCTGCCGACACGTATCAATTGTTCGAAATAACCCTCAAATCGAGTGACAATAGCATAAAAATGAAGAAAAAACAATCACAAAAGAACTATAATGTTTTTTTTCGAATGATTTGTATATATATATAAAAACAATGCAAATCAAGACAACTGGTCCGGTTTTTGGGTTCAGGAGGCCGGCCAAGCGCTTGGGTTTAGCTTGCCCCCATCAAGCTTCCTCTTCCTCATAATAACTCGCTTGCCCCTCGTCTAATCACCCATTCTTCCTCTCTTCGTCTCGCCGTCTCCACCCCCAAAACCCTAGACGCGACCTTCTCCCGCCGCCGCTCGCCGCCACCTGCGGCCATGGATCTCCTGCGCTCTCATCTCCACAAGGTCCGGATCCCGGAGCCCACGAACCGCATCCACAAGGACGAGTGCTGCGTCTCCTTCGACACCCCGGTAACAACCATGCCCGCATCCATTCCCGTTCCTGAGCTCCAACTCGATGCGTTAGGGTTAGGGTTTGACGCGACTTGGATGTGTGTGCTTGCGTGTGCGCAGAGGTCAGAGGGAGGCCTGTATGTGGACATGAGCTCTTTCCTGGGGTTCGGGAGGGAGTATGTGGAGTGGAACTTCGAGAAGACGGGGAGCCCCGTGTATCTCCACATCGTGCAGCGCCGGAAGCCGGAGCCTGACGAGGCGGATCGCCCCCTTAAGAAGCCCACCCTTCTCGCTATAGGTATGTGTTCTTATTAGCTTGATTGAAGCCAACAGGTCAGGCAGTAAATATTTAATCTAATGCTCTGGCCAGCTCGAGTGAAGCCAACAGTTCATCAGATAGTAAATGTTGTTATGTAAATGGGTATGCTGTACTTATGATGATCGTGTGGCATAATGATGCTCAGAGTCCTTTTCATTGTCTTTTATGTAATGTAACTGAACTGTGGTTTTATTTTTACATGATTATTGGTTGAACTATGATGGACAGAAAGGGGTGCATTGTATCTGGATTCATATGAAATGTGTCAATTGTGTAGCCGTGTCACCAGAATACTACAGGAATACTAGGAGTAGAATATAGTTGCTGTCTGTGCTTTGTTGTTGATGCCATTTTAGTAAGCAAGGTCAGGGTATGGCACTATGCTGTTTACTGTTAAAAAATTAAAAAGTGAATACTGGCGGACTTTTGAATTTAGAATACTTTTGGCCTTATGGGGGTCGTTCCTAATTTTGTTGTATCTTTTTTTATTATTTATTTATTATCAGTACTATAATTGCCACCATATCTGAACCTGAAATTTCATAATTGAACTGGATTTTCTACAGTGTGTTCCTGTGTTTCCTGGTGTACAAATATTAGGATGTGGATATTAATAAACACTAGCGTTAAATCTACATATTGAATGAGAGTTCCTGTTTCTATTAATGAATTTTCCCACAATTGATAGGTGTGGAAGGTGGTTTTGGTGATCAAGAACCAGAATATGACGATACTTTTGAAATTGTCATCTTACCTGATTTTATCTCTCTCCCATTTCCCTCAGTTGATTTGCCAGAGAAGGTAGTCTTCACCCTTTATGCAAATAGCAAAAGACCAAAGCTGTTGTATGTACTTTAATTTAGGATGTGCTATTTGCAGGTTAGGCTTGCAGTTGATAAAGTTTTACTTGCTGAAAGCGCTGATAGGAAAGAACAACTGGCTGCTTGGGTTGCTGACAAGAAGAACATTAGTGCATATGCTATGGACTTGCAGCAGCTAGACAATGGTGTTATTGTGCCTCCTAAAGGATGGAAGTGTAGCAAATGCGATAAAACTGAGAACCTCTGGTTGAATTTAACTGATGGTATGATCCTTTGCGGGAGGAAGCTTTGGGATGGAAGTGGTGGGAATAATCATGCGATTGAACACTATGAACAGACTAAATACCCTCTTGCGGTAAAGCTTGGGACAATTACTGCTGATTTGGAAGCTGCAGGTAATTGTACAACTGAACTTTTACAATTTACTGCTTTTTTTTGGTTTGGATATTCCAGGAATTGAAATTCTTTCTCCATTCCATGTATCAAACCAATTGAAAAAACACAAAAAAAAACGACTACCCAATTCTATTTATTTACTGAAGCATTCATGTAGATATATATAGTTATGAGTCACTGGTTGGTTGTGCTGTTTATATAGCACATTAAGGTTGGATAATGGGATGACAAATGGCTGCTTAGTATTTGCAAGTAACTTCAGTTAGAAAGCTTAATGTTTGGAAACAAACACTCTAACTTCCAATTAGAAAGCTTAATGTTTGGAAACAAACACTGTAACTTACAGTTAGAAAGCTTAATGTTTGGAAACAAACACTTAGCCTTTTGTTATTACCAATTAGTACAGTTTTGGATGTCTTCGTTGATCATGTAATAATTGTCTTGAATCTATCTTGGTTGTTATATTTGAATAGCTTAATAAATTAAGTGTCATAAACTAATGACCCTTCAGGGGCATGGAAACTGACAAAAGAATTTATCTGAAGGAAATTAGTTTCGCATGCACTAGTGACATGCAATCTCTCAAATAGTGCACATGTTTATCTTGCTCTCTGTATTAAAATCCTTAATTTGTTTCACTAATATATACATTCTGGTTGCTTTGATTGCTTGTTAAAATACCTGTTGATGCCATATTTTCCGTGACAGCTCAGATGTTTTCTCATACCCTGAAGATGATAGCGTTGAAGATCCGTTATTAGCTCAGCACTTATCACATTTTGGTATCGATTTTTCTTCACTTCAAAAGGTGAGTTATGATATCGATTTTATGTGATTAATTTATCTGTGATAGTTTTCTAGATTAATCGAACTTGATATGGACTAAAAGGTTTATTATAATTTAGCTCTGTTTTAGCCTTTTGTGTGTTGAAAAAATGTAGAAGAATCAGATCTGAATAGGCATAGTGACAAATATGTAAAGTACTTTGGCATTGTAGGATACAGGTTTAGATCACATTGAGTATGCATTGTAGGATGCTCGCCATCTTCTTGACTGCTTTCTTGGACCATTCAAGATTTTCATTTTTTTTACGCAACCCTTGAAATTTTCATCGTCAGTAGATTCTAATGCTCTAGGAGTTATTGTAAACAGTAAGATATCATTCAACGTAATTTTTGTGAGGCAGTGTTATGCATAATGCAGCATTTTTCTTGTTCCACATATACATAGAGGCAATTTTATGCTTGACCACATGGTTTATAAATTTGTTCTTGCAGACTGAGATGACTACTGCTGAGAGAGAACTTGATGCCAACACAAATTATGACTGGAATAGAATACAAGAAAGTGGAAAAGATGCTGAACTTCTGTTTGGACCTGGCTATACTGGTCTTGCGAATCTTGGGAATAGGTAGCATGGTTTGACTTGATGAAGTACCCTTCTTTTTTGACAATTCCTTGGAACAAATAATTTAGCTCTCCTGTTTCTTCCTCTTTTACAGTTGCTACATGGCTTCAATAATGCAAGTCATGTTTTCAACCCATCCTTTCATATCAAGGTTGCTTTTATTTTTCACATTTGTTTTTGATACATCATTACATTTGTATTTTTTTTCCATTTACTTTACTGTCTTTTTTTTATTTCAGATACTTTGAGAAACAGAGTTTGAAAGGTGCATTTGCAACTGCACCAGCTGATCCAACAGTAGACCTAAATATGCAAATGTAAGTTATAGCCTTGCTGAAGTACTGATCTATGCATCTGGGTTGTTGATGTTCATGTGTGACAAATGTTGGTGTTTATTAGTTATTAGGTTGTCTACATTTTTTTATGCTAAAAAAAAGGTTGTCTACATTTTTTCTACTTTTTATTGCTGAAGATATGCCTAGCTGGTGGATACATTTAATCTGGTATTTGATCACTTTATTCCTTATACCGAAAGTGTCATAACATGGCTATTTAATTGCATTACATGTGCAACAACACAACAAACGTAATGTTCGCCTCTAAAATCAAATTTCATTGAGCCAACCCTTTTTTCTCTGCTATCACAATGGACAAAACAGCCTTGTCACCTGGGCAGGATGCGTAAGAGCTTTGTACATAGTTTAAGTGTTTCTGATGTTAAAATCAATCATATAGCACTTCACAGGAAACTGTAATTTGTTCCACCTTCCATTCGAGCATTAGCAGTTATATTTTCTATGCATGAGCTTATCAAAGTTTATTTGCTCTTATGCTTGTTTTTTTATAGGACAAAACTAGGACATGGTTTGCTCTCTGGTAAATATTCTGCACCAGCAAAGGAGGTATAATGGATTTCGTTTCATATTTGATTTGTTGCTATTGCTTCCAATTGTCAGTTTGTACTGTTTGCTATCCTGTTGTTCTCAGGATGTCACTAATGATGGTTTGGTGGTTCAGTCTTGCGTAGACTTCTTTTGACACATCTCTTGCTCTGCTCAATTGTTCAAATGCTATTGCGGGCCTAATTTTTTTTTATTATTGACTTTTTATCTCTCCAACTGATAGTGAAACACCACTTCTTACAAATGCTATTGTGTGGCCTAAATATTTTTTATTATTGACTTTTTATCTCCTCCAACTGATAGTGAAACACCATGTATTCTTGCTGCACCTCTAGTTTATTGAGATTACAAGCTCTATCTAGTCATGACTTGTGTTCGGATATGCAAATCTGGTTCTTTGACATACTTTTGTTTCTGATGTTTTTCCTATTTTGTGCGTGCAATTTGATAGGGGCAGGAAGGGATACGTCCTCGGATGTTTAAGTCCGTTATAGCTGCGAACCATCCTGAGTTTTCTACCATGAGACAACAGGTAATGTTCTTTTCAACTCTTAAGTGCAGCAACCATTTTTGTGCTGATTAAGGAGCATTTTTCTATTTTATATTGATATAACTATAATATTTGGTTTGAAATAAGTGTCTTTGTTCATACAGGATGCCCTCGACTTCTTCCTTCACCTTATTGACAGAGTTGAGAAGGCAAACCCTGGGAACCATGAGCTAAATCCTTGTTCTGGTTTCAAGTTTGTTGTTGAAGAGAGGGTCCAATGCCCTTCCGGGAAAGTTTCTTACAACAAACGGTCTGACTATATTCTTTCTCTGAGCATACCACTACATGAGGCAACTAATAAAGGTAGCTTTTTGAAATCTTGACTGTATCTAATTAAACATAATGTATTTTAGATCCTTAACATTTGTTGGATGTGCAGAGCAGCTAGAAGCTTTTAATGAGAAGAAAGCTGCAATGGACTTGGATGGAAAAAAAGTGTAAGTCATTCAATCATTTATAGTTCACCCGGTGCTTAGTGAGTGTTGGCTTATGGATTACTGTGTTTCAATAACAGGTCCAATGAAGATATTGTCAGGCCTAGAGTCCCGTTGGAGGCTTGCTTAGCGAGTTTTTCAGGGCCAGAGGAAATCCCGGATTTTTATAGCACTGCATTAAATTCGAAGACTACTGCCACTAAGTATGCACAATTTGAGCTCTGCAATTTTTAGAGGATAGCATGACATAAGGTTCTTGTATCGAAGTGCAATGCATTGTTGCTATTTGCTAAATTCTTTTTTACCAATGCCATAGTTTTTGTTTCCAATGAATTAATAAATATTTGGATATTGGTGATAAGCTAATATATAATCAATGTTCATCAGTGGCTGTAGTAAAACTCATTTATGCATGAAAAATCTATGGAAACCAGTTTAACTAGGCCAAATTGCAGCGTAGCTGTGTAATACTTTAGCAACTAGCAATGAAGGTATCATGAATTAATTTCATGACCTGCACACCTACGCTTGACTTCCCTGAAGGTAGCATAAATAGCGAGAAACCTCCTGGCATTAATTGATCCCTTTGTTGATTGAATTTTCTTGATCAAAGAGTATATTTAATTTCAACACTGGTGGTATGCACTGATGACAACACTTAATTTATTTGTATTGACTAGGTTTTGACATGTTTGTGTTATTTATTTATTTTGTTTTGATTGATGCTGAAGAACTATGTGATAGCTTCTTGTTATCGTGTATACATATAGCATGGATCAGGTTTTAATTAAAGGAAGAAATGTTTCGTGCAGGACTGCTGGTTTCAACACTTTTCCTGATTACCTTGTGCTGCACATGCGTAAGTTTGTAATGGAAGCAGGATGGGTGCCAAAGAAACTCGGTAATACCCCCATCACTGTTTATTTGAGCATAAGTGCCGCATATTGAAATAAAAGGTATTCAAATGATCAAATCCATTAGAGACTGCTTCCGAGAGAGCTTCTGGCACAGCGCATGTCCAGTGTCCACATGACATTTTCGGGCTGGTCTTAGCATCTAATCCATCTTAGCCTTACCTACAACAAAGTCAAACTCTCCTGGCCCTGAATATCATTTGCAAATAATGATATTAGTTGGCAATATCTTGCTAGTATTTCAGCTCTGGTTTCATCATTTCGTATTCTGTGTCTGAGAGTTAGTCAGCGTTGGTACTGATTTCTAGTTGTGCTACTTACATGACCTATTTTCTTTCTGGCTGGGTAGTTTTTTTCTTTCAATTTAGGATCACTTGGTCTTGACAGTTTATATTTCTTCGCAGATGTTTATATAGATGTGCCAGATACGATTGATATCACGCATATGCGCAGCAAAGGTGTACAGCCTGGGGAAGAGCTGCTACCTGAAGGAGGTCAGACTGCCATTCATTAGTTTTTGTGTTCTAAATTTTTCTCTTCAGCTTTTGTGACTTTCAGTGTACACTTTAGGTTCTGGTGACAACAGTGCCGAGCCTGCTCACCCCGTTGCCAGTGAGGATATTGTGTCACAGCTTGCAAGCATGGGCTTCAACTACCTTCATTGTCAGAAAGCTGCTATTAACACATCAAACACAGGAGTTGAGGAGGCGATGAATTGGCTCCTCTCTCACATGGATGATCCAGGTTGTTTTGCCTCTGCAGTTTTGTAGTTAAATCATGCTTTTCATCATCATGAAATAATCGTCTCGCCCATGTCAAAATTTTGAGAAGAAACTCTTAGCCATCAAATTATTTTGTGATGCAGATATAAATGACCCAATATCAAAAGATTCACTTGCTTCTGAGCCGTCTGTTGATGAAGCAAGCGTTCAAACTATCATTTCCTTCGGATTTCAGGAAGATGTTGCCATAAAGGCCCTGAAAGCTTCAGTAAGATTCTCTTTTATAATTTGTTCTGAGTAAACATTTTTAAGACTCTTAACCTTCAGAAAAGTTAGTGATTGCCTAACTATTCCCATTCTTGTCTCCTGATTCTGACATTTTCAGTCATCCTTGCAATGTTCTTATCCCTTTTCTGGTGTGACTCTTGTTTTGATGTGTGTTAGGGTGGTAATATCGAGAAAGCTACTGACTGGATTTTCAGCCACCCCGAAGCATCGAGCTCAGCATCTGCTGATTCTTCCACTAGCAATGCAAATGCTGATGACACATACATTCCAGATGGAAGTGGCAGTAAGTTTTACTAACCCCTTTGTTTTGTTAGCCGTGTAATGGCACAAACAATGTTGAATTTTTAAAGGTTCACTCAAATGTTGGCATTTAGTCTATGTGCCTTCCTTGCTGATAGCTAATTAGGCACCACATTATCTCACAACACAAAAGTAGATGCAAAAATTTAAATTAGCTAATTTTTTAAGAAAACAGTTTGTTTTGTAACATTCTTGGAAAATACGTTGAAATAGTATGAATTTAGATAAAATTAGGTCTTAACTGGATCAGCATAGTGGATAGCTTCCAAAGTTGCCCCTTGGAACCTAACTTGATCTAGTTGTTTTCTTGTTTGGTTTGAGATTTGCTTGCTTTAACAATGCTTTCTGACTTGTACAGGATACAAGCTGATGGCGTTCGTGAGCCATATGGGCACCTCTACCCACTGCGGGCACTACGTGGCTCATGTCCTCAAAGATGGGAGGTGGACAATCTTCAACGACAGCAAGGTCGCAGCATCTGTCGACCTGCCCAAGGAAATGGGCTACCTCTATTTCTTTCAGAGGATTAGCAACTAGGCACATCACACATGCAAATACCGTCTTTGACTGAATTCATAGTTCATGCACTCAGTGAAAAGAATGGTGGGCTGTTAGGATCCTGTGATGCTGATTTTAAAGCGACTGTTTGCTCACATCCTGCCATGCTTGTTACCCACTGATCAACTGGGATATTTGCTTTTTCCTAGACAGCGAGTGGCAACTTCCGGTTACATCCGTGCTTCGTTATTTTATTACTGATTTGCATTGGTGGTTGTCTTGTTGCCTCGCTCCATACTTTTCTTCTGACAGATATGCATTGGAAAAAATAGCTGCCACCACTACCTCATTTTCATGGTGGTCACTTCATAGCTTGTTTACTACGCTTTTCTACATATTACGTATTAGTTATGCATTAGTATGACATCAATTAAAAAAAATTATCACTGAGGGATCGAATTCACAGCTAGTATGCTAGAATACTCCATATCAGCATAGAACATTTAAAAGACTTAATCACTTAGATCCAATTCGCAGCTAGTGTGCAGCCATATCAATTTTTGTGGCCATATCACTTAGCTTAATCACTTAGATCGAATTCGCTGCCAAATCAATGTTTGCAAGGTCTAATGTCCATTTTGAAAGGGGTATATCATCACTCCGCTATACGATAGTCCTTATATAACGACATTCGCATATATTATTCCTTCATACCAACAAAATGAAATTGCTAATCATTAAAATAGACCATGTCGTTGGCGTCAGGTGGCGACGGGCGCGCTCCGGTTGCAATCGCGACGCCACCCGTGCGGATTTCTCAACTCGAAACAAATTCGGAGATCTTCTCGTATGCTGGCTGCCCTAGCAGGGGGGCGTGAGAATTCGAAACGAACTCGGGCGATTCCCGTCGTATAAATCTACGTATGGCCGGTGCGCGATCAACAGCGCCGTCATGCGCAAGATCTAGGATCGCCATGGCTGTCACGGGTGATCCCGGCGCGATGGCGCGGTTACGGCAGTGGGTGCTGGCCAACTTCGCCTCGTCGTGGTTCATCCTGGCGCCGCTGCTGGCGGCGTACGCGCCGCGGCGGCTGTTCATGACCTCCTTCAACGTCTTCCTCCGGCGCCACGCGCGGCGGGTCCTCACCGTCGTCGACCCCTACGTCAGCCTCGACATCTCGGAGAAGCCACCCCCTACCAGGTACAAGCCCGCGGGCGCGCACGACAGCACCTTCGAGGAGGTGAAGGCGTACCTGAGCGCGGCGTGCTCTCAGGACGCCAGCGAGCTCCGGGCCGAGGGCGCCGAGGAGGGCGACGGCCTCGTCATCAGCATGCGCGACGGCCAGGACGTGTCCGACGAGTTCCGGGGCGCCACGTTCATGTGGTCGTCCGTGACGGACGAGGACACGTCGTCGTACTCGTACGGGGTGGGGCAGCAGAACAGCGGCCGGCGGCGCGAGGTCCAGCGCCTCACGTTCCACAAGCGCCACCGCCGGCTCGTGATCGACGAGTACCTGCCGCACGTCCGACGGAGAGGCCGCGAGGTCCTCTTCGGCAACCGCCGCCGCAGGCTCTACAGCAACAACAGGATCTCGTCGTTCTCGATCTACGACGACGACGCCGCGTGGAGCTTCGTCAACTTCGACCACCCGACGACGTTCGAGACGCTGGCCATGGATCCGGCCAAGAAGAAGAAGATCATGGACGACCTCGGCGCACCGGCAAGCCGTGGAAGCGGGGGTACCTGCTCTACGGCCCGCCGGGCACGGGCAAGTCCACCATGATCGCGGCCATTGCCAACCACCTCAACTACGACATCTACAACGTGGAGCTCACCATCGTGGACACCAACGACGACCTCTGCAAGCTCCTCATCCAGACAACCAGCATGTCCATAGACCGGAGGTCCAAGAAGAAGAATCGCAGGAACGGCAACGTGACGCTGTCCGGCCTGCTCAACTTCATCGACGGGCTGTTTTCGGCTTGCGGCGGCGAGCGGATCGTCGTCTTCACCACCAACCACGTCGACTGGCTCGACCCGGCGCTCATCCGGCGAGGTCGGATGGATATGCACATCGACATGTCCTACTGCTGCTTCGAGGCGTTCAAGACCCTGGCCAAGAACTACCTCGGCATCGACGCGCACCCGCTGTTCAGCGCCGTCGAGGAGCTACTGAAGGAGGCAGGCATCACGCCGGCCGACGTCGCCGAGTGCCTCATGACAGCCAAGAACGCCGGCTCCGAGGAGGATGCCAGTCTTGAGCTCCTGATCGAGGAGCTGAAGAGGAAAAGGGAAGAGGCCAAGGCGAGGGCGGAGGCAAACGCGGCGGCCAAGGCTTCGGCAGTGGCAAACGCGGCCAAAACGGACAATGATCATGTTAGAAATAATTTGCTGCTGTCCCCTCAACTTATTTTCAGCATGGGCAAGGATATGGAGGACAGTCGGTCGTGGCCTTCCTTGTCTCAGTCCTGTAGAGCATGCCAATAGGTCGTATGCCTGTAGATGCTCCATTAGCCACGTCTCGAGCTGATGCTAGAATAGTATTAGGAGTAGTTGAGTACTGTAGCCATGTCTCATATATCCGATAGTGGGTGAGGTCTGTATATAAATTCTATGCAATGCAATGAAAAACAACAGCTTCTTTGCCACCATATTCAGACTTTGTCTTCCGCCAACACAGAGACAGAGGGTGTGCTCTCTGTGTGTGTGATCTGGAGCTCTGCTCGTCTCCATCCTTCGTTCAAGGAAGGTCTCGAGGGGTAGGGTCGAGCAGGTGCTGCTCGCCTCTACGGTGCTAGGTCCTAGCACCAACACGTGGTATCGGAGCCGTACATCGTTGCTAGGCCCAACGACAGACGATGGCGGACACGGTTTTGCAGGATGCGGGCGCTGAGGGGCAACTCCAGCCAGTGGTGCAGCCGCAGCAGGTAGAGATGCGCGTGGTCAAGGAGTATGGCGGGACCAACTCCTGGCCGATGCTCATCCGCACCAACTACAGGGAGTGGGCTGTCCAAATGAAATGGAAGTTCCCCGCCCGGAGGTGGTGGGTGGCCGTGGAGACTGACGGCGCAAGGGAGGAGGCGGAGGTGGGCGTCATGGAGGCGCTCATGGCTTCCACGCCTGGCGAGTTCCATGAGGCGCTCTGCCAAAAGGCCACGGCGAAGGAGGCTTGGGAGATGCTAGCCTCATTTCGTGTTGGCTCAGATCGAGCCAAGCACGCCAAGGTCCAGCAGCTCAAGCGCGAGTTCAATGACATCCGGTTAAAGTCCGGGGAGACGGTGGAGGATTTCACGCTGCGTCTCCAGTCGTTGGCCAGCCAGCTGGCCACCTATGGCAAGCCGCTGGAGGACGAGGATCTCGTCAGCAATTTGCTCTGCACGGTGCCTCCCAAGTACTTGCAGTTCGCCATGCATCGAGACAATGCTGGATATTTCCACTTTGTCTCTCGAGGATGTGGCAGAGAGGCTGCGGGTTGTGGAGAGCCGCGGACTTGCGCCGCCGGAGAAGGAAAAGCCCAAGCTGATGCTGATCGAGGAGGAGTGGACGGCGCGGATGAAGGAGAAGCGCCGGACCGGGGAAGGCTCCAGCCGCGACGGTGGCAACCGTAGCTGCAACGGCGGCAAGAAACAGGGGAAGGCTCCGGCGGACAAGAAGAAGGGCAAGAAGAAGTTCACTGCCCCCAACGCCTGCCGCAAGTACGGCAAAGTGGGGCACTGGGCACGCGAGTGCCCGGAGAGGAAGGAGAATAAGGAGGAGGCGCACCTGGCTCAGGACGATAGCGACGAAGAGCAGGCGCTTTTGATGGGTGAGTACCGCGCTCTGCAGGAAGGCGAAACAAGGGAGGCGAAGGCGGAGCAGAGGACTACGCCGCAGGCCGTCGAACTTGACGAGCCGTGGGCGTAGGCACATCTAGGCGTAGTCAGCGACGAGAAGGAGCAGCGGTGGTACCTCGACTCCGGTGCAAGTAACCACATGACTGGCTGTCGCGCCACCTTCTTTGACCTCGACACGAACAAGACCGGCACGGTCAAGTTCGAGGATGGCTCAAGGGTGGACATTCGAGGCCAAGGCACGGTCATTTTCCGTTGCCGGAACGGGGAGCAGCGCGCGTTGACAGACGTGTACTTCATTCCCTAGCTCTGCGCCAGCATCGTCAGTCTAGGATAGCTTAACGAGCGTGGGGCGGAGGTGCTAATCCGTGACAGCATGCTGCGGATCAGGGACAAGGAGCGGCATCTTCTCGCCAAGGTAACGCACTCCAAAAATTGACTCTATCTCCTTGACTTGAAGGTGGAGCATCCTGTGTGCTTGGTGGCGGCGTGCACGCAGAAGCTGTGGTTGTGGCATGGCCAGTTCGGCCACCTGAGCTTCGACGCTCTGGGCCGGCTCGGGAAGATGTTGACTGGGCTATCACGGATCGAGCATGCCGGGGAGCTGTGCGACAGCTGCCTGGCAGGGAAGCAGAGGCGGCTGCCGTTCCCGAAGACGGCGAGGTACCGCTCGACGGTACCCCTCGAGTTGGTCCATGGGGACCTCTACGGGCCAATCACGCCATCGACGCATGGCGGACAGAGGTATTTTCTCCTACTCGTGGATGACTGCAACCGCTACATGTGGCTGCAGCTTCTGACGAGCAAGAGTGACGCGGCGGACGCCATCAAGAGCTTCAAGGCGTGGGAGGAGGCGGAGTGTGGCAAGCAGCTGTGGGTGCTCCGGACCGACCGCGGTGGCGAGTTCACAGCGGTCGAGTTTAGTGAGTACTGCATCAAGGAGGGGGTGGGTCGACACCTCACAGCACCCTACTCGCCGCAGCAGAACGGCATTGTGGAGCACCGGAATCAGACCATCATCAGATGGGACGCTCGATGATGAAGGCCAAGGGGATGCCGACGGCGTTCTAGGGAGAGGCGGTCATGACTGCCATGCATATCCTCAACCGGTCGTCGACCAAGGCCCTCGAGGGGAAGACGCCATACAAGGCGTGGCACGAGCGCAGGCCCAACGTCTCGTACCTGCGCACGTTTGGCTGCATTTTTCATGTGAAGACCGTCAAGCCAGACCTCGGAAAGCTGTAAGACAGGAGCACCCGCATCGTGTTCCTCGGTTACGAGGAGGGGTCGAAAGCCTATCGTCTATACAACCCAGTCAGAGGCAAGGTCGCAGTGTCCCGGGATGTGGTTTTCGATGAGGCAGCGTCGTAGGCCTGGGATAGGCCGGAAGCGAAGGGCCTAGACGGTGGCAAGCTCTGCGACTCGTTCATCGTCGAGCAGCTAGTCATCCATGGCCACGACGAGGCTATGGAGGAGCCGAGGACCGGGGACGGCGTGACAGCGGGAGGCGGAGAAGAACCAGCGGCCGGGGCAGCAGAGCTGCCTAGTTCGCCTGGAGCAGGGGTTTCGAATCGCGACCTTACTCCGAGCCGTGGATTCTCGACCCCATCCTTGGGACAGGAGGCGTCGAGTGGCGCTCGAGGGGCGGCCTCGACCCCGACAGCGTGGGGAGCCTTGACCGCGCAGGGACCCTCGACCGCGCGGGGAGCATCGACCTCACGGGGACCCTCGACCGCACGAGGAGGCTCGATCGGGGGAGCCTCAATTCTGATCGGGTAAGCCTCGAACATGAAGGCCGGTTCGACCGAGAAGCAGTTGGGCCCGACTGCACACTCAGGAGGGGTTCCAACTACGAGGCCAACCTCGACCGCGCGTCGCCCAGGCTTGACTCCACGTCAGGTGGTCTTGACCGTACATCGGGAGGACACGGCCACGGACCTAGGGGCCTCGACCGCATGAATCGAATCGAGGAAGGCGGAGGGCTCGACCCTGTGCCTGCAGGACCGGTCGAGGGCCACATCGACCTGGCCGTGAACGCGGGTTCGGGAGGAGAGCGAAGGGGCTTGACCCCGACCGCAATGACCACGGCTCGAGTGGTCCTGAACGCGAGTCCGCAAGAGACGCATCAGGCAGGGGGTCCCTCAACTGCTCGAGGGGTCTCGATCGCTGATCAGGAGGCCTCGAATTACGGAGATTTTTCGCTGCGAACGACCCCGCCTCGAATAACCACGGTGGAAACAATCGAGTATGCGACGCCACCGTCGGACGTTTCGGAGTTTGTTGATGCATACCACGGAGGGGAGGAAGTCCGTTCCGCCGTTTGGACGACGTCGTAGTAGATTCGACGGTGCCCGGGCTGGCGGCGCGGACCCTCGACGATGATCATACTCTGCTTCTGGTGAGTGCAGAGGAGCCGACCACGTTCGCTGTTACGGAGCATGACGCGGCGTGGCGGAAGGCGATGCTGGAGGAGATGGAAGGCCATCGAAGAGAACAAGACCTGGGAGCTGGTCGATCTGCCGGCGGGTTGCCGGCCGATCGGACTTAAGTGGGTCTTCAAGGTGAAGCGAGATGAGCGCGGGGCAGTGGTAAAGCACAAGGCATGCCTCGTTGCTCGAGGGTTCGTGCAGCGTGAACGGGTCAAATTCGAGGAGGTCTTTGCCCTCGTCTCATGCATGGAGTCGGTGTGACTCCTTGCTCGCCCTCGCTGCTGCCAAGGAGTGGCAGGTTCACCACCTCGACGTCAAGTCGGCGTTCCTCAACGGGGACCTGGCGGAGACGGTCTATGTCAAGAAGGCACCGGGGTTCGTCGTCAAGGGCGCGGAGAAGAAGGTGTTGCGCCTGCGCAAGGCCCTTTACGGCCTGCGTCAGGCACCGCGGGCGTGGAACGTCAAGCTCAATGCCAACATGGCTGAGCTTGGGTTCGAGAGATGCGCCACGGAGCACGCACTGTACACCCATCGACGGGGGAAGGAGCATCTCATCGTCGGAGTGTTCGTGGATGACCTCATCGTCACTGGCGCACGGGCACAAGACATCGCCAATTTCAAGGAAGAGATAGCCGCGCGGTTCCGGATGAGCGATTTGGGTGCCCTGTCGTACTACCTCGGGATCGAGGTGAAGCAGGGGGAGGACGCCATCAGACTTGGGCAGTGCGCTTACGCGCAGAAGCTACTTGAGCGGGCAGGGATGGTGGGCTGCAAGGCTGTGGCCACGCCAATGGAGGAGCGCGTCAAGCTCTCGAGGCAGAGCACCGCGGCGAAGGTGGACGCTACACTCTACCGGAGCATCATCAGCAGTTTGCGCTGGCTGACTCACACGCAGCCGTACATCGCTTTTGCGGTGGGCTATGTGAGCCGGTTCATGGAGGATCCACGGGAGGATCACTGGACGGCGGTCAAGCATTTGCTGCGCTACGTCCAGGGCACGGTGGAGTTGGGGATTGTCTTCCCCAAGCGCGGCGGGCTTCAGCTGAAGGTGTTCAGTGAAGCACCGCCCGAGGCCAAAGAGGGCGCGCCGGGATTCACGGCGTTCAGTGATGCGGACATGGCGGGAGATGTGGACGGGCGGCGGAGCACTTTTGGCGTGCTTATTTTTCTCAGCGGAGCACCGATCGTCTGGCAGTCGCTGAAGCAGAAGATGGTGGCCCTGTCCACCTATGAGGCGGAGTATGTGGCTGCGGCCACGGTGGCGTGCCAGGTGGTTTGGCTCCGATGGTTACTGAGCGAGCTCACTGGTGTCGAGGCTCAGCCACCGGCGCTCAAGGTGAACAACCAGCCAGCAATTGCGCAGGAGCAAGCACATCGATGTAAAGTTCTACTTCCTTCGAGATTACGTCGATGGAGGACAGATCGTCATCGAGTTCGTCGACACTGGCCGGCAGCTCGCTGACATCCTCACCAAGTCACTCGGACGTCTTCGGTTACAGGAGCTGAGGAAGATGATTAGCATGGTGGAGGTCAAGGGCTAGCAACAGGATTAGGGAAAGATTGTTAGAAATAATCTGCTGTTGTTCCCTCAACTCATTTTTAGCATGGGCAAGGACATGGAGGACAGTCGGTCGTGGTCTTCCTTGTCTCAGTCTGTAGAGCATGGCAATAGGTCGTGCGCCTGTAGAGGCTCCATCAGCCACGTCTCGAGCTGATGCTAGAATAGTACCAGGAGTAGTTGAGTACTGTAGCCATGCCTCATGTACCCGATAGTGGGTGAGGTCTGTATATAAATTCTATGCAATGCAATAAAAAACAACAGCTTCTTTGCCACCATATTCAGACTTTGTCTTCCGCCAACACAGAGACAGAGGGTGTGTTGTGTGTGTGTGATCTGGAGCTCTGCTCGTCTTCATCCTTGGTTTAAAGAAGGTCTCGAGGGGTAGGGTCAAGCAGGTGCTGTTCGTCTCTACGGTGCTAGGTCCTAGCACCAACAGATCAAGCCATAAAAGATGACGATGAGCAAAAGTCAGAAGATTCAGGAGACGAGGATGAAGATTCGGAGTCCTCGGAAGGATCTGATGACGAGTAGTCGAGTAGTTATACATCCATATACACCAGTCCTGTCTGATGACGGATTCGAACTTTAGATAGTGTCAGTAAACTATTGGTTCTTGTTTTTCAAGCAACGCACTTTTGTTTCTTACGTTCATACTTTCATTAATCACCAGTCCAGGTAGCTTGATCGCGATCATCTAAGCTGGTTACAGACCCCGGGAGGAGATCAAGCATTCAAGCCACATAGAACCATGACTTGTGCGAGCTAGTTCATGCAAACAGCTACTAGAGCTTTACTCGCCGTGATCCATCTGGACATCTGGTGCCTTCTTCTTTTTAAGGAGAGAACTTTGCTCACCTTTGTTGAGATTTAAGGGTGCCTTTGGCACCATGAAACATTTCAGATTTCTTTGCAAAAATGATCAGAATCACTGCTAGGCAACACGAAATGTTTTAGTTCTGTTGCTTGATATAGCTTCTTGACAGATTTGTATTTGATGAAACAGTTTCCGTAATCCTCATTTAGCTTTGGGCACACTGAGTTTCTGTCATGCTCAGTATACATAGCAAAAGTTGTGTATCTAGAAAACTAAAATGGCTTACAAAGAGAGTATAAAAAGAAGCAACTTACAAAAGAGCAACAATTTCTGGAGCTCAATCCACTTGATGTAATCATCTTCCCCCCTGTTGCATCATGTTGTAACTCTGCCTTGCAGCCTTTCAACGAAAAAAAATATTTAAAAAACTATTATGTCAACTAAATATAGTATATCAAAATATATTATGTGAGTCTTTATAATGAATCCTGTTTGTGGATGTAGATCTTCGTGGATTTGTCTATGATTTTGTTCAAAGAAATAAGAGTTAAGGACAAAGCTAAAACAACCTATAATTTTGAATGGAGAGAGAGCAATGACATAGGGTGTGAGTTAGTTGCCTCATAAATTTCATGAACTATTCACGTTTAAATTTTTCCCAGAGTAACTCTATATAAACTTCGAACAACGGTATTCTTTTCAACATAATATATACTACCTTTTTTTGACTTAACATAAGATATACTTCTACTTGGACTAAAAAAAAAATTCAGAAAACTTAGATTGCGAGTTGTGCGTTATTGGACCCAGTGGGCCAGAAATCGAAACGACGTTTTTTAGGCCCACCAAAAGCCGCCAGTCGAGGCCCACGATGCCGGCCACGGGCCAGGCCGCATGGCCGATCGACTTGATCTGACGCTGACGGCATCGCCGCAGCGCTGCTCGGCGGCCCCTCCCTGGCCCGGCCATCCGTTGTCGTCTCAGCTGCTGCGCGACACGGGGGTGTACGCACATGCCTTCCTCCGCTCCGGCGGTCCGGCCACAAGCGTCCCGTCGCGTCGCCGTCGTGGTCGTGAGCGCCTGCTCTGCTGCTGCTGGTTCTGGTTGCTTGGTCGACTGCTCGTCTCGTCGTCTGCCGGCGTGGTTCGGTCGGGCTCGGGCTGTCTCATCCCGTTCCGTCGTCCGCGCTGGGCGGGACAAGGCAGGCAAGGGCAGGCCGTAGCCGGCCTGCCTGCCCCTGCCCCGGCCTCGCTCTTGTGCCAATATGATGCGCGCCCATACGTGTCGATCGCACGCCGCTGCTTGTCTGGCCATGCGCCCGAATGCCATCCCCGCCCTTTGGCTCTCGTCAGCCCGGCCCACCCAACAATTAGGCACTGAAATAACTCGCGACTCGTGTAGGTCACGTGCATGAATGAATGTAACAATGCAGTTGACAAATGTAACAATGCAGGCGGCTGCTCTGGCCTGCTGCCTACCTTCCACAGTACGTACGTAGATCGGTCGGTCGATCCAAACAGGTCGGCACCGTTTGTAGTAGCAGTGCCAGTGTAGGCAGCACGTGCTGGAATTCGGAGTCGTCGTCACGCCGGCTATATATACGTGGATCAATGCCGATCGCCAACCGGCCAGCCAGTCAGCGGCGCGTTAGGTCGGAGCCGGCGAGACGGGCCGGCCGGCGTGCCGTTCATTAAGGCGGCAGGCTAGCTGGCTACCTGCTCTCTGCTGCCTACCTTATCCAGAGCTAACACGCTGGACGGATCCAACAGGTCGGTACCGTTTGTAGTAGCCGTGCCAGTGTAGCACGTGCTGGAATTTGGACTCCTCACGCCGGCTATACGTGGATCAATGCCGATCGCCAACCAGCCAGCGGCGCGGCGGCGCGTTAGGTCGGAACCCGGCCGGACCGGACGACGGTGCATCGCTCTCGGCACCGGTCTCTTCAATGCCTATGACGAGTCTATGATGTCCATCCATATCATCCCGCCAGGAAAATAAAGTCAGCGTGCACGTACGCACGCATATGCTAGGCGTAGGCGCGCGCGCCAACAGCCAAGAAACAAACACGTACGCGGCGCTAGCTGCCCGGCACGCGAGGTGAGCGCGACGACTACGCGAGGATGATGCATGCAGCGATGAATGGTGATAGCTACCGCGTGGACTTGGGAACAGATGACATGGACATGTTTCGCCGTCACGTTAATTCTCCGTCGTCGATGACGTGGCCCGTGGCACGGCTGGTTTTCACGTCGTAGTCGCGGGCAGGCCCAAGGCCCCGGCCGGCGTGGTGTTGTGTTGGTCTCAGTCTCTGGACCAGGGTTGGGGCTTGGATTCCCTTTTTTGAGCAATGGGCTTGGATCCCCTTTCATCAGGCAAGTGAGTCCCCGCCGCTGCATCGAGGCACTAGTTTCAGGCGCTCATCAGCTTTTGACATGGCAAATCGCCAAAAAAACAACTTTTGACATGGGACGCACACTGCACACTACTGCCATGGGGCAGGCAGCAGCAGCGGCGGCAGCAGCAGACGCCAATCAGCTATACAACTGGTCTCGCTAAGATATCAGATTTTATCATCAAATTCACTGTATAGAATTTTTATTTTCCATCATATCAAAATATCGGCATATGTATGAAGTACTAAATATAGATAAAATCAAAAATTAATTACATAGTTTTATTATACTTTACGAGACGAATATTTTAAACCTAATTAATCAAAGTTTAGATAATTTTTACTAAATACAAATAAAATACTATAGTACACTGATTTAATACTAGAATGCTAATTCCGGCCTCAACTAAACAGCCCTCTGCTCGTCTCCTCTCCGTGTTGCGATCGATCCGCTGGCCGCCTGTCACCCACCGTACCCGTACGTGTCCATTGGCACGAGAAAGAAAGAGGACCCCTTTCCTTTGGGACGCCGCGCGCAGGAATTTGACAGAGGACCGCTTTTGGTACCCGATGCTATAAACCTACGGGGACCAGGAAATTTTCTCAATTCTCATGTAACATATATATGGTGCCTGGTTACACTACGTGGACGCGGGATCTGGGCTTGTTTAGCTCCGTCAAAAAGTTGCAAATTTTTTAAGATATTCTAAAATATTAAATCTTCGAACGTATGTATAAAAAATTAAAGAATCAATTGTACAACTGCTCTTATTTTAGAGTCTACTTAGTCGTTTATCCTTATTTTTTAAACTTTGTTTGTTTGTCCCTATTTTTTCGAAACGAAGGCTCCAGTTACCTCTATCATATGAAGTGGACTTAACGGTGTTAAATACAGACTGAGAAGACAAAAATACTCTCTCTCACTGTCGAGTAGACCCTGCCTGTCGTAACTCTCTTCCTCTCTCGATGCCAAGTGAACCCTGCTCGTCACCTTCTTCGTCAAGTCTCTCACGGCGATTAGTAGCCGAACGCATGCACGAGGCGACTGTACAACTCTGCTCTCTTCTTCGCCTGGCCGTCGCGGCCGATGAATCCAACCTGCACCGCTCTTGGTGAGTGCGCACGGTGGCTCAGCACCGGCGTTTGTGGTACTGCCGCTAGGCTGGAACCTGAGGCCGACGAACAGCTGCCTGGCTGCAAGAACAGAGAGGAACGCCGGACACAAGACAGAGACAGCGAGACCAAAAAATCAACGAAAACACAACCAAATCACCATGATTCGATCCCAAATTTTACACAGGTAATCACAACAAAGTTGCTCAGCTACTCCTGAAAGATCACAGCTCAAACTAACTCCAATCTCTGGGAAAATCAAATCATAGCCACGAACTCGAAAAATTCACCCTGCCGCCCGCGCAGCCATAGGCCGCCAAGCTGCCTGCGCGCCGTGCCGCTGGAGAACCCTTGGCCTCGCGCCGGCCCGCCCGACGCTGGCCCCACCCTCGACTCCCGCGCGTACGCCCCAGCCGCGGGAGCCCGAACTCCCAGGAGCCGCGGGTGTCGCGCCGCCCACCAGCCGCTCAGGAGCTTCGGGATCCGCCCGCCGGCCGCCCAGGAAAACGACGCCTGCCGCCCAGGAGCCCGCCGCCGGCCACCTGACCCCTTGGCCTGAACCTAGCGCCGCCGCCCGTGGGTTTGCGAATCGCGAGTCACCTGACCCCTTGACCTACGGAGATTAAACGGGAGAAGGCCGCCCGTGTGTAGTTCCTTGAGGACAAGGGTAGTCTAGTCTTTTTTTTCCCTTTTTCCTATTTCCCAAACTTTTTTTAGCCCTAATTTTTAAGTAACTGACGGTCAATGAAATTGGAAGCAGACGGAGGCTTCAATCATGAAAAACAGGATCAAAGTTTTAAAAAGAGACAAATAAACAATTAGACTTTAAAATAGAAACAGTTGCGCAATTGGCCTAAAATTAAATATTAGTAAAAACTAATTAATTATACAGTTTATCTGTAACGTACGAGACGAATCTTTTAAATATAGTTATCATAATTAGATAATAATTATTAAATACAAACACAAACAAATTTTTTTTCATCTAAACAAGGCCTTGTTTATCCTCGACGTGCATGTATACAGCTACTACGTTGTGGATCAGCCACCATGCACTACCGGTACGTGTTGAGGTCGCTGGATAACTGAATCCCTGCGCCATCATCACTCAGTACTCATCACCAGCATGTGCTCTCGCTCAGTCGTCCACTGGAGGATCAGCGCCGGGCTACGTGTACCGTGCCGGGATCATGGCTTTTTTCTGCAGCGGAGAGTGCCGGGGCTACGTGTACCAATACCTTGTCTCTGGCCGGTCGCATCAGGGGTTGAGCCTTGAGGTTGAGGGTGTAGAACGTTGCTGAAACTAAGGCGCGCCTTGTGGACCTGCATCTGAGATTTGAAAGCAACAGACTCATTAAACCGCCAAATCTGTTCACACTAAACAAACAGTAAATAAAGAGTTTCTAAATTATAGTTCACTTTAACTTTTTCGATGCATGCATTTTGTTATGTATCTAGACATATTATTTATCTAGGTACATAGCAAAATGCATACACCAAAAAAATCAAAACAAACTACAATTTAAAACGGAGGGAGTATATGCCCAGCAGATTTAATACATGGTTGGTGACGCCTCATCAAATCGTCTTGCATTCTGTTCAAACTGCCGTTCCCAGGCGCGTTGCATGGCCGGCGTTTTTTTAGTGTCTTGATATATAGGGGCATCCTGCAGGTAACAACATGACAAGATGGGTTAACGAGGTGGTGATGACAATGGTAAATCCAATTGTATAAGAATCCACCCAGCTCGAGGAAATGGTGGTGATATATACGGTAGGGGCATGATCAGTTAATTAATTAGTTGGAAATAGAAGCGCGCGCAAATGGAGGTGAGAATAATAGGATTGGATTGTACGTGGATCATATCGCAAAATAAGTGTAATGATCAGGCACTACGATCCAAGGACTTGTGATGATAGTAATTAGTTTAAGAAGATGAAAAAGGAAATCATATACAAGAAAATAAAATAACAGAAAACAAGGAACAGAGAAAGTTAAAATAGACAAATGAGAGGCGAGACAAATAATTCACTCTAAATTGACTCCCTCCCGGTCGCCTCCCCTGTGGGCGACGCGGGAGGCACCCGCGTAACCTAGCGTCGCCCCCCTCCCTCTCCTTCTCCGGCCGCGCCGCCGCCAGAGATGGCCGCCGCCATGGCCGGCTGGTTGGCCGAGAAGGCGGCGGCGGCGGCCGGTCCGGGGCCCGTGCGCCCAGATCCAAGGCCTTGGTCGCTGGATCCGGCCACCGGCCGTCCGGATTGGGCCTGCCTGGTGGTGGAGGCGACGGCGGCCGGTGTTCCTGCGTGCGGCTGTCGACGACGTTTCTTCCCCGGCGGTCGACGGCGCCAAGCAGGGTGGTCTGCGCTGCTGGCGGCAAGGCCGCCACCCTCCCCCTGGCCGGCGGCTCGGGGGACTCGGGATGGTTGGCGGCAGGGACCCCCGGGCTACCCTAGCGGTGGCAGGGGGGTCGCGGTGTTGGCTCCTGGCTGCTCCCAGGGGGCTGCTGCGTTGCTCTGCCCCCCTCCCCCGACTGATGGTTGCTGGCTGCTGCCAGCTCCTGCAGACTGCTACCGGCCTCGGGCTGGTGGCGGGGCGCTGCCTACTGGCCGACCTCGGTTGGCTAGCGGCCGGTGGCGTCTGGGGCGTGGGGCGCGCGATGGAGGTGGAGCGGTTCTTCGGCGGCGCCGTGGTGGTGTGGCCGGCCACGGCTTTGGCGGGTCTGCGGTGCCGTGGCGGTAATGCTAACTGTGCCGGGCCCGGTGATGGCTTCTCCTCTCCGGCGGGGTTCGTCGGCAGGGCGTCGCGGGGCCACTGCCCTTTCGGGTGTGGGGGTAACAGAGGGTCTCTCTCCCTCTCTGCTCGCCCTTCGCCTCCTCTTGATGGTTGCCGTGTTGTGGCGGTGGCTGGGGTTATGTTGGCGTTGGGGGCGGTCTTCGTCTACGCCGTCCCTCCCCCATGTCTCTGACTGCTGTCGTGGGGCGGTCGTTATGAAGACGGAGGCCATGGCGTCCTCGGGGGTGCTGGTCCGGGGCTATGCTCCAGATCCGGTACCTTCGGGGGGTGGAGGTGCCTGTGACGAGAGCTCGGCCGACGGTGGTGGTCGACGGCGGCTACGGCTTCGGCGGGCGGTTGGTGAAGGTTCATGGTGGCAGATGGCTGGTGTTCGGCAGGGGGTCTTGCGGGGTGCTGGCGCAGCTTTGCGGCTGCTCGTGTGGCTGGCGCGTTGACCCTAGTGAGGTTTTCTTCTAGATGGCCGGCAGCGACGTCTTGGTGGCTGGCGGGGACCCGCATTTTGACCGACGTCTGTGCTGGGGCTTCTTTGGGCGTAAGCCTGGCGACGGCGACACTTGAGGGTGACGTTCCCCTGTTGAGGGCGTCGTGTACCCAGCACACCACGGGTGAGAACCTTGTCCTGCCGTGGACGGACGATGGCGGCGCTTGGGCGTCGTAATTTTCTTGAAGGCGTCGTTGTGGTGTTCGACTCGGTTGGGATGTTTTGGGCAGTGCTAGTTCGTCGTTTCCATCATCATGTTCGTGGTTGGTGCCAGTGATGGAGTAGACTTAGTTTGTTTTTAGTGGTTTTGTTAGTCTTTAGTTGCTTGCTGCCTCGGTTGTGGAGCTCCTAGTGGTTTAAAGTGGAGGCTCGTGTCGACGACCCAATCCGACCGAGTTCTAGTGGTTAGAGGCTTGTATCGATGTCCCAATTTGACCAAGCAAGGAGTTGAGTAGAGTTGAGTTAGCGTCTTTTTGGAGCGCGAATTGAGTTGTCCTGGTATCTAGGTGTGCAGATGGAGTAGGGTACCCTCTAAATTTATATGTGTGGTTTTCGCCCAGTTTTCACTTCAAAAACTGAGCGAGACGCTTGTCTTCTTTTTTTTATTCGTTTAATAAAAATCATGATAAAACTTTTGCCGTACTTTAAAAGAAATAATTCACTCTAGCTGGAGTCTCGTCTCTCCAACTGGATAAACACTCAGCCGGGCGACTGCTGCATCTGCTCTTTTCCTACCAGTATCAGCACCAGCACCAGTACCAGTACCAGTGTGACCGCCGACTTTTCTCCCCTGCTTTCCCGCCATGCAGATCGACCATGCCCGCTCGCTCGCTAACCACTTCCAGTGTTGACGCTGTTCACATATGAATCCGGACACGAGCAAGGCAAGGCAAGGCAAAAGCTCGATCCGATCTGCATGCATGCCTCAATGCTTGGACGACAGCCGTTCCCAGCCAGCCAGACAGCCAGGCAGCCGCCATGCCTGTCAGTCCACGCCGCGGCGCGGCGCCGGTCGGCACAGGACGAGGCCAGGCGGCTACAGCGGCGCGAGACCGATCCATGCAGGCGGCGGTGGAAAAAGTGGCAGAGCTCCCACGTTGTTCGGCTCTCGTTTCTTGCGGGCCGGGCTTGCGGCGGCTGCCCCTACCTGGTTTGTTAGCCGCCGCCGCCGCGGATCATTGCAGGGATGGGGACGGACGGGGACGGAGGGGACGGGCGAGCACTTGAACTTGATCCCGCGGCCGGTGGCCCCTCTGTCTGGTCCGTTCGAGCTCGATCGAGCTGGACCTGGGGCGGCTGGCTGGCCGCCGCAGCACGTAGGCCAGCACCATGAAATAGAGCGAGTACAGTTCAGCTGCCGCAGTGCGGCGAGCCAGCCAGCCAGCACCGCTAGCTGTTCCCGAGGCGAACGTGATCAAATCTTTTTTATCACATCTCTGTCTCTCTCTGTTATCTTGGAGATCGAATCTCACAAGGCTGGACCAGGCTGGATCCGGCAACAATAATACGTACTAATAATAATGTAGGTGGATGGATGTAAGTAAAGTATAATAATTCAGAATTCAGTCATTCATGTGTAGCAGTCATTATTCATGTGTATTGTAGCAGCCTCTTCTGATCGTCATCTGAGGGGAAAAATGATTGGTGGCGGGAGCCAACTTGTGAATGCGGCGCAGTCGTGTGGTCGTGGTCCTCGTGCGACACGACGCGCGCGGCGCGGCTCTTCTTTCTTTCTTGTTGCCGCCGAACGGGAGCCCAAGGCCACTGGCCAAACCGGAGATATTATCGTGGCCGGCCGGCCGGCCAGAAATTCGCTGCGCGGCCATCATCAAGAACTGAAAAGCGCGCGCGCAGCATCGCGTTCTTGACTTTTCAAAATCAAAAGAAGCAAACGGGGGCGTCTATGGAGCCCTTCCTCCTCCTCCTCGGCATATGGCATTGGCATCAATGTGCGGCTTCGTCGTCGTCGCGCCCTCGCCTTGATTGTCCAGTTCAGAGCTTCAGAATGGCAGAATGCCAGCTAGCAGGACCCCTGAAAGGCTGAAACCGTGTTGATATATACTACCAATTGCTCCCTCCATGCAGCGTTCAGTCAACTGGTGGCATATTGGTTGCGCGCGCTCCCCGCCATTGCTGCCATTGCAGCTCTGCATCTGCTCGCCCGCCAGTTGCACGCCTGGCAGCAGTAGTAACTTGTGTGTGGACGAACGTACACAGCAGCCAGCAGTAACTTGAACAAGCATTAGCGGCAACAGAGAAGGCTAAATGAAACGAAATGAATCCACCACCAGGCTGCCCGTCTGCTCTGCGCCTGCCGTGGCGCAGCGGCGCGCCCGCCCGCGGCCCTGGGAACTGTACCGGACAAGTGGCGCCGCGCCCCCGCGCCGCGACAGCCACGGCCCACGAAGGCGACGGCACGGCACGGTGCCTGCCGGGCGCCCCCTTGCCAAGCATCCCGCTATTTGGCCGAACCGACTGGCTGGACGGACGATCGGCGTCGCTTTCCTTCATGTTGCGCGGTGTCGGAGGTGAAAGCCACCCGCCCAGCCTACCCCGCCGGCCACGCGCGCGCACGCTCGCTTCGTTCGGTTCCCTTAAGTCGTCGGTCAGGTTCAGGCTGGCAGGCAGGCAGGCATCCGGATAACTACCAGACGGAGATGAGATGAGATGAGACGAGACCGAGGCCTTTTCGCGGTGTAATTGCGGTGGTTTTGACGGGCAGATACGATGCGATCATCGATCGGCAGCTGGCCGGGTGGCTCGTCCCCTTCCACACGTCCTGCCCCGCCGCCAAGTGCCGAACCGTGGCGGGTCCTCTCCGGTGTCCGATGCTCCTCCCGGCCTCCCGTAACGAACGAACCCACCAGCCGTGCCGGCCCCCCGCGCGGGGCGGGCAGGCACGACGGATCCGGTGCATTATTGTGCCGCGCGAGCCTGTCCCCGCACCGGGACCCGGGCCTGATCGCGTCGCAACGGGGGAGTGACGCCTGCGGCCCCACCGTGCCGGGGAGGGGGCTCCGGCGAGCGACGGCAGCCGCGTCCGGTGGGTCTGGGACTGGGATGGCCCCGGCAGGCGCCAGACACGGGAGGGGCCGCCGCCAACACCCGTCCTTATCAGCTCCTACAGCGTCCCGAGTGTCCGACGATCGATCGCCCTAGCTAGTGCAGTCCAGGGCTTCCAGTAACGACGACGACCGAATTTTTCTTCCACTCCACGAGAATGTTACGGGATGAAGAATAGGATTGGATTTTGGATTTTGGATTCATCAGAGTGGCAACAATGCATGGAAATGATCACTGATCACTGATGATCCTGCAAACAATAATCCTCCGCAGCAGGTTGCTTACTGGCTGCCTCTGTCGTCTACTCGTCTGAGCTTGCAAAGGCGTTCAAGTTACACCACCACCTGTGCTGCGTTGAATGGCTACTCGTCTGTGGTCTCTGCAGCTGAGTGCTGACAGCGCCGGAGGAGGAATTGAGAGAATGACAGGGGGAATTCTGTACCGCGTCCGTCCAGCACTCCAGGTGATGATGATGAATTAATTGCTCTCCATTTACTCGATCGCCCAGTGGCAAAATTTGGCTATGCATTCACCCGGCGGTTCTATTCACTTTGACTCGCTCGGTCCTCTCTTGTGTTTTGACGGATTCCACCACTGGATTTATCCCTCGTCGTAGTAATGTAATGACGGTATCCGTATCTGGTATCTGTTTGAGAAGGACCAGCAAGTCGCCACCTATCTACCTACTCTCTTCTTTACCCTAATATTCAAAAGGACAAAGTTTTTTCAACCTGTTTTTTTATTCCCAAAACTATGTGTCCTTCACATCTCATATACAGTAGTCTTACTCTTATATGTGGCCAGTGCTTATATGAGTTAGAACAGACCATATAGAATATGATTCCAATATGTATACGCACGAGCACGTTTAGTCTTATGTCATATAGAATATGCATTGCATGAAGACACATGAATACATTTCTGTGGCTAAGTTTGATCCCAAGATCTTTCGATGGTGTGGCTCTAAGGACACTCACAATGCAGACTCTATCATAGAATCTAAATTTATTACCTCGAACATTGTGGACTTGGAGTCTTGTTTTTTCTTCCTCTTTCTTTAATAAATGTGCTGTCATATTAGCAAAATATTATAAATAAGGAGTAATAAATAGTCTTGGACTCTGTGATAGAGTCTTGCATTGTGAGTTACCTAAGCCTAATCCTAAGCCAGGTGAATATTACCATAGTCACTACTCAAAACTCTTTCATTTTAAAGTACCATGTCTTGGTAAACATTGTCATCAAAACTCTTTCATTTTAAAGAATTATTTTTTAGAAAAGAGAATATATTGATATCCCAGCTTCCATCATTTTAAAGTACCATGTCTTGGTAGACATTGTCAATCAAAGTAATATATCGAAGACCTTTCCTAATTCAAATCTATTGAACAATAGTGTTAAAACAAGCCTCACGTTCATGCAGAAGGTCTAGAAATTATGAGATTAAGATAAAAAAGAAGAATATACATAATTGTATTTTTTATGATCATCTAACAGTCTAGATTTACAAGAAAATATATGATTAATCAGTAAATAAAAGAATATACACCGTTGGATTTTATGAGATATAATGGTCATGATTTACTAGCAGACAAGAGATTATTCAGAAAAAAAATGCAATGTTAGATTTTATGATGATACGACAATCTACAATTCTACATTCCAAAGAAAATTTATGCCACATATAACCACTCAAACAAACAAACAAACATAAATTATTAACAAACAATATTTTCAAGCAAAAAAAAATAAGGTAAAAGCTAAGCACCGTGCTATTTGCACGGACAACTTAGCTCCTTCTATATTTTGAGGAAGAATAAGTTGCTCCAAACTCTGAGAGAACCAGCTGGAGATAGATGATATCCGATTTGGCATGGCCTATGAAGGAGGATACGAATATGATGCAGTGCAGCTGCTGCTGCGTTGGTACTACAGACCACCGAGTACTGTCTGGGTCTCACCCTGTTCCGCAAGTTGCATTGCAGCAGCCTCTGAATGTTAGTTGGGGCTAACGGGTGGGTCTCTCATGCCATGGCGTCTTCTCCTTGGTTTGCATCAGAATGGGATGTGGCCAGGCAGGTAAAAGCAGATCCCTCACTCACCGATCTCACTGCAGATCTCCTCAAGATCCGCAGTTCTTGGTTCCTTTTTTTCCATCAGGGAGGGCAGCAGGGCCGGCACGGCGGCACCACACAAAAGGAAATGAAACCCCAGCAGGTGGTAGCCAGGTACTGGTGGGTTCCGGCCCCTTGTGACTGCTCCTGGTCCACCCTACACGCATTACACGTTATTACTATAAAAAAGGCCCGTTTGAAATCGCTGACATGTTTTTCAGAAACATCTTGTTTTCATTTTAGACTAATGCCACTGTTACAATTACTTACACTTACGATAAAAAAAATATATACTGGACCAGCTAAAGATTCTGGCAGTAACTTCTTGTTGGGAGCACGGTTTGTTCCATTCCATGCAAGATGCGACTTTGTTGGAAGCAAGCAGGCAAGGCAGGACGTCGTAGCTCAGACTGCAGACATATGAGGGCCGTGTCTCTTCCTCTTTGGCTAGCGCTCTGAGGGCCGTGTACGAGCCTGGGTGTGTCCTCTACTCCTACAGTCGTAGCTGTGCACTGCACATCCAGTACTGTATATATACATACATATATATATATATATATCCATTGGCCCCTCTTGCATTGCATCACCCATCATCAATCAATTATTTTCGTTTTTTTTTTTCCTCAGAGCAGACCGAAAGAAACAACAGTACAGGATCAGGTTATAGACCTATCATTGACCAGCCTGGCTACTGGCTACTGGCTACTGGCTAGGTACCCCCTAGCTACCTGCTTTACGCCAGATATGCCAAACCACATGCATTAGTATATTATATTAATTAATCCAGAATCCTGATTAGTTAATGGATCCACTAACAGTCGTCAGTAACGACAAACTCGGGAAGAAGCAGCCAGCCAGCCGGCCGCCCGGCCTGCCTGCTGTAAACTAGCTCGACTAGAAGAAACAGCTACGTACACCGTGTCCTTTTCCTCATCGTCTTCTTCCTCCGTCGTCTTCCATCTCTTAATTCTTCTACCATATACATAATACATCCATCCAGCACTTTATCTAAAAAAAATACATCCATCCAGCAGAGCAGAGCCAGAGCACCTGCCGGACGAAATGAAGGTAGCCTGCTGGCTGCATGCGCAAGCAAGCACGAGTGGAACGAACGAAGCAAGCGCATGCGTGCATACATGTTGTCCAGGTCTCAGGGTTGCTAGCTTGATTAGTCTGTCTACTCGATCGACGAGCGAGTATATGCATCATCGATCATCAATCTCGATCGATCCGGCGACCGATCGATCGGCTACGACGAGACGAGTAGCTTCTGATGGACGACCGCCGCGGGGTCGGCGCCGCCAGCACCGGAGTCAGCATCGTCGACCTCGGCGGCGGTGAGGGCGACCATCTTGAGCGCGGATGCGCCGGTGGTGAAGGCCTTCTTGCGGACGCCCATGTACTCGGGCCACGTGACGGCGCGGTACGCGGGGGTCCGCCCCGGCGGCACGGCCTCCCTTAGCGGGGCCACCTTGGCGCTCGGCGGCGGGCCGAGGAAGTACCCGAGCGAGATCCTGTCGAGGTCCCGGTTCACGACGGCGCGGTGGTACACGCTGTGGAACCGGCCGTTGGTGAGGATGTGGAAGAGGTCGCCGACGTTGACGACGAAGGCGCTCGGCAGCGCCGGCACCGCCACCCACCGGTCCGGGGCGTGGCGGAAGAGCTGCAGCCCCGGGACGAGGCTCTGCAGCACGAAGGTGAAGAAGCCCGAGTCGGTGTGCGCGATGAGCCCCAGCGCGCGCCGCGGGTCCGGGCACCGAGGGTACCAGTTGAGGTGCATGGTGGCCGTCATCGTCTCCGCGATCCGATGCTCGTCCTCCACGGCGCCGACCTGCTCGCCGGTGAGCCCCAGCGCCATCAGGAACAGCTCCAGCAGCTTGTCCGCGAGGGCGCGCATGTGCTTGTGGAACTCCTCCATCACATCACTGTAAGTAGTAGCAGTGTCGTCATTAAGCAAGATGCACATACTCCTCGTCAGCCAGCATGCGAAAAGGGGGGCTAGGCGTGTGTGCTTGCATGCATGCATGGCCTTAGCCTTAGATGGGGGTGACGACACGTCGATGATGTATCGCATCGAGACTATGGGTGCCGGTGCGTGCGTGCGTGTGACCTGCTGTACTACCAGTACCTGTACGTGCATCATGCATATGCATCTAGTAGCGCGCGCGCGCGCACGTGTGGCCGCGGCACGTACCAGAAGGTGGTGTAGTCGTCGCCGGCCTTGGGCCAGAGCTTGCGGAGGTCGGCGCGGAGGTTGGCCGGCGAGAAGGTGTAGCCCTCGGACCACATGCACTTGGAGAAGAAGGAGGAGATGGGCGGGGAGCCGTAGCCGCAGGCGTCGCCGGGCCCGCGCACGGCGCGCATCTTGTCGTCTGCGGGGAGCGCGAACATGGTGGCGATCACGTCCTCGACGCGCGCCAGCAGCTCCGCGGGGACGCCGTGCCCCGTTAGCAGGAACGCGCCCCATTGCTCGGCGGCGCGCGCCACGCGGGCCACCGGGTCCGCCGCCGCCTGCAGGTCCACCACGGGGACGGCGTCCGGCCCCGGCGCGCCGCCGTCGACGACGGGGTGGTCGTGCAGCCCCGGCCAGGCGTGCGACTCCGGCACCCGCCGCGCCGCACGGAAGTCGAAGTAGCGCGGGTTCTTGAGGTGCGACGGCGTCGGCATGATGCTAGGTGGCTGGCCGAGAGATAGATTAGCAGGAATTATGGATCCCGGGCAGGCAAGGCGCGCGGCCGGCCAATAGATTGCAGCACTGCCGGTGTGTGCTGCTGCTATAGCTGCCTAGAGAGGAAGGGAGGGAGGCAGGGAGGAAGCAAGAGAAGGAAGCTGTAGCACCAAGTGTAAATCTAGGACCTTGCACTAGTGGTATGGCATGAGGAGAGAATGAAGGAGAGAAGTTGTAAGAAGCAGGGAAGTACATGGCGTGGTATATATAGGGGAGAAGTTTTGGAGCGTAGTGGATCCGTCCGGTCCGACCCATCAGGAGAGAGAACACAAAAAAGTGCTGGACTAGAGAGAGAGAGAGAGAGAGAGAGATGTGCAATTGAAATGAAATTAAATTCATTGATTGATGAGGCTGGCGATGGCCTTTTTGCAAATAAATTCAGTGGATGGATGGATGGAGGGAAATGTGGTGAGAGAGACCGGTGGGGGTTTTGGAGAGATGTGGAGCACGAAAGGCCACCCAGCTGCAGCTGCGACTGCTGCCGCGACACAAGTGACAAATCTAGCTCGTCCGGCCTCTCGTCCTGGCACCCCAATTAATACGCACACATGGAAAGCCAACACGATTATTGCCATCCATCATCACTCATCAGCTTAATTAAGGACCAGTTTCGAGCTGAGGGTGTTGTCGTATCCCGCACCACGGAATCTTTCACCGTTTCATTCACGTACCATGCTCATCTCGCCACAGATCCATCTTCACCACCATTTGGCTTTACCGCAATATACGTAGCAAATAATAGGAGACCGTACCCCTGTTTTTTTCTCTGTGGGTTTTTCTCTCGACCTGTTCTCTCAAAACAGGGGAAAAAACGCACACTGGTTTGGTCTTCAATTAACTTTTTTTTTGGAATGTAGTATGCTACTCCATCCATGTCTGAGGGTGTGTTTGGATGCTTACCGTCGCTTGCCACGCCAAAGTTGTGGCTGTGCCGGTTGCGGCAAGCGAATCGTCCGTCGTAAGTTCGGCAGCTTTTGGCATGAAAAAATGAACTAAACCGTCATGCTGAGGCTCTGGCATGCCGTAAGTTCGGCAACGAACCAAATACGCGACGAATCTTCGGCAAGAAAGTTGTGGCACGGTGTGGCAAGTTCTGGACTCCATCCAAACGCACCCTGATGCATCAATTCCAAAAATCCATGCTAGTCAAACTTTTCGCCTTTCGAAAAATGCTAGTCAAACTTTTTAAAATTTGATTAACTACGTAGAGAAGAGCAAAAACAACATCCGTGACATAAAATGAGCACCTTATTAAGTTTATTCCATGATAAATCTAATTTGATATTGTAAATATTAATGTTTTTTCCCAAAAAAGTGGTTAAAGTTTGATTTAGACAACTCTAGAAATTAATTTTTTTAGAGACAGAGGGAGTATTAGAACTTTAGAAGTGCTTAACAACTGTTATGACACATGGTGTGCTTGTGTTTATAGAGAGGTACAATAAATATATATATGTACATGGGCCTATTGAGTTGTATGTACTGATTAGTTCAACCCAAAATTTTAAATTAATGGAAAAAGATGGAAAATTCACTTATGTTCGAATAGTCATGACCATGTTCATCCTGTTCCATAAAATTAATTAGGGCCTCAAGTAAGAAAAATGCTAATGTTACATATGAATTAAAGATAGAGAGATGAAATTTTTTTTTTCAGCTTTCCTATTCTACAGTCGCCTGCTCCATTTCAGGCGACGCTCATATAAATATCAAAACAATTTTATAATTCAGAGTTGAAAGTGTATTTTGAAAAGAAAAGGTAAACAAGCTGCTATTAGCACTGGGTTGGAATAATTCAGAGTAGCTAGTGCTGCAAGAGCAGGAGACGAGAGGCACCACTGCAACAGCAAGCAAGTAAAAACAAAAGGATGGTCCGAATACGCGTAAGCATCTGATTGGCTCGAGATAGGTCGCGACACAAACGCAAACCGACCCAATAGGCCAAGGGCTGCTGCTCCCGGCGAGTGGCAATTACTGAGAATTTTTTTATTAATAAACGTATTTTTTAAAAAATTACAAAATTAGTCTCCGTTTTTAAAAATTTGCAGGAATAGGCCACCAGTCGCCCGTTGGAAGGGCGAAGATGGGCCTTGTCGCCCGACTGGCAGGCTACCTGGGCCATGTCGCCCGACCAACAGGCGACGTGGAGCTCGTCGCCCGGCCGATGGGCGACGTGTCCCCCACGTGTCGCGGTGGGCCCTATGTCGCCCGACCAGGGGGCGACTTGGCCCTGCTCGCCCGCTAAATGGGCGACGTGGCGTGGCAGGCCCCACGTCGCCTGACCAGGGGCGACTTTGTGGCCCCTGTCGCCCGAACAGGGGGCGACGTGGCGGCTTTATATAAGGCGGCTGGCGGCTGGCGCGGAGAGTTGAAGGGGAGAAGAGAAGAGAAGGAGAAGAGAAGAGAAGAGAAGAGAAGAAGAAGAGGAAGAAGGAGAAGAGAGGAAGAGGAAAATTTTTGGTAAGTAAAAAAATAATTTTATATATAATTATTTAATGTGTGTTATATTAATTGTTAGATAATGTAATGAGCAGTTGAGCGATTAATATTATATTTCGGCAGTATTATTTATATTCTTATTTTATATATATTGTTAAATTAAATAGTTATAGTTGAAATAATATTAGTAATATATTAGTGAAAAGGTATTTTAGTTAAAATTTTTAGATTACACAGATGTCGGAGAAGTTAGGATTTCAAATTTATTATGGAGAATGAGAAATTATTCAAGGTGTACACGGGGTTGATCTGTCAGGATTTGCCTCAGTAAGTAGATGGGTGTCTAGGGCAAATGAGAGAACAATTAGTGGTGTGCAGAATTGGTTGATGCGAATATTTGGGCTTGACAGCAACCAACATGACGTTAAGGTCATGGGTATCGTTAGTCGTGCTCGGGAGGGCACTTTTTGGGAGTCAGTACCGCTTAATGCAACATCAACATGGAGAAAATACGTCAACAAAGCTGTAGAACGTGGGTGGCCTCTAGTCCTTCTTGCTCAGGCATATACGAAGGAGGTTCATGAGGTACACGGTGTAGAAGAAGAAGGAGGTCCGAGTCATGACAATCATAATGATAATGAGGAAGATAATGAAGAGGGTGATCATCACCTGTCATCTATGGTACCGACGGGTGAAGCGGACGAAGGAGAGCGCATAGAGCATATAGTTCAAGAGATGGTGATGGAAGATATGGAGAATGAGAATATATCTGAAACTGACTCATCTGAAGATGAGAATGAAATTCCTGTCCCACTGGAGTGGAAGAGTAACAGTTCCAAAAATTTGATGATCAACGAAGGAAATTCTGTGCCGTGGGAATATCATGAGAATGAACTAGTAGAGGGAGCTATGTACAAAGGCAAAGATGAAGTGATGAGTGCCGTGAAGTACTGGTCTCTGTCAATGAAGCGGTCTTTTGTAGTTGTTAAGTCCAACAAGAAAGTATATGATGTTAAATGTGTGTTTTCGGACTGTTCATTTAGGGTACATGCTTATGAGCAAAAATGGAGTACAATTTGGAAGTGCTCTATAGTAACAGAACATACATGTGAGTTACAAGAATTAGAGAAGTCCAATACTGCTCTTACATCGAGCTTCATTGCAGAGTACATGTATAATCGAATTATTGATAATTTAAGGTATGAGCCGAAATCTATAGTGACTACTATAGAGGAAGATTTTAAATACACCATCAGCTATTCGAAGGCGTGGCGAGCGAAACAGAAGGTCATTGAGAAGAGATTCGGTTCGTACAAAGCATCTTATGAGAACCTACCAAGATTGTTAGAAACCGTCAGACAAAGAAATATTGGTACATATTATGATATCATGGATGTGTCTGATCCAAAAGAGGCCGGAAAGTTAATACTTCGTCGAGCCTTTTTTACACTAGGTCAATGTATAATGGCATTTTGTCATTGCAGACCTATTTTATGCATGGATGGTACGTTTCTAACAGAAAAGTATAAAGGTCAGATTCTAACTGCTATTGGTGTTGATAGGAATAATCAAGTACTACCAGTTGCTTTTGCTTTTGTGGAAAGTGAGAACACAGATAGTTGGTATTGGTTTCTGGAGCGTGTGAAGTTAGCAGTGGTGCAAGGGCGACCTAATGTTTGTGTCATACATGACCGACATGCCGGTTTGTTGAAGGCGATAACGGATATGCAATATGGTTTAGTGGAGCGTGATCTTCCTCCTCGATGGTCGGACATACAATCAAGATGGTGCATGAGGCACTTGGGTGCAAATTTTTTCAGCCATTTCAAAAATAAACACCTTATGAATATGTTTAAGAGGTTGTGCAATCAGAACCAATAAAGAAAATTCAATGCAATGTGGACACGTCTTGATGAATTAACAACAAAGCAAACAGAAGAGTTAGCGACTCGTACGAATCAAGACCCGAATGATATGTCTGTTCCTCTTTCAGGCCTCCCAACGGATGCCTTGAGGAACGTGGTTCGGAGGTCGGGGTCATCAATCAGGTGCTTCTCAGATTGGATTGAATACGAGCCAAAGGAGAAGTGGTCATTATTATATGACACAGATGGGGCGAGGTTTGGAATAATGACAACAAATTTGGCGGAGGTGTACAATTGGGTCATTCGAGGCATGAGAGGATTACCTCTTGTAGCAATCATAGAGGGTATTTTGCATAGAACATGCAAGTACTTCCGTGAAAGATATATGGTTGCTTTTAATGCGATGGCAGATAATACATTGATTTTTTCAACATTCATGACAAATTACATGAAAAAAAAGGTGGAGAAGGCAAGCTTGCATCGTGCGCGTCCTATGGGCACAGCAGAGAATCGCTTTGAAGTTCTGTGTAGGGATCGGGGCCGTCGTGGTGGCAATCGAGAGAGAATTGCACAAGAGTGTGTTATTCGTTATAACTCATGCAGCTGTTCGTGCATGAAACCAAAACTTCTACACAGGCCATGCTCACATATTATAGCAGCTTGTTCACTTACTAATTTGTCCCCGAAGCCGTATGTCTCACATTATTTTACGAAGGAGGTAGTCATGACAACCTGGAATGCAGAGATTTATGGTTTCGTAATATTTGGTAGTTTTACAAACAATCCTGGCAGTAACTACCTGCGGGGGCCCGATAAGGACAAATTAAGACAGAAGCCTGGTCGTCGTAAGACACGGCGCATTAGAAATGATATGGATGAGTCAGAAGTGGGAAGACTGGAGCATCGGTGCACCAAGTGCAATGGCGCAGGATATACTTATAAAAAGTGCACGCGTGCAACCACCACAGAGGGAGCTGTAGAAGCAGGACCTTCAGGGAATCCGTAAGACAGCCGTCGCCCTCATGCACGTCGTGTATTGCGGAATCAAGGCGGAAATACTCTTTAAAAATAATAGTATGTCTGCATTTTTTCGATTTGTTGTGTCATAGTATTAATTATATTTGTGCATTATTTTTTTACATTATTAAGATATTTTAGGTATGGCGATGGATGAGGGACACTTGGAGTTATTGGACGTATAGTTGGACCAGCGCCACCAGTCCTACTTGAGTGCTGTGACAGCTTCTGAGCTACCTGTTCTACGGCCTAGGGTACCTCAGGAGTTGTGGCGGCTGGACGAGCGAT
Source organism: Bothriochloa decipiens (assembly GCA_023333625.1). Lineage (NCBI taxonomy): Eukaryota > Viridiplantae > Streptophyta > Magnoliopsida > Poales > Poaceae > Bothriochloa > Bothriochloa decipiens. Next base: position 6,414,024 of record CM041634.1, on the reverse strand, counting down.
GGATACCGAGGTATGCACGATAACACGTTCACTTATTTGTTTTACTCATACAGACGATTTGGTAATATATATTTATATATAAATGTTGTATATGCTACAGGCTACGAGCAGCTGGTCTACTGCCTCTGTGTAGGCTTGTGCAGGCTAGTGCTGTTGAGGCCCCGGCCGATGCGGTGACACGGTTCAACTTTGAACGTTCCTTACTTGCGGCATTGGTGGACCGCTGGAGGCCTGAGACGCACACGTTCCACTTTTCTTGCGGAGAGATGACTCCCACACTCGAGGACGTCTCCTACTTACTTGGTGTCACCACTGCTGGACAGGCGGTCAGCCGTCCAGACGTGGAGGCCACTTGGCGTGAGGACCTTCTAGTCCATTTCGAGGGTGTTGTGCGTCGACCAGACGCTCTAGAGTATCAAACTCTTACGTGAAAACCAGCATCACGGGCCTACGAAGACCTGACTCTTGCAGTTTCAGGTAAATAGATAACATTGTGATATAGTTTATTAACATCAAATATTCATGTGTATGTTAAATGAAATTTGAACTTCTGTTTTCTAATTCAGGTCGAGTATATCCACCCTGCGGCGGATGAGACCACTGTGTCGAGGCACTTGGAGGCCTATCTGTTGTGGTTGTTTGGTTGGATAATGTTCACATCGTCGCATGGGAACTCTGTCGCGAAGCACTTGATTCACTTCGCGCGCGAGATAGCGGACGCACCGCTCGACGCCGTGCCACAGTACAGTTGGGCGTCCGCTATCTTGGCAGCCACGTACCGAGGTCTTTGTGATGCATGCACAAAGACCGACCCGTCAACTATCCTCTCTGGTTGTCCACTATTACTTCAACTCTGGTCGTACGAGCGGTTTAGTATTGGACGACCAGTCATGGATTTCTCGACTTACGGAGCAGGATTGTACGGGGAGACGGAGGAGGACGGCCCTACGATGGGTTCATTGTGGGTCCGGCGGGGGGTAAGTCTTCTATATCGCGGTTGAACCTGTTTCTATTTATTTTTAAATAAATTGCACCTTACTATTATTTTCTATACAGCCTACTTGGGCAAACATTCAGGTTCACAGAGCCTATCCTGAGTACATGGCGGCGTTCGACCGGATTAGGCCAAACGACGTCCACTGGACACCTTACAGCATGGAGGAGATTGTCGTACGAGCGCCTAATGGGTTGTCGTCGTTCTGCACGAGGGATCAGGAGTACTGGCTGACACGTAAGGCTGTCGTTTTTGACATTTTTGTCGAGGACTACGCTCCTCACAGAGTGATGCGACAGTTTGGTCGTAACCAGACGTTCCCACTCTCGGTTGCCCATATTGTTCCTCTTTCCGTGCACGGGTAAGTATAAGACAATTAATTCGTTCTGATTGAGTATTTAATATATATAAAAAGATAATTAATACGTTTTGAAATCCATAGTTACGTGCGGAGGGGTCTACCGATAGGCGTTACTTGGTCCTCCCGTATACAGCCGTGGGTCGACGAGTGGGCCAACGCACTATATGATGTGACCTACGAGCCCAGACCGTTTTCCTTGGAGGCTTACGGGGACTACTTACGTTGGTATATTCCTCGCACCCGGATCAGAGTCACGTATACACCAGCGGAGCCACGGACCCACGTCCCCAGTTTGACGGACACGTACCCTGTGCACAGAGGTCAGGCGATGTCGTTGACGGTACGATCTTTATGAACTTCAACCCACTTCGTTTAATATTTTTTTTATCGTAATTACTTTAATGTTCTCGTTTTGTTAATAGGCCGACATGGCTCACCGTATCACTGTGGATGGTGGATCGCTCTTGCACTGGTTGAGGGAGGGCATTCAGATGACCAGCCACGAGCTTACCGCTGCGGTCCAGAGGATGTACGACTCTGCTGCAAACATTGTCAAGTTGACGTCGTGCTGGCCCTGCGGGCGACAGCCGGATGTCGTCCCTTGACGTTCACACGTGACACACAGGCCTGACGGACCGACGGCGCCACTACCTCCGCGGCCTACGTACCAAACAGGTGAGTAACTTATATTTTCTTCGTATGTAGTAATGGTAACTTGTTCGTTACTTATAAGTTTCATTATTCAGGTCCACCTACGTACTCTGCCGGTTGGCGTCCGGAGTTCGATATCATTAGATCATCTTCGCAGCCTGCTAACATGCCTACAGGTACGATATAGTTGTGAAATTTAATTATATTATCTAATACTGCTTTATTCGTAACATTACATTCACTCTGCATGGTCAGGTATGCATTTTGACGGTTCGCGGCATCAGTTCGATTTCGGAGGTTCCTCTTCACACGCTGTACCCATGGTTCCAGGTATGACCTACTTTTAAGAGTTCGACACGTTATATATTAGTTTTACCATCAGCGTTATCATAACGTTGGTCTTATATGTTTAGGGACGACCCGTTACGACTACGAGGGATCGGACATCTCTGAGCACGCTGACACTTTTCGTCAGCGATCCCCATCACCCTTCGACCTTGACAGTTACCTGAAGCAGGAGCTGGCGGACGTACCTGCGTCATCGCAGTTACGTGAAGCACCACCACAGACACAACCCTCACAGGACGAGTACGCGACACCAGCTGCTGCTGGAGGCCGTCCTGCACGTGTTATAGTTCCTCCTTCGCCGCTTACTTACTCAGCCGGCCATGTGCGAGCGGGCCGCAAAGCACCAAAGCCTGGCACGATTAGGGGTGTTGCACCTAAGCGTTGACGATATTAGTTTTGTATGATTTGCCGCCGATGTTGTTTTTTATGATATTGTATTGATACTATTTTAGTTTTTAGAACTTAATTAATGTTTCACTGTTGTATTTTTTTTTCATCTATTAAGCTTGGGCGAGCACACGACAACGGCGTTTTCGCACGCCTATTGCATTGTAACAGAACCGACCAATTTATTAGAGCTTAAACACATAATTCGCTATTAACCAGCAAACTTACATGATTAAGACCTAATAAACCCGGTAGTCATTCAACAATCTCGAAGGATTTCAAACATTTTCCAATACAGCCAAGACCGTAATAAGTCCAGCGGTCACCATTCACAAATTTCATAAGTTTGCCAATAGCCTAATTTCATCGGAGTTTATATTTTTACACAGAACAAAGCTATCAAATACTTTTCTCTGATAGAGCAAGACATAAGAAGACTAACAAACTTGGTTTCATATTTTTCTGAGTAACAGGGAATTAGTTATGCATTTTCTAAGATATAAACAATTAATAGAGATAAAATAAATCTATATATAAAAGTATCACAAACATCACATTTCATATTTTTATCATGCAGATCTACTCATAAGAAAAATACTGCAAGTTGAACCACTCGATTTGGACTAAAAATGAGCAAGTTATGAATTTTACAAGCTATCACCAAATCTGAAAATCAAAAATACAAAAACCACTTTGCAGAAAGGCCCCCGAACTTTGTCAAATTCTCGAACAAAGTCCCTGAGCTGGTGAACAGCAAGCGTGCGTGCATGGCGCGATGGGGCCGGCCTCCACGGCGGTTCTCCGGCCAAATTGAGTGGGGGAAAAGCTAGAGGAGGTCTTGGAGCATCTATTGAGCAAGAAAAAGAAAGAAGATGGCGGCCGAATCGACGGGAACGCGAGTTCGAACTCGGCGGCGGCCATGGCCATGGCGGCAAGCTCCGAAATTCGGCCGTTTCTCGATGCAATTCGACAAATTGAAGGGTGGGAAAGGTAGAGGACGTCGAGGCGAGCTCGTGGGTGGATTTTGGGGAAAAAGCGCACGGCGGAGGGGGCGGCGCGGCGAGCGGCGGCGGCGCCGACCGTGCACTGTGCGCGTGCGTGCTGCTCTGTGTGCGAGGAAATGGAGGAGAAGTGGAGAAGAAGAGGAGAGGGGTGAGGTTAACCGGTCGACCTGAGACTGCGTATTATTTTTGCTATTTCTCCGACTTCGATATTTTTTCTGAAATTTCCAAATAAATAAATATTATTTTAAAAAAAATCCCAAAAACCAGGTCGTCCGTCGGCGGGGCGAACATCCGGTCGTCTTTTGGCTGGGCGACTAGCCTGGTCGCCCTTTGGACGGGCGACGTGGGCCTGGTCGCCCTTTGGCCGGGCGACGTGGGCCTGGTCGCCCTTTGAGCGGGCGATTCTCTCACGTCGCCCTTTTAACGGGCGACTAGTGGCCTATTCCTGCAATTTTTTTGGAAACGAAGACTAATTTTATAATTTTTTTTGAAAATAAGTTTATTAATAAAAAAATTCCAATTACTGATTAGGAGGATCCCGAGGCCGCCGGCGAGCCGCAGGACAAACGGGCCTGTCTGCAATCGGTGGGGCGCGGTGCCAGCGTGGCTGCAGTTCGAGAGCTACCTGCTGGGCTACGCCGAGTGCGCCCGCGCGACGGAGGGCGCGACGCCGAGGCTAGAGCTATAGCTAGCCCACCGGCACTGACCGCTGGATGGTTTCAAGTAGAAACATGACAAGTTCCTGTGATTTTTTTTTTGTTCTCACTCTAATATTCTATGGAAGCTAGGTAGAAAAAACTCAGGGTACGTAACAATGTGCGGCAACATGTTGGCAAAGAAACACAACTAATATTCTTGTGGCTATGGTTTACAAAACGGGAATAGTGATCTACTGTATATGCAAATAACGCGAGTATCTTTTTTTTTTCCATATTGTACCATTTGGTTTTTATTTGAAAAATATTTTACTGATTCTTTGTTTCCTTTTGCCCGAAAAGACCATTGAAAACTCGATTTTGGTGGATCCATGACAACCCCGTTGTGCATTTCCACGTGTCTTCCCGGGAGGTGTCGGTGCGTGTTTTAGGTGAAGAACGAGTTTCAGATCGGCCTCATTGACTTGCTTAGCCGGCATTGTCATGGAGACCCCCCTCGGCTGTGTATATCAATCATGTGTTGCTTGGGAGATCTGCCCTTGCTGATATGTGACCGGATTTAGATAAACACTTTTATTTATTTTCTAATCTCGGTAAGCTCTAAACATATATACTCTAAATTTATTTATTTATAATCAAACATGAAGTACATGCAAATTGTTGTCATTTAAATTACATACCACATTCTAGTACGCCATACTCCGTAAGTTTCAATCAATAAGACAAATATCAACGAGCAAAGTAAAAGAGCTCACTTTACATACCCGTGACGAGGAACTCTTCAATAACATATGCTAAGATATTTACACGCCCGTCTGAAGGAAATAGCTTGAAAAGTTGCGCTTCCTAAAATGTGCCGATTGTTAGGTAGATTTCCACCTCCTTTTCTCGGTCGTCTCAAAAGGATTACTATTTAGTACACACTCATTGCTGGTTGCTTGTTGGTATGTATAGATTCATGGACACCTACATATGCATGGAAAAGATTGTGCACCGCCCTCCTCTATTACTTGAAAAATACTATGTAGTTTTTTTTCTAAGAAAAAATCTCAAGTGTGATCGATCTGCTCTCTCGTAGACAAAGTCACATTCTCCTATTACCGTGCTTGTATCTTGATCTACATTCTCTTAATGAAAAACGTATCTCGATCGTGGAGTGGTCGAGAAGGGGGAAATCCCCTTTTCTCATAATATACATCTACACAGTTCTATATATATACAGTTATTCCTGGTTTTTGTCTTATAATAGCATAGTATACGTTGTTGGCTTCTGCCTTTTTCACCGAATTAAGATACATGCTCCTCACCTGGACACCTATTGGCAGCAAGCTAGCAGCTTCAATATCTCACGAAGGGGAGAATAAAGACAAATTGTCAGCTAAGCTACGTGCGACGCTTGCCGTTCTGTATTGTTTTCTTCAACTTGGTGAATTGAAACCGTCATACAAACACAAGAAAATTCTAAAGTTCTTGAAAGGACAAGTTAGTCACCGTGAATGTCCAATGAGCAAACCGAAATTGCCCTGGAAGCTTGTCCCTGCTCTTAACATGAAACGGGATCAGCCGTAGCATGTAACTGGGGCCCACTATGAGATCTCACCTCCAAACTAATATATGCCTCTTGAATGATTGGATTGTCATCTTCTTCCTATCCTTCCTCTATTTCTCTATTGGATCTCATGCCATGCATGGGTGATCTTTTTCAGTTATTGAAATGGTATATATCTATGGTTTGGACCCTTATGGAGTGGTTGGGTTTTCGGTAGGGTCGAGTACCAGACACTGTTGTGCTTGCACGGAGCGGGTTGATGAGGTCCTAGTCCAACTGATCATTGTCCATAGTTGAGTCAGTTGTCTAGTTTGTTTTCTTAGCTTGGTAGTGTGCTTTTGTTGTTGTTTACCACGCCGGTTGTTGTTGACTTATTACACTACTCATCCTAGGATTTTATTTTTAATATAATTATGCTAGAGCCAAGAGAACAACGTCAAGTTAAAGTGGACTATAGATGAAAGCAAGGGGAATTTAATAAATCCATAAAGCAAGGGGAGATGGTTAAAATATTTTACTAAAAATGCTTTATGTCATAAGTCAAATGACTTTTCTCCAAAATATAATAGTTTATTCTTTCATATAAGTAGTTATAATTCCTTTCAAAAAAATATAAGTAATTAATTATTTTAATTCATTAACAGTTATCATAGCAACATGTAGAGTATGTTTCTAGTTTTTATAAAGCTAATCCCACTAAAGTTTTATCTAAAAAATGCAAGCCATTCATATAATTCCCACTAACTATATTCATATCATGATGTTCTAACAATAGCCATGTCATCTCTGTTGCAAAATGCGTGATAATTGGTAGTTATATAGTTTTAGCTTGCCACGTCCTATGATAATTTATATTTTAGCTTGCATTTGATGGAGCTTATGGCTGATTTGAAATGAGTAAGTTTTTCAAAATAGAGTGATTAATATTGTTATACATCGCTCAATGACTTTTATGAGTGTACTACTCAAGAAAGGGAAAGAGGCTGGGCGCTGGATATGATGAAAAGACTCTCTCAGCATTTGGGATCAAACGCGCAAGGCTAACGACGTAGCTCAAGATCTGGAGTTTCCAATTTGTCGTGCTCAGTCAAGGAGTTTAGGCTATATCTCTTTTGTTTGTGCTCGGCGGTTTTAAATTCTCGTTTGTAGAACTTATCCTTTGCGACTTTGTAAAGCTAGTAACCCCGCATAAACACTCATGCTTTCTATAAAAAAAAAGAGGCCAAATGATCTTTGGTCTAAAAAAATATGTTTTTAAAACCTATTTGTTTAGTGACATGGCAGGACATCGAGTCGGTCGTATGAAGATATGTATATATCTCCATTTTTTTTCTCTTTTGATGAGAAGGAACACCGCAGGCGTCCAATCTGTACGTGGGAGTAGTACATTATTGGTACTGCATGCTCGTTGACAAGTCAATTGCACACATACATTCTATACATACCGTTGTACCGACACAAGAATTCTAACCAACTCCATGGCGACAGCGAATGTATGACCAGACAATAGTGCAGCAGCTAATAATAGAAATGCATAGTGTATTGTGGTTCTTTCGGGGCATCCCTTGTCCATGGCCTGCCTGATGAATGAGCTAGCAGTAGCAGTAGCAGGGGCATCCTATGGACTCCCTAGCCTTGGGCCGACCTCTACGTTTTGGAGCCATTCAGCTGAAAAGAGAAGGAATCTTTACATGTTGGAATCTGAAAAGAAAAAAGAAGAACAAGAACAAGAACAAGATAGACCAATTGGCTCACTATTCCTCTTGCTCCTTCCAAGAAAGAAAGGGCCACATTTTCATTTTCACCTTTCTTATATATAGTGAAAAAGATGTCTCTTTGAACCCCCCCCCCCCCCCCCCCACACACCCCCACCAGAAAAAAAAAATAAAACACCTAGTAACACTATTCAGTAATAATACAAAAAATTAAACTATAATAGTGGAAAGGGTTCCCTGGCCATCCCTTTCTAGAAAAGAAAAGTTTGTGAATCTTACTATAGTGTAAATAAATGGAGGGCAAAGTCTCTACCGAGAATCAGATATTGGAATAAACCTTTGATTTTATTTGTCTCTTGGTCGGTACCGTGCCACGCATGTCATCTTATTTCTAAGGTTTGTCATCCTATTTGGAAAACATTCATATATGTTATTTTCATGTTACAGACTACCAATTACATCTGCGGTTTGACTGCAACAGTACGCTAGTTAAGAAAGGTCCATTTATGTATAATAGGTTGACGTTGATACTTCACGAATATTCCCACAGCTGAAACAAATACAGAGACGAGAAAAAAAATGGTGGCATTACTTTGGCACGGAATGAAAACCATGGCTGTAAAGTGACATGGAGACACGCATTAATGTTTGTCGCGTACGAACGCACACGGCGACAAGAAAAGATTTGCGCTTTGTCTCATTACACGTCCTCACATTAGCGCGCGCGCAGCTAATGGCTTTTGTTTTGTGTTCGTCGTTTAAGCACGTAGTCATGCGCGGCTAGCATATATGAATATATTAGTGACATCTCATCAGACTACTTATTAGGGACAGAAAAAGCTTTGATCTTGATGCTGCAAATATAGATATCCTAACTAATCAGCTGGTAATAACCATGCTGCCACCAACTAATTCGTTTTACTTTTTTGAAAAAGGATTTAGCTACATTCAGTAATATGATCGGACTATGAGAGCTGGCCTTTGATATATACTCCCATTATCTCTCATCAATTAATTCTAGTGTGTTTTATAATCTTTAACTAAACTATTTTAGTTGGTTATGTTACTTACAGGACCTGCCAACTAGAGTTTATAAGTAATTTATATAGCTCACGCCCACCGAACAGATCATGCATTAAATTGGGTCTAAGTTTTTCCTTGATATACAAGAGATAATTGCTAGCTAGCTATTAATTAGCTAAAGTTAGCTCTAGTACATCCAAATAGGAGGAGCAATAGATGGACTAATTCTTTAGTTTAGTACTCACTTCGTTCTAAATTGTAAGCCGCTTTCACTTTTTTGATACATGTATTTTACTATGTATCTAAACTTATTTTATATCTAGATACAAAGCAAAATGCTTGTATCGAAAAAAGTTAAAACAACTTATAGTTCGGAACAGAGAAAGTATTTATTTAGTTCTTAGCCAACTATAACAGATTTGACCAACTATAGTAACTAGCCATGTATATTCAAACAGATGCTAGCTAAGTCAAGTTCTAAGGTAAGAGATTGTAATGCCATGGCCCAAACGACGACAATCACGATCTGGGCCCACCTGATACACTATTATAGTCAAGCCGGTTTTTTTCTAGACGGCGGGTTGGAGCATGAGCTGGGGGCCCACCTAATACAGTAGCATGCATGTATCTATATGCATGACATTTACGTATACACCAATAGTCCAATACACCATACTAGTATATGTTTAACAGTCGTAGTGTTGGTAGTGCGAGATGTCGATGGGTTTCCGCGCATATATAGGCTAACGCGTCGATGGTGCGTGTGCACGGCCGGCAGTGCCCATGTCCATTTGTTCTCTTCCAACCAGCAGATCAGATCGTCGACGTGACCTGACCCTGTCGGGCGGTTTGTTAGAATTTTCCGTGCTGGCTATTCCGGTCAACGACCGCGCGCTTAGCTTTTCCTTCTTTTGGTTAAACATACTTGTAAGCCTATATATTGCATATAAAAGATGTATATATAGCATATATAGGGTGTAGCTGGTGGTGGTGATCGATGATGAGCTACTGATCGAGCTACTAGCTAGCGCTAGTACCTGATGATGACGTACATCACAAGACGACACGGTAAATAAGCTAAGTTGTGTCATACACGTCGGCCACTCATCGATCGCTCTCGAGTCTCGATCATGTGTCGTCGTCGTCGTCCATGCATATCTATATCCACAGATAACGGATCAGAGCACACCCTTTTATTTGCCGTCGGTCGAATCACGTCACACACGATTCTATGCACATGCAGTGTTGTTCTGAGTGCAATCTGCAACTGCAATATATATACATCATGCTTGTTCAGCTGTACGTTGTGATATGCATATATATGCTGCTGCATGGCTTGTTTACCATAACATCGACCACAGCCACTACACAAACTTATCGTTTAATTAGCTGCTGGCGGCGCGCGTGACCGGCCGGGCGCTGGGACGGCAAACGGCGTGCACAATCGATGCATGATGCACACGGGCACACGATTAATTGATCGACACCCCAGGCGACGACGTACTGATGATGATGCAATCGTACAGGATCGAGCACCATGGCATACACGTAGGACATATAGGGTCGGTCGCTGCCTACCTTTTGTATATATGTATATATATGTGCCTTGGATTCGACCTCATCATATCCCCTCGCCCGTCGACCGTCGGATCGAACGGTCTCTTGCATTGTCACCGTGCGCTCGCGCGCGCTAGGCTCCAATGCGGATAGATAAATAGGGGGTGACTAGATGAACCACTGAAAGGTCACTAGCTAGCTATATACACGGCCGGCCGGCCGGGCCACTGCATTACCACGCAATGACAAGCACTCCAATCCCGTCCCAGAAACAATGACGTTATAGAAAACGTGTCAGTCAAATTTTATCAACTTTGACTAGATTTATAAAAAATATGTATAATATTTATATCTCTAAATAAATTTATTAAAAAACTAGATACTAATTAGTTAGCATAAATATTTATATATTTTAACATATAATTATTGGTATTTTCAAAACGTTCTCGGTAAACGAGAATAATATCTATTTTGGGACGAAAGAAGTACTTCCGTGCAGCTAGTCTATTTTGCACACGGCGCTACTTCCGTGTCTTATATGGTCTTTTTTGCACACGGCACTACTTCCGTGTCTTATATGCATACATGGCTTTGATTGATCGATGCTCCCTCCTCCCTCCTGAAATATAGGAGGTATGTAGAAGCATTCAAAATTTGTATCAATAAATTATATATAAGGTATTCTAGGTGAATTAATTCCCCAAAACACCAATCACATATGTAACTATCATATCTAGCCTAAATCCTAAAAGGTTTTTGATAAGCTTAATTATGTTAGATACTCAACAAAAAAGAACTAATCTATATATCTCCTTTATTATTATCAATATTGTTCCTAATTTCTCGATTCATGAATATCCACGGTATAACCTAGATCCTCGTCAACGTCATCAGTAGTTGTGGAATAGAGTGATCCATCAAGAAGGAAAGCGTCCTATATATATGTTGTACCGTGGAATCTTTCATTTCATTTGGAAATAGCAGTGCGTGCGTACATTGTACGTTCTCCTGCTCATGTCATGGTTCGAAAATCAACGAGGAATCTTTCGCAAGGGATGAAATTAATCCAAACAGTCGTACTACTTCCGTGGCAGGGCGGCGCAGAGATTGTGCTGCATGCTGTGTCATTCACCTTGGCGGCACACACGTAGTATATGGCCGGATGGCCGGCCGGGGTACATGCATAAGTACGTCGTCCTTTGCTTTGTGTGTTATTGACTATCGGCACTCACGAAACTCTATATACAAACTCTAAAAAGAATACTCTATCCTGGTCATCAAGATTCACTCCTCTATAACCGAATTCTTCCGCAACCATCCATACTTAATCTCAAACTCTATACCAACGTGGGGCCCCTAGTTTAGATTTTATTTTTATTTTTTCATTTTTTTCTCTTCCCTTTTCTTTTCCCCTCTCCTCCTTTATCCATTCCACTGCACCGGCCAGAGGACGGAGAGGCCCGCGAGGAGTAGCACCGGAGATGGCGGCCGTCGTTCCTCTCGCCGGCGAGCCTCAAACCGGCGCGCGGGGGCTGGCCAGGGCGGAGCTCGGCGCGGCGGCGCTCTCGGGCCGGCCGGGGCAGAGCTCGGCGCGGCAGCGCTCGCGGGCACCAGCGAGCTCCCCTCCCTCCTCCTCCCCTCCACCGGCGAGCTCGCGACCCAGGGCAGCCGCGCCCCCTTCTTCCACCGACGCGGAGATGACGGGAGGGGCTACCCGGGCGCGGGCGTGGCGGGGCTCACCGGCGGGCACGTGGCCGTCCAGCTCCATGGCAGGCGCACGAGCGTGGCCGCAGCGGGCGGGAGTGACTCGGCGGGCTGCGGGCGCGCGCCCTCTCTCTCCTCCGCCGGCCAACGGAGGCGGCTCGGCCTCCCTGCTCCGGGCGCTGCTACTTTGCGTCCGTTCGTGCTGCGCCGGCGACGGTGGCGAGGCTCGCGCCGCTCCTCTGCGCGCGGCGGACGGCTCGGCTCTGCTCTCCTTCCACTACCGGCGGCCGCGGGCGGCGGAGATCGGCGCGGCGACGAGCAGCGGGCGCGGCGGGTGGCCATGGAGCATCTGCGCGGCCATGGAGCTCTGCTCTCTCCCTCTCTTCCTTCTCCTTCTGCTCCGGCCACGAGCATCCGCACACCCACCTGTCCCGTCCTTCTCTCTCTTGAGCGAGGCCCACAACGTCCTTTACTGTGTGCGCCGTACCTACACGACAGACATAGGAAGAGAGGGCGAACGCAACTTTGCAGTTCCCGGTAGCGTCCCCCGCTGCAGCACTTTGAAACGCAAAAGCTCCCATTGCGTTCCGGGTAGAGTACCCGCTGCTGAGACTACCAGCAGCGGGGGACGCAAAAGCCTTTTGCGTTTCATGTTTTGCGTAAAAAACGTTGCGGCGGGGGACGCAAAAGCGTCCGCAATGGTTGCGGACAGGCCTCCGTCCGCTTGCTTTGTGGGAGGTACGGCGCGACGGTAAAGGACGGTGGCGGGCCCGCTGGAGGAGAGAAAAGGCCGGTCCCATGCTCGTCCTTCGCGTGCGGCCGCGACGAAGAGGACGGGGACGCCGTGGCTGCGCCCGCTTGCCGATCGAGGAAGAAGGGGGCAGGGAGGAGCACGCGATGGCCAGAGCTCCGTTGATGAGGAGGCCGCCCGCCGGATCCCGAGGGGCCAGCGCGCCGCCGTATGCCGAGGAGGCCGCGCCCGCCGTCCCGTCCCGCGACCGGAGCCGCGCCCGCCATCCCGCCACCGGAGCCGCGCCGTTCGAGGACGAAGGAGGGAGCCGCGGGCTGCCGTGCCAACTCGGAGCTCGTCCTCGGAGAAGCAGCGGAGGAGCCCTGGGAGAAGCAGCGGATGCCGTGGACGCGCTGGGATGGGGAAGGAGGCCGGATGCGCCGCCCACGCACAGGCAAGCCCGCTCGCGAGCTCGCCGGAGCGCCTTGGCGCGCGCTCGCGCGTGCCCGCCGCTCGCCCTTGCTCGGCCATCTCCTCGCGAGCTCTCCGGCGCTGCATCACGCTCGCATGCGCCACCGGTGGCAGGGGAGCAGAGGAGCCCGTGCGCGCCGCCGTGCTCGCTCGCCGCTGCCCCGAGATGCGCCACTGCATTGTGTAGCCCGCGCCCACGCCGCCGATGGGAGAGAGGTCTCCTTGGGCGGCGGCGTGCTCCCTGGCCGGTCGGACGTGGGCGGCCCCGCCTCTGCTCCGCCCGCCCGCGGCGGCTCCGAGCGGAGGCGGCCCTCCCCGTCCCGCAGCAGAGAGGTGGAGGAGGCCAGGTGCGCGGGCGAGTCCCCGCCGCCGGCGCGCGGGCATGCCCCACCATGCCTGCCTTGCCCAACGCCGGTGCCCGGTCGCCTGGAGAGAGAATCGGGGGGGAGGAAGAAGAGAGGACCGGGCAGAGGGAGAGAGGAGGGGAGAGAGAAAAATTATTATAATGATGTCATGTGGGCCCTATGGTGGATAGAGTTTGGGATGAAGTATGGATGAATGCGAAGGAAATTGGTATAGGAGAAAGAATCTTGCTGAACAGGACCGAATATACCTTTTAGAGATCGGATTTGAAGTTTCATGGGTGCGGAATCTTATGTCTCGTTTTGTGCTAACAAGAGTAGTAGTTGATCCTTCAGTCATCACTCGTCACAAACGACTTGAAACCGCCTGCCACATTCATACAAAATTTATGTCATGTTTATTTCTCTGTTGAGCATGCATGTGCATACCTATCATACTATTTCCAAAACCTTTTTATTTATTTGTTTTTTAATCTTGCGTTTCAAGTGGGCATAATGAGTGGTTGTTTAGTTTACGATGTTATCAGATCGACAGGATCACTCTTTGGCGTTAGCATCGTCGTGGACATGGCTATATGAATTTGGTCGTTTCTCTTGTGGAGCATGCTTCGTCACCTAGTGTGCTCTTATGTTAGTGTTGTTACTCCTCTATCCTACTTGCTCTGTTTATTCCCGGTGGTGGTGGTGGTGGCCGTTTTGGCCGCATCCATCACCGATCCATTCCAGTGGGTGATGAGATCAGCATATCGATCTTTGTCGGCGTCTGCAAGCCCCAGGCCCCAGCTGCTTACATATCCCATCCGCATGCATGGCGTCAAAATCTAGCTAGCTGATCGACCTAACCCCAAGTTGGCTCATGATTAGCCCTACCATTAGTTTATCACCAGCTCCAGTCCAGCCTCCAGCTATGCTCGATCGCAAAACTTGTGGAAGCAAGGAGCAGCATGTTCTCTTGCTGTCTTGCAGCAGGTATTAGCAGCGCTGCCCAGCGCGGCGGTGTCAGCTACCTGCGGGCCGCCGCCTGCAACTGCAACCGTCACTTGCGCTCGCTTGCCACTGGCTGCTGTAGTAGTACTGGAGATGGATCTGATTGGCGACGGATTTATCTGGCTGTATACGTTGCACGAACGAATAATCCGGTCCATGCCGCCGGTGATCCACCCCAAACCGACACAAAACGGCGAAATCCTGCCGGCACCGGCAGGCATGGACGACGCATGGTCGTGCCTGCCTGATCAGAGAGAGGGAGACGGCGAGCTCGATGATTTAGCTGCTATATACTAGCCGCGCGCGTATGATCGGCGTATGTACACGTACGGAAGTTAGACCCGACCTCGATCCGTGGACCGACCAATCGAGCTGTCCATGCTTGACCACTCACTGGCCGGCTCACTTGCAGAGGAGAGATCGATCGATCAGTGGGCGGGCGTTGCGTGCGTGTACGCGGGCGCAAGGCTGGCGGCGATCACATCAACGGCCCATCGGCAGGGATCTTATCTAGGTGCTGGAGGCGTGCAGTGGGCGGTGGATATGGATCGAACGACGCTCGATCGCTCACCACACACGCAATGCAGCGAGGAAGGACGACGGCGGCCGGGCCAGGGCGCCGGGCCGGCCACCCACGCGAGCCATGGGTCAAGCCAACGGGCACGCCGCCGTCCGCCCGTCCGGACTCCGTCGTCGAGACTCGAGACATGACATGCATGACGACGAAGCCGAGCTAGCTAGGAACGCACCAGGCAAAGGGACAAACGCCCTGGCCTTTGGCTTATTGTTCGTTGGCTCTGCAGCTGCAACCAGCCTGCCTGCATGCGTGACTCCTCGTAGCTCCGTAGGTGGTGACACATTAACGTGCGGCGGATGCAGACAAACTACAGACGCCGCCAGGCCGGACGGGTCGCGTGCATCAAGCATTACTAGACATTTCACTTTTAACTGCAGTAGCTGTAGTAATGCTATGGTAGCATGTACGTACTAACTTCCATCGAGCTGCGAATGCAGGCAAGGCAGGAACAACAGGTACTACGCACACACATAAAACTTGGCGTCGACCTCCTGTTCCACGTACTACCTTGCAGAGAGAGAGAGAGAGATGCTCGTCCTTTTGCATAAGCGGGTCGACCACTCCACTCACCTCGACCTCGACTGGTAGATGGCATTGGCAGGAGCCAGGAGAGGACACTCCCAAGACGCTGCTGGCTTTTGCAGCGCTTGGAAGCCGGCTGGCTATGCGCATCCAAAAGAGAGAGTATCACGCAGGACGAAGGCTGCATGCCAAAGCGGTCAAAAAGCCCCGCAGGTGTCGACCGCACATAGGCGAAGCGGCGGCCGCTCGTGTGCGCCTGAGAAAAAGGCAAAGCGGTCAAAAAAGACCTGCATGAAGCGACGCCACCGTATAACGCTGGAGGGGAGGCCAAAAGGCAGCAAGTAGTACATGAAAAGCTGGCTATACAGTTTTTACTTTTTTTTTTTCTCTCTCGCTCCCGTGACCGACCGGAAGATTATTTACCGGCGAAATGTTGTTCTGGGCGCGGGCAAATTAACTGTGACAATAGGACGCGGTGGTGGTACATCCATTCATAATTCATTTCATTGTGCTGCACCTGCACGGATCGGAGTATGTAGGCTGCAATGCATTGTTGCTTTGCTTCGTTGGGTGGTCTGTCGGTGGTGGGTGAACCTCTTCCTCTCCTATACGACTTATCGCCGCTGGAAGTTGAGGTACTTGATGGCCAGGGCGAAGACGACGGCGAAGAAGACGCAGAAGCCAGCCACCATGGCCGCTACGGCGCCGAGGAAGTCGTGGCGGTACCCGAAGTGCTCCTCCAGGAACGCCACCACGGTGGTGGAGGTGACGCCGTCGGCCAGCAGCAGGGGCTGGTCCAGGTCGCCGAACTGAGACGTCAGGAGCCCGTAGAGCGTCCAGGACACCGGGTTGGCCCAGTAGTACCACCTCCACCACACTGGGATGCGCTGCGTGCGTTCACCAGAGGTAAATCAGTCGGTGCTAACTGAAGCTTGAACAGCAAATAACATTGGTACATGTATTTTTATTTTTTTATTTTTGCGATCACATTGGCACAACATGTAGTGTCAACATTCTTGCCCCTGCCGCGGAAAAACTCGATCATGCAAGCTTTTCCACCAAAAAAAAACATGTAGTGTCTACAAGAGCTACCCATTCAAGGCTTTTTAGAAGTAGAAATTTTAGGATAAATAGTTCAAACTCTCTAAGTAAAGAAAAAACTTGGTCCCAGAATATTACTTTTTAACTTGTTTCTTTTTTTTTCTTGAGACAGAGAGAACGAGAGAGAGAGAGAGAGGACCTTTTTCTTCAAAATCATTGGCAAAAGTGCGGTCTCGAGTTGTGGAGAATAGCCTTTACCGGACTACTATTGGGCCCATAAGAGGACTCATGCATTCCGCAGCTAGAGCCCAACCCGACAAAAAAATTTGGGCCCACCTAGGACAGTCAGTCTGTCTTGGATTAAAGCATCCCTCCACTCCCCCAAATGAAAATTAAAAAAAAAAAACTCTGAAATGAAAAGCAACAAAAGATATTTGTGTTATAAATCTAAGAGTTCTATTGTCATAACTTTAAACTTTTTGGACGAGATGTCACATGAAAAAAATCACAATTATTGGTAGGCTATGGTTTAGAAAAATCAACTACAGGACGTTAGGTGTGAATAACGGGGGCCGCTAGTTTCTCCCATACCTTTCTTGGGATCATGAATCCACAGAAGAGATTCCACAGCGTGTAGAATGGAGCAGCAATAATAGGCGCAACCGTATGGTTTGGAGTGATCGCCGTGGTCATCATGCCATAGAAAGTGAAGTACAGCAACGTGAAGTACATGAAGAACAGGTACCACAGGAACTTGGCTGCTGTCCACTCAAATGATCCCAATCCGTAGAAGATCGTACCGTATATGAGTGACTGCACAAGGATGTAAGGGAACTCCACAGTGACCTGCCAAATAAAAAGCAAATGTTAGCTGGATCCCATTGTTAGCACAATGTTATGAGCAATAATGATTTCTAAGGGAGGTTAACACTCTGACAGGAATTACCAGAGAAAATGCAAAAGGCAACGCTGAATACATCCCAGCAGCTCGCTCTCTGTATGATACAAATCTTTCAATGGAGATCACAGGCTGTACAGAAGTAGCATTGGTGATTCCTATGAACAGCACCGCTGAATACATGGCACCCATGGCATTGAATATATCATGTTGGGTTTCCCTGACAATTACACATACAAAAAATGTGCTAAGTTCAGTTCACCAGAAAGAGAACCATGTGCAAGTATTCAGATAAACTGATAGCAGGAAAATCAATCAGGGAGCAGCATACCTTCTAGAACCAAATTTCCAGCAAATGGTCCCAAACATCAAGGAAATAATAACTGTATAGAAGAATCTAACTGCAGTGTACTGAGGGTTCCTCCAGTACGATAAGTTTTGCTTCCATAAGCAAGCAATATACTGAGCACAAAATGGTTGAGCGTACTTTGTGGCAAAAGTAAGTTCTTTCGATTCGCTGCTCGGCCTGCTTAGGGCCTCAACAATTTCTCTGGTCTGCCTGAAATACAATAGCATAAACAGATGGTGAGGAGAAGGTGAAAATAAATACGTAAGAGAATTTTAAAAGGGTATATTTATTTACTGAAATAATTTTGATTGCCGATAGTATTCGGCAAAATCCACTCCAAGAATCTGCTCCATCTGAGTGCTTGTAACTTCCAACATCCATGCAGCTGGATTATAGCCATCCCTTATTTTAGGCACTCCCGGAATTGCCTATTCCCAAGTACGAGTGTAAGGGCAGAGGCTTTGTGTAAGTTTGTGTCATTGAGAAAACACATATTGCAAAACATACCTCAAAAAATTCAACCAGATTACGCGATTTGGCACCTAAGGGGCCAGCATATATAAGCTGCCCTCCACGCTTCATGAATAAAAGCTGAGCAGCATATGCAAGGAAGTTAGCAGAGGAAAACTTTGTAATCATTATACGTAGTAACATCAGGGGGGAAATAGTAGGTTCAGTAAAAGAGAACAGTGGAACTTCCACCAATCAGACTAAAATAATTCTCATCATGATGGTTGTTAAAGTATATATATATATATATATATATATATCAGATCATACAGTTTCCCTTAACATATCTGTGTTGAAATATCCACTAATTAGTTTTATGTTAACTAATTAGTAGAGATTTCATAACAGATATGTAAGTTCATTGGAATGTTTGTCAGTATTAACAGTCTCTCGTTTTTATGGAATTGATAGCCATATAATGACTTCTCAGTTACCCCTTTTACCTCATCAAATGATTCAAATATGTCAATACTTGGCTGATGGATTGTGCAAACAATGGTCCGTCCTGTATTAACAATATTGCGCACTGTCCTCATTACAATGGCTGCAGATCTAGCATCCAATCCTGATGTAGGCTCATCCATGAACACAATAGAAGGATTTGCAACAAGCTCCACAGCGATTGTCAACCTTTTACGTTGTTCTGTCGACAAACCATTTATCCCAGGCAGACCAACAAGAGCACCACTTAAGGGATTCAACTCAACAAGTTCCATCACCTCTTCAACAAAGGCCTATGAAAAGGAACACTAAGGATAAGGAGGACAAAAGGCATATGTGATGTATAACCAATCAAGGCTTACCCTTTGAGTGTCTGCGTCAACATGAGAAGGCAACCGGAGGCATGCTGAGTATAACAAAGACTCGATCACAGTCAAGCAAGGTGAATGCACATCATTCTGTTCACAATATCCGGATATCCTAGTGAAAGTCTCTTGGTTCTTAGGATACCCGGATATAGTGATGCTTCCTTCAATGAGACCTCCAGTCTTCCGGCCAGCTAAAACATCCATGAGGGTCGTTTTGCCAGCTCCACTGACTCCAACAAGAGCTGTTAGTATCCCTGGCCTAAATGCTCCAGTGACATCAACAAGCAGCTGCAGGCGGTCTTCTGTTATACCTTGATTTTTTAATTCCTGCTAGCAGAACTGGATTATGAATGAATAGATACATATCTTTTTTTCTGAGAAACCTCATTGCAAATGATCCAGCTTTGACGTACCACTGGTACATCAACATAGTAGTTGATATTCCTGAAGCACATAGAAAGGGGTTGAAAAGGTAACACCATGCCCTTCTGTTCCTTGAGATTACCTGCAAGTGGAACGCCGTCAATATTCATGTTCATATCATGTTGGTGTTATGAAAAAATAATTCATTCTCCTAGAATTACCACTTAGTGAATTTGAATGCAGATATGATCTTAGCTCTAGGGCTACCCTGTCATTCTTCCTCCTAGAATCCCTATGCCGGACTTCATCTTTGGATACAACAGCTTGCAGATTACCGATAGCTGTGGAGGAGAAAAAACTGAGTGAGACTGAGAGGATTATATTTTAAGGGCCGATTTGTTTTGGCCTTAAAAGGTAAGCATACTTACAGTTGAGAAGTGTCAAGAACACTGTGAACAAGATGTTCAAAATAATAGCATAACCAAACAGTGCTCCAACACCGATCCAATACCAGTATTTTTCCTTGAATAATCCATATCCAGTGAGTATCGCTTCGCCCATTGTGATGGTCTGGTTTGCAAATTGCTGAAAAACAGCAAGCATGTATAAATAGTAAAATAAAATAGGTTTACAATAAGAAAATTAAATTAATACTTATATCTTAAGTCATTTTGGTATTATAGCCTCAGAACATATGTATTGATATTTTTGGTTGTGTACAACCAAACTAGAAAGCATAACAGGTATATGCCTCGTGTGCATTTGCTGAAATGAGAGAGGATTTAAAGTATTACCTTGTTCCAAGAGTGCCCATGGAATTCGTTGACAGAAATAGCATTTTGTGCATACATCATAGGAGATACCCAATAACCCCACATCCACCATACTGGTATGCTTTCTGTTAGTTATCGAGGGAACATTAGGTACATATAATTATTGTTATCAACAAGAAAACAGAGAGGCTCAACCTTTGGTTATGATGAATCCTCCAAGGATCATAACAACCAACAAAGCAAATGATCCAAAGGTGTTAGCGACTATCATATTCCGGCCCAAAGAGGCCATGACCCGGAAAAGAGCCAAAGATGTTTGGTGCAGAAAGAAAAGCAACAAAAATTGTCCCAAAAATCTGCATATAAAAAAGGATCAACTTTCAAATGTCAAGTAACTCCTATGCTCTGGTCAGAATAAAAATGGGAAAAAGATAGTGTCAACTACCTTGTAAACTGGGGATCATAACCAACCACATAATATGTTACAAGCACCCACATTCCTGACTCGTAAAGTGAGGTTGGAATGCTCAAGAGCCAAGAAGGAAGTGTATATGCCCATGGTGGGTAGAAGTGAAGATCCCTGTGCTTGTAAAGAACAGGAAGCTTTGTGACCAACATTGAGACTTCAGTGAAGCCATTGAACAGAATCATAACTATTGCAAAGTAAAGGGCACCAAGATAAATGATTCCATCATCAACTGAATCATGGTGCATTGTTGATCTGAAAAACACCGTCATTGTGATAAGGGCAACAAGAAGAAGCTGCTAAAAAGAGAGCATGTTAAAACATCTTTGATTGGAATTGACAACAAAAATTAAAATACACCATTAATCTCAAACTCACAACATCTGGTGGAAGCACAAAGATGCAAGAATATGTGTTTATCAATCTAGTCATAAGATATTATTCAACATTTAAGCATGAAGGATAATTTTTTTTACATTGATTTATTAGGCATCATTATTTCAGGGCACTGAGAATTCTGAGGTAAAAAAATAGGATAGGTTAGTGTGTGCAATGCGATTTTTGGTTTTTACTCTGAGCAAGTTTTAGCTCTTATGTTAATGTTGTATCAACCATTCAAGAGCATTGTTACCTAGTGTATTATATATTAGTTTGATACATGCAGATCGTAATTGATAATACCTGAATGAATTTGAAGACATATATGAATGAGTTCCTTTTCATGAGCAGACGCTGCCACTGGTAGTTGGACTTGAGAAGCTCAAGCCTCTTGACACCGTAACTTGAAGTACAAAGAGCTGCAGGATGATTGCGATGTCTGTTGTATGGCACAGTTAATTCCTGATGCAATCTCTTACCAATAATAAATGTTTTAAAGGCTTCAGCAAATTTCGATACAGAAACAAACTGGTATGGATAATCATAGTGGCACCAATACTGCTGCTGATCTTTCTTCGACAAAACCTGCAATGGAAGCAACGTGAATCCACAAGAAATTCCAGTTGCTATAGAATTAAAAAGCGCAGGGGTGCGTACTTCTTGCAAAAAATCAGCCACATTTTTTCTTTCTGGACACCTGAATCCCATAGCAGCAAAAAAATCAACAGCATATTCACGTGGTCCTTGGTATACGATTTGACCTTCAGCTATAAGAATGACATCATCAAATAGCTCATATGTTTCCGGAGCTGGCTGCAGCAAGGATATGATTGTAGTGCCATCAAGGGCATGTGTGGAATGCCTTAGGTATTTGATAATCTGATATGTAGTTGCACTGTCAAGGCCTGTCGATATCTCATCCATGAACAGCACACGGGCAGAACCAACTAGCAATTCACCTGCAAGTACCACGATATTAGCACAACTTGCACACTGAAAAGAGAATGCAACATTGCAAATTGCAACAGCCCATCTTCAGCTGACAGCATTTAGCATACATAAATGGCAGTAATATGCAGTAACCTGTTGTCAGGCGTTTCTTTTGCCCTCCAGAGATCCCTTTGATCATTTCATCTCCAACAATAGTATCAGCACAGATGTCCAGCCCTAAAATCTTGGCTAGATCAAAATTAGCAATTCAGAAGTCTTGGCACAGTAAAGTAATCAAGAGGTTAAAAAAAATGTGATAACAGCTTTTGAAAATAATGAGAAAAAATAAGATTTAGAAAAGAGTGTGTCCACTAACAGTTGTAGAATAACATCATAAAGAATTTGTAAATTAATGAGGTCAGCATAAAAAATAATAGGGCAAACAGAAAAGAAACATTGTTTTGAGAATGTCCAAAGCACATAGACAAATAGCTGAAAGAGATGCATCCCATACCATACCTTCATTATATACTCAGCCACGAGGCTTGTCTGCTTACCCTCAAGAGCCAACGCCTGAAAAGTTGAGACAATATTTATGACACAATAATTAAATAATTATTTATATAATCATTCTGCCTAGATGTAGTCTACCTTCATGAACACATCTAGGTCCTCATCAGGTTTTATCCCCGCATTCTTTTCTCTCCTTAGCAGTTCAACAAGCATGTCTGCAGGTTGGTTGATGTCAAAGACCAAACAATCAAGGAACAGCAGAACTTGACTAACTCGTGGTGCAGTGACCTACCATACTTTATTCCAACACCCTGACAGCGCCCAGCAAACTCCAGAGTTTCCCTGACCGTCATCTCTGAAGCATGCCAGTCTTGCTGACTGACATAAGCAGATGTTCGCTGAGGCACAAATTCGTTCAAATGGTGGCCGTTGTAAGTAATGTTCCCGGACATCTACAACAAGTTGGGTGCTTCCTGTCAGTAACAAGTTGGGGGGACTGAAAGGCTAATTTTGATGATGAGAATCCAGCGTCAGGCAATAGAAGATGCCAGTACAGGCCAGTCCAGAAGTCTGGCCTCGTGATGGACAAAGAACTGATTGAATTAACCCAGATACAAAAAGTCACCCATCATTTTTGAGGAACAAGCATTCAAAGAAAGAAAAGCGATTGATGTGATGTTACAAACCTTTAGTCCAGGACCGAGCCGTCCAGCAAGAGCAAGAAGCAAGGTGGTCTTCCCGGAACTTGGAGGGCCCAAAAGAAGTGTCATTCTGCAGCAAGAACCAATGCATGTGCACATTGAAGCAGAGCTAATTTGGTGTCCCATAAATAAAAAACAATGATGTGCAATCTTCCTTGAAATTCTTGATGGGGAGACATTCTCCACACGCACCTTGATGGGCGAATTATCCCACTGATGTTGTCCAAAATTGGCAGTTTAACTCTTCCCCCTCGATAGATCCTCAGATGCCTCAGAAACGCCTATTAAAGAGAACAAGATAGCATGTCAATATATAAATTCTACAGGAGTCACTGCATGCAGTAATTCTTCCACTGTCGTCGAAAACTTGTTTAATCATCACTTTCACATGGAGAACTAGTTTCGAACAACCCTTATAATGAAGAACGCAAATTGAAGAAAATTTTGCAGTTAGGAGCGGCCAACCTCTGTCATGTTGCATATGAAGTTCGGGATGGTCGGTAGCGCCCTGCTCCCGACATGCACGTAGGCGTCCACTGTTAGTTCCTCATACCTCACTTCGATCTTGGGGAACTCTATGTTCACTCTGCAGGAACCAGGAGACCGAAAACAACAACAGAGTTTCAGAGCACATAAACAGGATCAGCACAACGTGTGATGCCGAGATAAAAAAAAATAGCATGTGCTTCCGAAGGAAGCAAATTATTCGACAGATGCTGCCAGCGGGCACGTACGCAGCTCGTCATACAAGTAGCACGAGCAAAATCTACTAGCGCTACTGCCAGCAAGCGATCTGACCATTTCGCTGGTGCCTCTCCTGCAGTCCTTTCGCATCCGCACGTGGAGGCCCAATAATCATGGCCCGTGCGTCAGTGGGCCATGTCCTGAAGTTTCTGATTCTGAACAGCTCATTCCGGAGAAGAAAAATCTTCGAGACCCACTAGTCACTACCGCAGCCATAGCATCGCCAGGCAGCGCCGGCCCCCTCCCAAATTCCCAAACTCCGCGGATGGGCCGCATGGGCCCACATGTCACGTAACGCGCGCACGGGTCCTTTTGGCCGCACCACACTGAACGTAGCGAGCGAGCGCTTCTAGAAGCTTCTGCGCAAGCTCGTCAGCGCGCCGCCCGCGCGTGCGGAGACGCCGAAGTGGGGGCGTTCGTACACCGCCGCACTCAGAGACAGACGACGAGGACGAGACATAATTTTTGAACTGGCACGGGAGACAACGACACAGCGCAAAGCATGACAACAGGCGAGCAAATTAAATGCAGGAGTGAGTGTGTACTACTCACGCGTCGAAGCGGCTGCGTATGCGACGGAAAAAGTGCTCGGCGTCGCCGGAGTCGGCGAGGAGGCGGTCGACGAGCGCGGTGCGGTCGCCGGAGGAGAGCCCGGCGACGTCGATCTCGCAGAGCACGTCGTCGCCCTCGACGGCCCCTGCGGCCCCGTCGGGAGCCGGGGACCTGAGCAGGCCCCGTCGCGCGCGGGTGACGGTGGGGAGCCGCTGCAGCGCGGCCCACCGCAGCGCCTCCCGCTCGTCCTCCGCCTCCCGCCACGACCCCGAGCGCGAGAACGCCGCCTCCGCCGCCCACATCGTCTCGCCCCTGATCGATCGGTCTCCCCCGCCAAACGGCGAAACCCTACTGTCTGCCGTTGCCCGCGCCCCTTCCGCCTGGTGGGTTGCGCAGCAGTGCGGGGATTTAAGGAGGGCGTACTGGCAGGCGGTGGTAACGGCGGACTGGGGAGGGAGGGGGTGGATCCACCGACTCGCTCGCATTTATGGCGCGCGCGGCCATGGCCGTCTTCTCTCTCTCCTTCGATCAGTCGCACCCGGGCTTTCTCTCTCTGCTTTGCCCCTCTAATCCTCGGGGTTTTAGCGGAGACCTGGAAGGTGATGGCGACACGATCACAGGAAAGGGAGAGGGAAATCGGAGATGGGGAGGCACCGGCTTTCCAGTTCAGACTTCAGACTCTAGTGAAACTCCCCCGTTTTTTGGTTCTGTGTCTAAGGTTGCTCAAAAAAATAGTTCCTTATACATTTTCTCAAAAAAATTACTCCTTTTACTGTTTATCCTTACTGGAGAAAGAATATTATGTGTCTAGGTTTCTCTAAAGACACAAAACACTATCCACTTTAAATCATATATAGTTATTTTATCGATTCAAACTCTCTAAGACTAAATTAACATCTACATTATCAAATTAGCTTTGTTAGTTTATTGAAAAAAATATTTTTCATGATAAAATATATTTTTATTTGGAATTGTAGATGTTCATATATCTTTTCGAAAAACTTTAAAGCTAGACAGTAGAGAAGTTTGACTCAGGGTTTGTTTGTTTTAGTTCTTTTGTTGGCTTTTCTAAGTCAAAAGATGAAACAAATAGCCCTACTGTTGAGTTGGCCTTTGAAAGGTTGTCTTTGTAGGAAATAAACTAATAAAAGGTAAAAGAACACGATGAGGAGAGCTTTTGTGCCTTTTAGTGTGCCGAGAAGTTTAAAATTTATTACACAAGTCAATAACAAAAAGACAACAACTAGAAACACAAAATTAGGAAATGCAAGCTTATAGCTCAAACAAACATGCATTTAGGAGAGAAGCTAGAGTTGCCTATATTTTGAAACAAATTGAAAAGGCACATTCACATTGAAATGCTTTTACCTGGGAGGAGCGGAACAGGACGTTCGATGGTGCTGCCATAGCCGCGACTACGTTGGTGACTGCTATCGGTGGTTGTACTTTGACAAAACTCTTCCAGCTTAATGAAATACACGTTTAGGTGTGATCTCAAGAAAAACATTAAAATGCTTTTACAATTTCACGTTGAGATCTTGACAATTTTCCTTTATGGTGATGAGATCCTAGCGTTCCAATGATGACGCGTGTGAGCTGTTTTTTCCGTGGCCGCAAAACAACGATGGAGCCAAGGACAAGGGCGGTGGTCGTGTTATCGTGTACTACATGTCCACACTCCACAGTTCACAGTTGCACGGCAAGCACGAGCTGGTTGCCAGCGCCAACAGGTTGGCTGTTGGCACCATGGATGGCCCATCACACGTGAAGAAGCACCCCCGTGGCCCCGCCGTCCTCGTGCGATTTTACATTTCCAGCTCCAGCTGTGATGTGATGAAAAACAACATTGATGCCCTGTTGCTACTTGCACTGCATTGTCCTAGTGTTTGTTGATCACAGTAATTTGGCTCGAGTATATGTATATCAGCACGCCGCAGTACGTACTCCTTCAATCTTCGAGCTGAGTAGTACTCCTAGCTACCGTGGTGAGCAAAGCAAACCAAACCGGAGACTTTCTGATGACCAAATTAAGGGTTCAGTGGTTCACAACGACAGTGGCAGGTAGAACGATAGCACCGGGCAGCCGGGTTGGAGATAGTGGAGGGGTTCCCCACCAATACAGCAGCTGCCTCTCTGGTCTTGGGCCATATATGACCGGTGGCCCGGCGCCACAGCACAGGCCCACAGCTCGCCGCAATAACTGCGGGTTCAATTGCTGGGTGGGGGGTGGGGTGGGGGGTGTGGGGGGCGGCGCGGGGGCATGCATTCATGGGCCAATAATATATGGCCTCCCGCCAACCGCAATTGCGAGCTGCAGTAATTACCCCCCACGTCGTCGTCAAACTCAGCTCCGTTTGGAACGCCGGTGTCTCGCCAGGATCCTCGCACGAAAAGCCCCGAACCCAACAAGAATCCAATTGCCTGCCTGTGATTCGGATCTCGCATTGCCGTTGGCAGCAGTAGCCAGTAGGGGTGTCTTCTGGCTTGTATTGTCGTCTCTGCCATAGTGCCATGTACTAGGGACTAGGAAGCCAACGTTACACTCTCAGATCTCCGGTGGATCTGGCTGTCGGCCTGTGCCTGTGCGGCGTGCAAGCACTACTAGACAGCACGGCACATGCTGGCACGCGAGCCGCCACGAGTATATACAGTCTTCGGTGCTGCTTGAATGTTACTCCTACTGCACCTCGCTGCACAAATCTGGAATGAGATGAGTTCTCTGACAGTGAAGTCCGTCGAGTCGAGGCCACACAGCGCAGCCGCACATCATATCGATCGTTGCCTGTGCACAAGTGGACAATCCGATCCATTCAACCCACACTTGACAAGTTTTCTGATCGTCTGTATGAGCAGACCACCGGATCTGAAGCCCGAAGGCCTCGGTCAGGGTCGGGTCGGGTCAGGTCGGGTCGATCGCCGTCCACTCCTCCTCAACCATCTATATCTATCTGATTGCCTTTTGTCGCCGTCCTGCTTCTAGCAACAAGCAAGTTTTCTTCGTCAGCTCACTCTCTCTCAGTCTCACACAACACAACACACAGCTGGACCGACAGCGGCAACTGCAGACCTCAGCTAGCTCAACCTCCCTCGCGTGCTCCAACACCCCAACAACCTCTGAAGAAAGAACTGCGTCGTTGATCTCGTATCCTCTTTACCACGGGCGGGGCGGTCGTTCGGTGCTGCTGCGTGTCTGCGAGCTAGATTGGCAGTTATGGATGGTGCCCAAACACATGCGTGCGTCATATGAGAGATGGCAAGCTAGTGAGATCGATCTCGGGACCATATCAGATATCAGACAGATCGATCAACGACGACGATGACCGATGGGCGTTGGCTGCTGCATCCACATGGCCTTTGGGGGCTTCGGCCACCCACGCTCCCGCTGAGATTCAGAAAGAGAGATCGAGAGGAAGGATGGGATGGGTTGGGTAGCGGAGTGGCAAGATTTGACAAGAGAAGAATGGGAATTACGACGGTGTCACTGGTAGGAGTGAAGGGGCTGTGTTTCTACCCATTAATGCCAGATTAACGACCAGTGATCCTGTGCTCAATAGTCGACCAGGAGCTCGAGAGTTTAGTTGGGGTTTGGTGGCGAGAAGCTTGACCTTTTGCTGCATCCGCATGGCAGTATATATACTACTCTACTGTAGCATGGCGCATTGGCGCTGCAAGTACTGGTGTGCAGTGTGCACTGGTGAGTGGTGACTGGCCACTCATCCCTGAACTCGGAGCAAACACATGTGACGTCCTGGGCGCCAGCGCCATGACGCGACGCCCGACCAAGAAAACCCCAACTTTGATTGCGATGTCACTATTAGTAGTAGCATCTGCCTGCTCTACTATGATTTAGGAACTTCTTCAGTGGTCTCGTTTAGATCCTAAATTTGGTCACCAAATTTACTATGTAAAATTTCTATTTTCCGTCACATTAAAATGTCGACACATGCATAGAGTACTAAATATAGATGAAACTAAAAATTAATTGCACAGTTTTATTATACTTTGCGAGACGAACATTTTGAACCCAACTAATCAAAATTTAGACAATTTTATCAAATATAAATAAAATGTTACAGTACGCTAATTTGACGTGATACTGTACAGAATACCAATTCCGTGTCCATCTAAACAAGGCCAGTGTTGCAATTGAAGGCAGCGTTGTGCTTTACCAGCTTTCTCCTGCAGCATTTACTCACTCGCAGCCTCAACGGACCAGCCGGACTCACACTTTTTTTTTTTAGAAAGGACCAGCCGGCCTCACACTGACCACATGAAAAAGAACGGAACGGTCAGCCTCACACTGACCACATGAAAAGAACGGAGCATCCACCGTGCCGTCCCGCTCCAAAATGAACACCGATTTCTTAATGACCTGTTCGTCTGCTCTGCAGCTTTACCAACTCCTATTCCTAGCAGCTGCATGCAATCTGTGTGTCTTTTTCAGTAGCGTAACGGCCTGCAGACACCAGTATCATGTCATGCTGCCTTTGTCATGAGCATTTCCTGTGGTGTTTTCGTTCTTCCTTGTCATTTCTTTCTTCTCGCGCCGCGTCTCTTTCGTGCTTTCTTTCAGCGCGCAGATGAAGGACGGACAGCAAGCACGAGTCGTTATCGTGCGCACGCTGCCACGTTTGGACGTTTGTCTACTGGACATTGATGCGCCGATTCTGCACTGCCGGTGCTACTGTTGCTACAAGCCAGGATCCTGGGATAGGGAGGCCAATGTCCACTAATTGGCCCGGTCCTCGTACCAACATCTATGGAGCTTCATGGTAATAGTGATTTATGATCTAAATGATACCGATGTCGCTCTGTCTTATGTCATCTTGCTATGATTTTCTGTTTGTGACCAACATGTTACAAAGAAAAAAAATAATAATTTATGCTAGTTAACCATTTGATAGCAGGTAAATTCAGGGGGGTAGCCGGTCCGATGGCCTCCCAACCCTAGCCGTCGTGGCCCCCCCGCCGCCGCCGCCGTCGGCGCCGGCGATCACTCCGGCGCCGGTGCCTCGCCATCCCCCTCCCCCATCCCCTCCCCCTCCCCCTCCTCCTGTCCTCTTCCCGCCCCACCTCCCCTGTGCTCGGGATCGGGCGGCCTTGCCCTCCCCGTCAAAGCTCCGCCGGCGGCGGCGGTTGTGGCAGAACCTCCTAAATCATATGGCCCACACGCACGATTATTGTCTAAACAGACTTTAAATAACCATGAATGTGTTCCATACGACTTAAAAAGTCTGTCGGGTAAATCCCGAATCATCCACAATTCTTCGAGCAGGATCAATCGTTATAAAGAGGCATTGCAGTATTACAGCAGTTTGATATAAATAATATACATCGGAGTGAAATAGCGGAAGACTTATAATAACATAAGTTTACAAACCATTGAGTTTTAAATATTTACAACCATAAGTTTAAATTTGCACAAACCATAATAGTAGTGGAGTAGCAGTAGATAACTTTATTACAATACCAAACGATAAGCTCTGCCCAGGAGCTAAACATCTTACTCGTCGTCACTTTCCTCGACGACTGTCATGCAGCAGGACGCAAAGCACTCCTGCCCATGAGGCTCACCTGCAACAAGGGTTCAACAAACCCTGAGTACAAAAGTACTCAACAAGACTGACCCGACAAAAAAGAGAGGTGAAGACTCAAGAAATGCAGGCTAGAGGGACAAGGTAAGGCTTGTAAGAGATAAGAAATTTTTGCGGAAAAGCTTAACAGAAAGTAAAGTTTTCTTTGATCTAGCTCCAATTACCAACCAACTTCATTATTAAACCTTAGTCATTGTTCAAGTTGTTACTACGATGATGAACACCGATCGAGTCTTCTTCTCCGAGAAGCAACGGCGATTCAAATCCATTTTCATACCCAGCTGGGACCTAGATCACTGGGATACCGGAGACTTTAACTCCGATGCATACCAGATCATAGATATACCGGGATAACAACCGCAGCCATATATCACCACATGATACACCTGAGCTCTTCTGCCCAGTGTACCGATATACATGGGAACTTAAACCCACAGTATAACACACTATGACATATGTGGGGACTCTGGCCCACTATATGTCATTCCATGATATGCGTGGGGACTCTGGCCCACTGAATACCACTTCATGCATGTGGATTTCTAATTTCTCAATATCACCAGTTCACCAGCGGACGGGACCTAGGGCATTAACAGACGGAAACACTACAGAGGGACTCCATTCTCAGTGCAAGTTAACCGTCCGGACTCGATTTATTAACTATTATCAAGATTCCAACAAGTAAAACCAATCTCATATTTTTCATTCTTTTACTTTTGAACACTTAACTAATTAAGCATGGCTAAGCATTACTACTTATCTTCCAAAGCAGGTAACAAGGAATAAGGAAATAAGACAGGTAATGCAATTGGTGGGTTTTCACTCAACTCCTCTTACTTAATGCAACATATCATAGCTGAAGCGATAAAACTTTTATAAATAGAATAGGGTTTGAATGCATCCGAAGCTTGCCTTGTTATTCGGGGTAACTCAAACTCTGGATCAACTCCTGATCCCTGAATCTGTTCTTCCTTGGGATCTGGTGCGATAACGTTAACTCTCGGTTAATGGAAACTATTCGATAATTGATATGCTTTAACATGATGGAATAGTAAACATGATGCTCGATGGATGCATGATCAGATTAAGGGCTTGAGTATAACTTTTCTTCACGATAAAGTCGCAAGCCAACAAAACTTCTCTTATCAAGCTCATTAGGGTTAACTACGCCATTTAAGAAATTAATTAAACACATGAAATAACGTTGATTAAGCCCTAATAACATAATTAAGATAAGCGCAAACAATTAATTAAAGTTCCAAAGGTCATTAAGGTTAATGACCCAAGGTCATCAATCAATCCCAAAGTCAAACAAATCCTATAATGATTAAACTTAATTAAATGGATTAATTAATTATTTAAAGGCATTAAATAAAGGCATAAAATTAAAGTTATCAAATTAAACCTAAAATTTTATTTTGAAAATCTCTTGTCCTAATTAGATGGTAAAATAAATTTTAGAATTAAAAGCCAATTATTTTATTTATTAAAAATCATTGAAGATCCATTTTTTAATTAAAAGGGCTAATTTTAAAATATGCAAAAATTACTCAAATTTGGCATTTCATATTTTTTCTAGGTAGATGACATCATAAAGAACACACACAAAAAATTTTAGAATTTTTGGAGCTATATATGAATTACTATAATTTTTCAAAGAAAATAGTATTTAAATCATTTTCTAAAAATAGAAAAAGAAAAATCGGCACAGTGCTCCCGCGCTGACCGACGGTCCGTCGGCGGTTGACCGGCGATTACTCGCCGTCGGCGAGGTCTCCGGAGTCCGGACTTGAACCATCGGGCTCAGCTTGGCACGGGGAGTCGATCAGGGTAGCTAACGTGGCGGCGGAGCGACGGCGGCACCCACGCCGGCGGCCATGGCGGCGCGGCGGCAACGCTCACCGGAGCGATTTCTGGCGACGATGAGCACTCGGGCGTACGCAGGGCGTCCATACGAACACACTGGGCCAGAAGATGAAGTCGCTCCTGACCCCTAACTCAAACGATCACGCGCGCGGCGGCGCTGGCCAGGCATGCCGGCGGCGAGCTTCGGTGTCCGGCGACCACGACATGATAATGATGAAATTGATAGCGCAGACAGCTGTAGGAGCTCACCACGGGCACGGTGCACTCGAAGATGAAGGCTCAGAGTGGCTGAGTCAAGCTACGGTCCGCGGCGCTGATGGCGGCGGCGGCGCTCCGACGGCAAGGACAGCGTCACCGGAATTCCTATGGACCATCAAGCCGGCCAAGATGCGCATGAGGGGCAGGATAGCATGGAGAACATGATAGCGGGGTTAAAGAGAATATATTTTCAACCTTGGCGACGGTCGACGGCGAAAAAGCTCGCGGCGGCTCGGCGACCTGCCGCGAAGAAGACGACGGCGCGTGGGCAGCTCAGGCGAGGAGAGCAAGCACGAGCTAGCTCAAACTGACCGTAAGAATGTGGCAGAGCTATTAGCAAGAGCAATTGGGTGATGATGGAGCGACGGTGGCGAATTTGGGCGGCGGAGCAAAGTCGTCGGCGACGGCGGCGGGGAGAAGAAGAAGAAGAAGTCGGCCACGGCTGACCTATTTATAGAGCGGAGGCAATGTATGGACGGGCGACACGACGACGATGAACCTTCGCGCGTCCAGGAGCGTGCTGGTGGCTGAGCATGTGCGGCGGTGGACGGCGGCGCGGGTTGAGAAGCCGGCGATGGCGGCCGACGATAGGTTTCGGTCCTGTTCGCAAAAATTAGAAAAATGCCATTCGTTTGAAATTGCAAATTACTCCAAAATTTATATAAGAACTTAAAAATCTCCAAAAATATCATTTGCATAACTTTTCAAGAGCTACACTTTTCCTTTAACTAGCATCCTCAGATTCTATCTGGATTTTGAAATTTGAATTCAAATTCAAAAAGGGAATAAAACCCTGGAAACAAACATTTGAAATTACTTTTGATTCTTCAATAAAACTTGAAAATCTTTAAAACTATGAAATGTTTAACTTTCCAAAAAAAACCTTTTTCACATACAAAGTTTTCCAAAATTATGCATAATTTTTGATTTATGGTTTTAAAATCAAAAGGGGACAAATGCTGGAAAACTGTATTTTCAAATTCATTTGAAATTTCTTTTGGAAACTTGAAAAACTTTATATACCAACTTTGTAGCTATTGTCAAGATCTACAAACTATCTTTTTAGAGTATCTCTAAATTCTTTATATATTTTGAATTAGAGAAAAGGGAGTAAAACTAGGTTTTGGAATAAAGGGTTTTTGAAATTGAATTCAAACTCAATTTGGTTTCTAACTTAATTGGTTGGTCATTAGTGATCACAAACATCATCCAAGGACATTTTTAGGTCATTGACCCAATGACACCCTTGGTTGACCAAATTGACTTTTGAAAAACACTTTATAGCTTTCCAATTTTAATTTAAATTTGAATTGCAATGTTTGGGAATAAGCTTTGAAACCCAAATTCAACTTCAAATATAGAAACAAATTTTTAAGGGTTAAACTTAGGTTTATACACTATGCTTGACACTAGTGTAAACACGGTTTACACCTCAAGTACATAGAATATAAACCAAGTATTTGCGATGACATTCAAAAGTAGGGTTTTATTATTTCATGTGACAAAACATTCCAGAAACACAATCAACCTATGAAATGTAAACTTGTTTTAGTTAATGCACATTAAGGTTGACTTAAACATGAATGCTTTGCAGTGCATATGATGACATGGCATGTTTTAGTTAATATAACACCAAAGGTGTTACAGCCCTTCCCCCTTAAAGAAATCTCGTCCCGAGATTTAAAGCCTTGAGTGAAGTAATGGAAAAGGAAATGTGTCAGGAAAACACACTTCAACTAAATTTATAAGGGAAAGGAATTGTACCACTCACACTAGAGGAGTTACAACTCGTAAAAGGAATTATCACTTAGATAGAAGCATAAAATTTCAGGAAATTTTCTAACAAATAATCTTCCGATTCCCAAGTGGCTTCTTCCTCTGAATGTTGATCCCATTGTATCTTGTACCACTTGATTGTTCTGCTTCTAGTAACATGGTCTTTCTGATCCAAAACTCGAATTGGATACTTGGAGTAAGTCAAGTCAGGTTCAAGTTCAATACCTTCAACATCAACAACTTTATCTGGTACACGGAGACACTTCTTGAGTTGGGACACATGGAACACATTGTGTACCGCCGATAATTGTTCTGGTAATTGCATACGATATGCTAATTGTCCACATCTTTCTATAATTTGAAACGGTCCAAGGTATCGACGTGCTAATTTACCCTTGACTCCAAATCGAGTAACTCCTTTCACGGGTGACACCTTTAGATACACGTGATCTCCCTTATTGAACCACAATGGTCGACGCCTTTGGTCTGCCTAACTTTTCTGACGAGATTGTGCCACTTTTATATTTTGTTGTATCTGCTTAACTTTTGCTTTAGTTTCTTTTACAAGATCAACTCTGAAGAATCTTCTTTCTCTAGGTTCGGACCAACTTAACGGAGTTCTACATTTGTGACCATACAATGCTTCAAATGGTGCCATTTTTATGCTTTCTTGATAACTATTGTTGTAAGAGAACTCTGCTAAAGGCAAACACTCATCCCATTTCTCTAGAAAATTAAGAACACATGCTCTCAACATATCTTCAAGTATTTGATTTACTCTTTCAGTCTGACCTCCTGTTTGTGGATGGTAGGCTGTACTATGCAAAAGGTCAGTACCTAAAGAATTGTGTAAATGCTTCCAAAACTGGGAGACAAACTGCGTGCCTCTATCAGAAACAATGGTCTTTGGCACCCCATGAAGTCTTATGATGCGCTCAAAATACAGTTTGACATATTGCGAGGCTGAATTTGTACTGTGAACTGGAAGGAAATGTGCCGTTGTTGTGAGTCGATCCACTATAACCTAAATTGAATCAAAACCTCTTGTTGTCCTGGGTAGACCTACTATAAAGTCCATACTAATATCTTCCCACTTCCAAGCTGGAATGGGTAATGGTTGAAGTTCTCCTGCTGACTTCAAATGTACAGCTTTAACTTTTTGATAGGTATCACACTGAGCCACATACTTAGCAATTTCTATCTTCATCTTGGTCCACCAAAATTTCTGTTTCAAATCATGATACATCTTATTACTTCCTGGATGAATAGAAAACTTTGATAGATGTGCTTCATCAAAGATCTTTTGTCGCAATTCAGGAACTTTTGGGATGACCAGACGATTCTTATACCATAAGACATCTGCTTCATCAATTATGAAACAAGAAACCTTTTCTCTTCTAACTTTCTTTTTAATATGTTTAATGCCTTTATTACTCCTCAAGAAAAGTGTCCACCTCCCTTGGTGCCGACTCACGGACAGCCAAAGGACCACGGGGCACTCCTCCTCCAGTGGACTTGCGAGCAGTCTGCTTGGTTCTTGGCATCTGTCCAAAAGTTGTACATCCCATAAGTTATAATTTTAAAGAAATGAGACCATTTATTTATAAGGGAAGGAACCATGAATGTATGAATGAGCAATTTTAACCATGATGCATGCATGTTACATACGTCCTCATGAACTAATAATATAACGCGCTATGCGGTGGCATACATCGTTCTCTCATTTATACGTAACTACTTCGTTCTATCGTTCGCGATTAGTGTACCTACAGAAAATTCATTTCCGCCCATATCCCATATGAATGCAATTCAACGAAAAAAAATTCACGCACCTTCCGAACAAGGTGAAAACACCGATTACTTACTACCCCAACAAGTCACGCAGAAGACGACACCCCCAGAAGACGGTCCCAACATGGGATACCTTCATATAAACATGTGTGCAACATGTGAATAATCCGGCATCAATAAGCACTCCCCTAGACTGGCATTGCATCCAATCATGCTCTCACAACTCACACTTACCAGGGCGTAGAGGCAATTTGATCCATACATTACCACTCAAGTGAATGGCACCCATACGACTCCGTCATTGTATAGGCAACGACAAAACATAAAATATGATGCAATTTCCCCCAAGTTAGTACTTAATTAAGCCACTTGAATCCTATTGGGCATAAAGGATATGACCACTCGCACACTCTAGTTTTCAAAACCATAGATTTGAACGCCTATATACACCTATACTTTTTGTAAATACTTTTCGCAAACCAAAAACTTTTTTATTTTTAATACTTGTGAACAGCAACACGCTAAACCTGCTCTGATGCCAGCTGTGACAGAACCGACCAATTTATTAGAGCACAAGCACGTAATTCGCCATTAGGACGGCAAACTACATGATTGAGACCTAATAAACCTGGTAGTCATACCGAAATCTCGAAGGATTTCAAACATTTCCAGCACGACCAAGATCGTAATGAGTTTAGCGTTCACCATTCACAACGTACATAGTTCGCACATAGTTTAAACATTAGAGTTCGAAATAAGTTATTACAAACCAAGTTCAAATTTCAAAATAAAGCGGAAGCGGTTTAGTTCAAATCCACACACACACTTAGTTCAAATACAGTGCCAGGTTCTTGATCAACATCCAACAAAAGCATTAAGCAGAGAAGAGTGACCATGCCCAAGGTCTAGTCATCTCCCAAGGCGGGATAAAAGCAGTGCTGACAATAGCCATAAAACATCTCACCATCTGCAAAAACATGGGAAATAAAACCCTGAGTACGAGGATGTACTCAGCTAGACTTACCCGTCATAAACTAAAAATAAATTGACGCCAAGGAGTATGCAAGGCTGTATAAGAGGGATAGCTGACTCATTTAATTGCGGAAAAGCTGGTATTAAGGAAACAATTATTAAGAACCTTCTAGCAATGTATTTTAATCTGATTAACCTTATCATGCTACATTAGCACCTGTACTAAACAAGCATGGTAATAATTATTCAACAAGAATAGTAACCAATTCCGGTTGAGTATCTTTCAATCTCAACAGCTCAACCATCTCATCTCTTGTTCAAGTTCTTACTACGATGCCGCTGCTCAAGTCAAGTGTTCA
This sequence comes from Bothriochloa decipiens, assembly GCA_023333625.1. NCBI lineage: Eukaryota > Viridiplantae > Streptophyta > Magnoliopsida > Poales > Poaceae > Bothriochloa > Bothriochloa decipiens. The sequence continues at coordinate 6,376,783 of CM041634.1, read as the reverse complement.
CTGTCTAGGAACGATGGCGATTATAATCAATTACTAACCAGCTGCCGGGTATTCCTCACACAAACCACACTCACCAGCCACGGTGAGCTACAGATCACCGACATTCAATTCGGGAAAAGCGCGGGATCAACAGGCACCATCGTATCCAGGAACCGCCCGGCTGCCTTATTTAGGGCGACCCTGACCTCGGACTTACTCTCCGTGTAACCTATGGTCCCCCATCTTCACCAATACGATGCGTACAGTAGGTTGACTCCTGGCCCAAATCAAAATTAGGCTTCGCGGTCGGAACGACTTATCCTTCTAGCTAAATGTGAGGCATAAATTCAATATGACTTGAGGACGTACAACGGACGGGGTCCTAGTTTTACACAGACGGGATAACCTCACCGAACCTCCAGTTCAGTCCCAACACCAATCCCGCCCGGTCTCGATTTATTATCTCCACATGGTTATCCAAGATAACAATGTATTCAACCATTCCAAGTCACCACCTATAACTCACGGATGACAGAAAATCACCCGACTTCTACCGATCTAGTTAACCAGGACTAAGCAGATATTCGTACCTGAACCTATCAGGGTTGAAGGATATACAGTGGCAAGGAATATAAGTAATGCAGCAACGGTATAAAACAACGCCTATAACTTAATGCATCAAACAAGTAAAGGACTCAAGTTAGATATTTTGCAAACCACAGGGAGAATGCTTCGGGGCTTGCCTTTCAGGAAAGAGCTTGACTGGTGGTCAGGACACTCCAGAAGATCAACTTCGGGATCCTCTTCTGCTGCTACTTCCCACATCAAAGCTTCCTGCTGGCCTCCCTCTTCTTGTCCTCTGGGAACAATCGTTTCGAGCTCTGACGATCCTGTATGATGCATAGTGCATATGAATACCATGTATACATAAAAATACAATGCTGATGCTGAGGGTGAATGAATGTTCAGCTAAGATAATGATATGATTTTGAAAACATATAAAATCAGCACATGTCATCTGCATTCTCTTCTACCGACAAATCTTAAACAAGCCTCGCATTACAATTTACTTACACATTAAAAGGAATTATAAACGACTATTGTTTTTCACACTACCCTCTACTGAACTAAAACCAATAACAGGTCACACACCTCACAAATATCATAAAAAGTATTTTTACACACATGAAATAACAACTTTAAAGCATTATTTATTATTAAAAGAAATCAGGGTATAACTACAACATGACTTTAGACTACTCAAAAAATTCTATAAAAATTACAGGAGCTTAAGCATGTCTAATGTAGACTACCATAAAAATTTTAGGTCAAAACAGTAAGTAATTTATCCTACACAAAAACGACAAGGCAGCATAATTTACTGGGCATAAAATACTTTGTACATAAAAATATTTCAAACAACAGGTCTCAGAACATTCTTAGCTCTAGATTGACATAAAAACATTCTCTAAAAAGTTTCATGCACAAATTCCTTATAGTTTATTTATTATGAATTATTTATCATCTAATGGAAATAGGCACCATAACTAGACATAGCAAATTTTCCACTGGACATAGCCTCACAATATTTTTTACAGATAGAGCATGACATAAGAAACAAACTTGGTCTCATATTTTTCTGAGCAACAGAGAATTACTTATGCATTTTCTAAGATAAAAGCAATTAATAGAGATAAATAAATCTATACAGAAAAGTATCACAAAATCCACATTTCATATTTTTCATGCATAGATCTCCCCAAAAGAAAAATACTGCAAGTTGAACCAACTCATTTGGATAAAAAATGAAGAAGTTATGATTTTTCAAAGGTTTAATCAAAATCTGGAATATGTTCCGAAAAAGAAAAAGGAAAAACACTTTTGCACCGGGAACCCTGGACTTTTCGAAAAACAATCGAGCCCTAAAAAGAAATTCGCTGAGTCTGGCTACTTTGCATTTAAGTCCGATCAAGAATACAAATGATGCCCGCGGTCCATGCGGCGGGGAATGGTCGTCGGCGTCAGGATTCCTCGCCGATGGCAAGGTCTCCGGCCGAGCTACGGCTACCGAAAGGCTCATCTCGTCAGCGTCAACGCATTGGTGTACAAGATGCAAGCTATGAGCGAGGTTTTGACCGGTGGCCACGCGCGACGGCGGACGACGGCGACGGTCGATGGTGCGCCGGCCATCTCGGGCCATGGCGGAGCGTGAGAACTAGCCTACCAGCTCCAGTAGACCATGGCGACTTGGATTAGCTAGTCAAAGAGACGAGACACAGGCCAAAACGACGACGGCGCTGCACGCCGGCGAGCGGCGGCGCGACCCGCGACGGTGGACGGCCAAAATCCGACGGACTCGAACCCTAATCGGTCCCATTAGCTACACCAACCTACGCTACTCGAGCAGGCGGTCACGATGCGCAAGCTAATTAAGGGAGAAAGAGGTTGCTGGCCACGGCGGACCGCGCGGCGGTCGGGCGGCCATGACCGGTGAAAGGGGAACGGTCGATTCGACCTCTACCTTGGGGCTCGAGGGCAGGAATCGTGCGCAGGACGTGGCTCGCGTCAAGGCGAAGCGGCTGGCAAGCTCTGGGCAAAAAGTGTCAAGGCTACGGTGCGGTGGCGCTGCAAGCTCGCGGCGGCAGCAATGGCGGACTCCGCGGCACGCTCGGGCTCTGGTGAGGAAAAGGAGGGGCGAGAGAGCGTCTGGCGATGGAGAAGTGAGCGAGGGAGAGGTTGACACGGTCGGGGCACCTTGAAGCGGACGCTCGGGCTCAGACAGGAGGAGCGCGATGTCGGGCATCGGCGAGCGCGTGGCGAGCATGCGGGGTCGGCCGAGGGCGCGTGGGCGAGCGGTGGGGCCAGGCGAGCGTGGGCGTGCGTAGGCGTGCGCGACGCCTGCGTGCGCGGGGCGGACAGCGGACAGCGGCAGCGGCCCAGCGTACGGACGCCACACGGCCGGTGATGGCGCGGACAGCGTCGCGAGGAAGAAGAAGAGAGGAAGAAGAAGAGACTGGCAGGTGGGTCCCACTGCGTCAAGATTCGTGCAGAACTTGATTAACCCCATATTTTCTAAAATAATCCGAATTTGAAGAAACTTGTAAAAGATGAAATGTTCCTTTTGATGAGTAGAACATTTCACTTTTAAACATCAAAGCCTAATTCTACCTAGAATTTAAATTTCAAAAATGGGATTTTAAAATCAATTTAAAATTAAAAGAAAATCATTTTTATAAACTGTTTTTAACATTTTTGACCTACTTCCAAGCCTTTTCATGAAATGACCCCAAAATAAGTTTTGCTCTAAATAATTTTTTCTCTACAAACTTCATTTAACACTCAACCCTAAACAATCAAGCTATCACATAGCTCTAGTTCAAATCAAGGTAAGCACATTTTCATTTTATCATTTCATGTAAATAAATGACTATGCAAATGAGATGATCATGCTCATGATATGCAAGATAATGCTTGCTTAACACCAGGGTGTTACAGAACACCTTAGAATTGTTCTGCAACGTCTGAGAGAGCATCAACTCTATGCCAAGTTTAGTAAGTGTGAGTTTTGGTTGAAAGAAGTAAAATTTCTTGGACATGTTTTATCAGATAAAGGTGTTGCTGTTGATCCTAGCAAGGTACAAGATATACTTGATTGGGAACCACCATAAACAGTGCATCAAGTTCGTAGTTTTCTAGAAATGGCGAGTTATTACCGTTGTTTTATACCTAATTTCTCAAAAATATCAAAGCCCATAATCGAGTTGTTAAAGAATGATGTTAAATTTGTTTGGTCACTTGAATGTGAAGAGGCATTTCAAAAATTGAAGAAGTTAATGACCACTGCTCCCATCTTAGCACAACCAAACATCGAGAAGCCATTTGATGTTTATTGTGATGCCTCTGAAATTGGTATTGGATGTGTGTTGATGCAAGAAGGGAGAGTTATTGCTTGTGCTTCTCGACAGTTGAAGAAACATGAAGAGCATTATCCAACACATGATTTAGAGTTAGCAGCTGTTGTCCATGCATTGAAAATATGATGACATTATCTGTGGGGCAATAAATGTAATATCTATAGCGATCACAAGAGTTTGAAATACATTTTTACTCAAGATGAGTTAAATATGAGGCAAAGAAGGTGGTTAGAACTAATCAATGATTATGATTTGGAAATATATTACCATCCTGGTAAAGCAAATGTAGTTGCTGATGCTCTTAGCCGAAAGGGTCATTGCCATTGCTTGACAGTAAAACCTCTAGACATTTCTTTATGTCATGAGATAAAAAAGTTGGGCATAGTAATGGTGTAACATGGTAGTTTGTCCAACATTACGATTGAGTCAACACTCAAAGATCAAATTATTGCTGCTTAGAGAAGTAATAAAGGAATTAAGCATATCAAAAAGAAAGTTAGAAAAGAAAAAGTTTCTGTTTTACCCTTGATGAAGCAGATGTCTTATGGTATAAGAATCGTCTGGTCATACCAAAAGTTCTTGAGTTACATCAAAAGATCTTTGATGAAGCACATCTTTCAAAGTTTTCTATTCATCTAGGAAGTAATAAGATGTATCATGACTTAAAATAGAAATTTTGGTGGACCAAGATGAAGATTGAAATTGCTAAGTATGTGGCTCAATGTGATACCTGTCAGAAAGTTAAAGCCGTGCATTTGAAACCAGCAGGAGAACTTCAACCATTACCCATTCCAGCTTGGAAATGGGAAGATATTAGTATGGATTTTATAGTGGATCGACTCACAAAATTCGCACATTTCCTTCCAGTTCAAAGTACAAATTCAGCCTCGCAATATGCCAAACTGTATTTTGAACGTATCATTAATCTTCATGGTGTACCAAAGACTATTGTGTCGGATCGAGGCATGTAGTTCATCAACAAATTCTGGAAGCAATTGCATAATTCATTAGGTATTGATCTTTTGCACAGTACAGCCTACCATCCACAAACAGGAGGTCAGACTAAAAGAGTGAACTAGATACTTGAAGATATGTTAATAGCAAGTGTTCTTAATTTTCTAGAGAAATGGGATGAGTGTTTGCCCTTAGCAGAATTTTCTTACAACAATAGTTATCAAGAAATTATCAAAATGGCACCCTTTGAAGCATTATATGGTCGCAGAAGTAGAACCCCATTGAACTGGTCAGAATCTGGAGAAAGAAGATTCTTCGGAGTTGATCTTGTAAAAGAAACAGAAGAAAAGGTTAAGCAGATACAGCAAAACCTGAGAGTAGCCCTGTCTCGTCAGAAGAGTTATGCGAACAAAAGGTGTCAACCATTGTGGTTCAATAAGGGAGATTATGTATATTTAAAGATGTCAGCAATGAAAGGAGTTACTTGGTTTGGAGTCAAAGGCAAGTTAGCACCTCGTTACATTAGACCATTTCAGGTTTTGGCACCAATTGGGAAGGTATCATATCGTTTGCAACTACCTGAACAGTTGTCGGCCGTACACAATGTGTTCCATGTATCCCAACTCAAGAAGTGTCTTCGAGTGCTGGATTAAGTTTTTGATGTTGAAGGAATTGAACTTGAACCTGACTTGACTTATTCTAAGTATCCAATTCGAGTGTTAGATCAGAAAGACCGTGTCACTAGAAGCAGAACCATTAAGTGGTATAAGATACAATGGGATCAATATTCAGAAGAAGAAGCTATTTGGGAATCAGAAGATTATTTGTTGGAGAACTTCCCGAAATTTTACGCTTCTATCTAAGCTACAATTCCCTCTATGAGTTGTAACTTCTTTAGTGTGAGTTGTAAAACCCCTTTTCCTTATGTATTTAGTTGAAGTGTGTTTCTTGACACATTTCCTTTTTCATTACTTTACCTACATCTTTAAATCTCGGGACGAGATTTCTTTAAGGGGGAAGGACTGTAACACCTCTGGTGTTATGGTAACTAAAACCTGCCATGTCATCATATGCACCGTAAAGCATTCATGTTTAGGTCAACCTTGATATGCATCACCTAAAATAAGCTTACATTTCATAGGTTGATTGTGCTTCTGAAATGTTTTGTCACATGAAATAATAAAACCCTACTTTCGAATGTCATCCCAAATTACTTGGTTTATATTCTATGTACTTGAGGTGTAAACCTTGTTTACACTAGTGTCAAGCATAGTGTATAAATCTAAGTACAACCCTAAAAATGATTTCCATATTTGAAATTGAATTTGAATTTCAAAGCTTATTTCCAAGTTTTGCAATTCAAATTTAAATTCAAATTAGAAAGCTATAAAATGTTTTTTTCCAAAAGTCAATTTGGTCAACCAAGGGTGTCATTGGGTCATTGGCCTAAAAATGTCCTTGGATGATGTTTGTGATCACTAATGACAACCAATTAAATTATAAACCAAATCGAGTTTGAGTTCGGTTTCAAAAATCCTTTATTTCAAAACCTAGTTTTATCCTCTTTTCTATAATTCAAAATCTATAAATAATTTGGGTATACTCTAAAAATATTATTTGTATATCTTGACAAGAGCTACAATAATGGTATATAAAGTTTTCAAGTTTCCAAAAAGAATTTCAAATAGCTTTGAAAATATAGTTTTCCAGCATTTGTCCCCTTTTGATTTTAAAATCATAATTCAAAATTTAAGCATAATTTGAGAAAACTTTATATATGAAACATGTTTGGTTTGCAAAGTGATACATTTCATAGTTTTGAAGATTTTCAAGTTTTATTGAAAAATCAAAAGTAATTTCAAATGTTTGTTTCTAGGGTTTTATTCTCCTTTTGAATTTGAGTTCATATTTCAAAAATTATGCAGAATTTCAAATTGTTTGTTAAATGAAAAGTGTAGCTCTTAAAAAGTTATGCAAATGATATTTTGAGGATTTTCAAGTTCCTATATAAATTTTGGAGTATTTTGTTATTTTAAATGAGTGGCATTTTTATAATTAGCTTGAACAGCATCGAAACATATGGGTGGCCGCCATGGCCGGCTTCTCAAGCCGCGCCGCCGCCCACCGGCGCCATACCGGCGTGTCACAGCCGCCAGCTCGCCTCCATGCACGAAGGTTCACCGCCGCGTGTCACCAGCTCGCACCTCTACCCTGCCCTATATATAGGCGTGGCCGCCGTCGTCTTCTTTCTTTTCCTTCTGCCGCCGCCGACGACCATCCTCCGCCGTCAAAATTTGCCGTCGTCGATCCACCGCTGCTCGATTGTTCTTGCCAGAAGCTCTGCCTCAACCTTGTGCTTCTTCTGAGCCAGCTAGTGCTCGCCCTCGTCGCCCGTAGCACCCGCACGCCGTCATCTTCCTCGCGGCCGGTCGCCGAGCCGCCGCGAGCTTTTTCACCGGCCACCGCCACTAGGGTAGGTTATTTATTCTCTTTAACCTCTCCATCGTGTTCTTCGTCTTCTCCTGCTCCTTATGCGCACCTTTGACAGTCTGTTGGTGCACAGGGATCACCGGGACGCCGACCTTGCCACCAGAGTCCGCCGTCGCCATCAGCGCCGCCGTCCGCAGCTCGACTCAGCCACTCCGAGCTTTCATCTTTGAGCGCACCAGCACCACGGTGATCTCCTGCGCCTTTTCATGCTTTCGATTTCACCTCTCCTATGCCGTAGGATCCGGCCGCCGTAGTTCGCCGCCGGCGCGACCTTGCCGCTCCGCCGCGCGCGTAGCCATCTTGGCTAGGGGTCAGGGACGACCCCATCTTGTTGCCTATCGCATCCGCGTGAGCGCGTAGGGCACGTAGGTACCCTCGCCATCACCGGAAAAGCTCCGAGGAGCTTGGTCACCGCCGTCCGCGCGCCGCCCTGCCGCCATGGCCGCCGACGAGCCTGCCGCTGTCCCTCCGCCGCCGCATTAGCTAGCTTATCTTGTTCGCGATGTTGAGCTGAGCACGTAGGACCAAACCTCGTGGCCGGAGACCTCACCGCCGGCGAGAAATCGCCGGTCAAAATCGCCGCCGCCATCGGTCAGCGCGGGAACACTGTTCCATTTTCTTTTTTCTATTTCTAGAAAATGATTTAAATGCTATTTTTTTGAAAAATTATAATAATTTATGTATAGCTCCAAAAATTCTAAAAATTTATAGGTAAGCTCTTTATGGTGTTCTCTACTTAGAAAAAATATGAAATATCAAATTTAATTACTTTTGCATAAGTTAAAATTAGCTCTTTTAATTAAAAAAGTACATTCAATGATTTTTAATAAATAAAATAATTGGCTTTTATTTCTGAAATTTATTTTTCCATCTAATTAGGCCAAGAGCTTTTCAAAATAAAATTTTGAGCTCAATTAGACAACTTTAATTTTATGCCTTTATTTTATGCTTTTAATTAATTAATTAATCCCTTTAAATAAAGTTTAATCATTATAGGGTTTGTTTGACTTTGGAATTGATTGATGACCTTGGGTCATTAACCTTAATGACCCTTAGCACTGTAATTAATTGTTTGCGCTTATATTAATCATGTCATTAGGGCTTAATCGATGTTATTTCATGTGCTTAAATAATTTCATTAAAGATGTAGTTAACCCTAACGAACTTAGTGAGTAAGTTTTGTTGGCTTGCAACTTTATCGTGAAGGAAAGTTGTACTCAAACCCTTAATCTGGTCATACATCCATCGAGCATCATGTTTACTATTCTATCATGTTGAAGCATATCATTTTCTCGTATAGTTTCCGTTAACGGAGAGTTTAACGTTGTCGCACCAGATCCCAAGGAAGAGCAGATTCAGGAATCGGGAGTTGACCCAGAGCTCGAGACCGTCTACCCCGAATACCAAGGCAAGCCTCGGATGCATTCAAACCCTATTCTATTTTATAAAGGTTTTATCGCTTCGATTATGAGATGTTGCATTAAGTGATAGGAGTTGAGTGAAAACCTACCAACTGCATTACCTGTCTTACTTCCTTATTCCTTGTTACTTGTTACTGGAAGATGCGTAGTAATGCTTAGCCCTGCTTAATAATTTAGGTTATCAAAAAGTAAAAGAATGAAAAAGATGAGGATGACTTTATCCATGGAAACGTGACGATAGTTAACAAATCGAGTCCGGACGGATAACTTGCAGTGGGAAAGGAGTCTGTAGTGTTTCTGTCTGTTGATGCCCTAGGTCCCGTGTCGATGGTGAACTGGTGATATCGAGAAATTAGAAAATCCACATGCATGAAGTGGTATATAGTGGGCCAGAGTCCCCACGTATGTCATGGAGTGATATATAGTGGGCCAGAGTCCCCACATATTTCATAGTGTGTTATACTGTGGGTTTAAGTTTCCACGTATATCGGTACCCTGGGTCGAAGTGCTCATGTGTATCATGTGGTGATATATGGCTGCAGTTGTTATCTCGGTATATCTGTTCATCTGATATGCTTAGGAGTTAGAGTCTCCTGTATATCAGTGACCTAGGTCCCAGCTGGGTATTAAAATGGATTCAAATCGCCGTTGCTTCTCGGAGAAGAAGACTCGATTGGTGTTCATCATCGTAGTAACAACTTGAATGAAGATAAGGTATCAAAATGAAGTTGGTTGGTAATCTGGATCTAGAGCAAGACAACTTTACTTTCTGTAATTGCTTTTCCTCAAAAATTCCTTATCTCTTGCAAGCCTTACCTTGTCCCTCTAGCCTGCATCTCCTGAGTCTTCACCCCTTTTCTTTCGTCGGGCCAGTCTTGTTGAGTACTTTTGTACTCAGGGTTTGTTGAACCCTTGTTGTAGGTGAATCCCATGAGCAGGAGTGCTTCGCATCCTGCTGCATGACAGTCGTTGCGAAGAGTGACGACGAGTAGGATGTTTGGCTCTTGGGCAGAGCTTATCGCCTGGTATTGTAATAAAGTTATTTATCGCTACTCCACTACTATTATGGTTTATACAATTTAAACTTATGGTTTGTAAGGTTTGAACTAAATGTTTGTAAAATTATGTTATTGTAATCCTTCCGCTATTTTGCTCTGATACATCTTATTTGTATAAAACTATTGTAATACTGCAATGTCTCTTTGTGATGATTGATCCTGCTCGAAGAATCGGGGATGATTCGGGATTTACCCGACAGATCTTATAAGTCGTATGGAACACATTTATTGTTATTTGGAGTATGTTTAGACAATAATAATGCATGTGGACCATATGATTTAGGAGGTTCTGCCACACCCGGCATCCTGCTTGGGGGCCCCGGCAGCCGTGGCGGCCTCCGTCGACGACGGCCTTGGCGACGGCTTCGGTGCGGTGGCCGCTGACCTCCCTGTCCACGCGCCGAACGACGACGACCTAGACCCGGCTACCTCTGACCCTGTGGTCGAGGCGCAGGTGGGCGGCACCGATGGAGACGTCATCGACAACGCCCGCGACGCCTTGCCGCCGCCCCCTGCGGCGCCCACGGAAGCGTCTGTCGCAGCATTCATCGATAGCCTAACGCTGCCCATCGATACCCCCTCATCGCGGGGCCGTCGAGGCTGCGGACCTCCCATGTGGACGACGACAACTGACGCATGCGACGTAGCGACCGCGTGGCAGCTAAATCCGCCTGCCGCGACCCGCAGCCGGATAAGCAGCCTCGCCGGGTTATGCTCAGCAAGTGGGGCGAACTGCCGGCGAACGAGGTCATCAACTCTTCGGACTCTATGATTGCCGTGAGATTTCGCGAGACATTCTTCGGCGACAACGTACCGCCTTCCCGCAGGGAGTCCATGAGGGAGATATTTCCACAGCTCCGGGGTAGTGCGGCGCGCTCCGCGTCGCAGCGGAATTAGGCGCTGCAATTGGATCCTTCTGTCGCACAATAGTTTACTTACTTAGTACAACCAGCTCGCTCCACCGTTTCAGCCGGTGATTTATGTAGTGTTTTTTTATCGCGCTCTAAGACAACTCGCCTGCGAACGCGACAAGACGTGTATTGAACTCCTTTTTTCCTTAAAGTAATACGAGTATACGCTCGTTTTCGAAAAATAATAATTTATGCTGCTTGTCAGCCTTTCTCATGCATGAGCATCGAGAATCAATGGACCAGCTGGGTGTAAAACATGAACATCACGTCAAAAGTCGATATGTTTTTTCCAACCCTGTTGTCTCGGACGTCTGAACATGTTCCTCCACTAGGTCACCACCATGAAAGACATCAAATGAAAATCTCTTACTTGCAGAAACTTGAATTAACCTTGCCATTACAGAATGTAATGCTGATTCTGCAGGCAGATACTGATGTTATTTGTACAGAAGTATTGATTCTCAAGCTAAGCTAAGCAAATTACTAACAGGCAGCTCTGTACGTCAAGTACAGCTCACGATTCTTGCTTATACTTTTGACTGCATACAGTTGCTGGTTGCTGTCATCAGTAATATAGATAACTGAAAGTCAAACAGAAACAAGTACTCACTGATGATATACGGAATATGTACTATTTATATTTATAACAAAGGTGACTCTGCAGACCGGACGCCTTTTATTCTGTCTCGGCTCTCGTCGAACAATGTATTCTTAAATAAGGTTCCTTTTCTTCTCTCGAATTAATCCCGGCAGAATTATACCATTGGAAAATTGGAGTTGAAGTAAAACCTGAATGTTACCCTATTACTTACACCAATGGACCGTTACTGTACCATTCCATCAGTCACCAGCTCCTGCAGACCACGCCTTAGCCTCTCAGCAGCAAGCCTGGTGTCTTCTTCTTTGAGCCCTCCGAATGAGACCCGGATGTACCCGGGGCCTCCACTAGCGCTCCCAGGGATCACGGCCACACCATGCTTGTTTGCAAGCCACCTGACAACTTCAAAATCGTTGGAGTTGTCCGGCAGTTTGGCCCAGAGGTAGATGGCGCCCTCCCCACCCCTCACATTGTCCTCACCGAGCGGGGACAGCGCCTCCACGAGCAGTGCTCGGTTTTTCACCAAGTCTTTCACCCGTTCTTTGATCCACTCGGGACCAGCCTCCAGTGAGTAGAGCGCCAGGCGCTGCCCGATGATGGAAGCGCAGATAGGTATGTTGTCTTGCACTTTGAGGAGCTGATCATGGAAGCCATCAGCTTCATTTGGAAATGCAATCTGCAGCAGACAATTCATGTATGAATAACTGGTACAGTGGCAATTAGCAGCAGCAGCCAAAGAAAGTCAAGTTGCAAGGAGCTGGGGTAGGCACCGGTAGTAAAGCATAAGAAAAAGATAAACGAAGAGTATGATGGACTCACATATCCTACACGCCACCCCATCATTCCATAAGCCTTTGAGAATGAGAAGAGGTTGACAATATGAGTATCCTCTAAGCAATAGTGCTCCATTCCATCATACATAAAGTATCTGCAAAAAGACACAGGAAAACTGACCTAAGCATCAAGTTTTTTTTTTCCGAGAACCTAAGCATCAAGTCTTACAAAGCTCAATTACTAAAGATCAATAACTAAATTACAAAAGGAGCAGAATTCATTTGTAGGGAGTAAAAGATAAGCCACTTTCTGTGTGCCACTAGTTAGACATGTTTGGACTACATTTTTTATGCTACTACTTCAAATGCGGTTGGCTATTCGCAGCTCCATGACAAAAACTTATATGTTACTTTAAGCGTAGAGGGAAAAAGGTCCATTATTGATTACTTTTAGTTCCTCAACATGGACCCCAACACCTGACTCTTTCAGGCAAAACATAAAGCATGTATAAAGCAGCAAATGTGATCGGAGGGCTTAATTTTTACATCACCAAGTTCATAGCCACGTATTTTTAAAGGCTTAGAAGCTGGAATTGAGTTTAAATAAGAGAACTTATCGCAAACCAAAAAAACAGATCACATATTCTGATATCTGTGCAGTACTACTTTCTGCATCTCTTATGGGCACAATATTCTGATTTCCATTTCCTTGTGGAAACAGCTAAGATGTATTCTAGAAAACTCTGCATCTCTTATGGGCACAATATTCTGATTTCCATTTCCTTGTGGAAACAGCTAAGATGTATTCTAGAAAACATATCTATGTATGCCATCAGAGTGGCTTTCATCTGGACGCAGATTCAAGAGGAGGGAGTAGAGTTCTAATGGCTTATGTGATCTGTTCCTTTGACTACAACCAAATTCACGGCTGTTCTCAGTACTCTCTAACAGATATCACAAAAGATTATAGAATTACTTGTGAAAAGTTATCACTTTACAGTATTGACTTACTCATAGGTATTGTCAACCACAAGCCATGCACCAGCTTTTTTGCACAGATCTGAAATTCTCTGGAATGACAATGCAATGTTAGAATAAAAAGATAGTGATTCCAAACACAAGTATTTGTGGACAGAGATTACCTCAAGCATAGGCCTGGGAATAAAAGCTCCAGAGGGGTTCCCCGGATTCACAACAGTAACAAGTTTAGGGATAGGGTCATTTTCTGTCAGAACCTTCTCCAACCAATCTGCATTTTTAGACATAATTGTAATATATTCTTCCAAAATAAAATATTATCAAATACAGCCAATGCATAATTTCTTCAACTAGATTTGTTGCATTTTACAAAAGCATATTCTTCTCGTCAGCTAAAACATATGTACACTTTTAAGAGAAATTTAACATGTGCCAATGAAGCAGATGCTCCTGAACCAGTACTAAGTAGTAAGTACAACAACTTTCTTGCAACAGACCGTTGATAGAAGACATCTCACCAGTTTTTTCAATGCAACAGGAAGAAGAGGAGAGTCATCTTACCAACATCAGGATGAAGTGTCTTGGGATCGCAGTCACCAACTAATATGTCAGTAACACCTGTCATCTGGAATGACATGTAGGCATTGAAATAATATGGTGCAAACATGACAACTGAATCACCAGCATCACAGAGAGTGAGGACCAAGTTCACAAAAGCCTGAAAAAAAATCAATGTAACAAAAGATCAGATTGTAAGACAAGTTCAAGGTCAAGCAGTGAAACAGGAAAGGAAGAGTGTGCACCCAAAGAAGTAATAAATAAAAGTAAATTGGGAAACATAAGGCCAAAATAGGAAAGTGAGTTTTTACCTGATTTGCACCAGCAGTGACCATGACTGATGACTTGGTAAGCTTATTCTCTCTGCGTAGCTGCAAAAAATACCGTCAACATCAGGAAAGATATACAAGATGCTTGCAGCGCAGTACTAATTTTAACACATCGGTGCTCCAAACAGAAATAAAAATCTTAGTCCAATAGGTGACAAAACAGTGGAACAAATTCTAAAGATAAATATGCGATGTGGAGCATTTAGGCTAATGGTTAGAGCACCTAAATCATCTCAGGATTTCATCTTAACTGTTAGACAGACAATATGGCAGAGAGACGCTGCAGCTCTTAGCACCACCATGATTTTCTCTTCTGAATTTCCAGAGGAATCACAATAATGAATATTATTCTCATTTCTCTGTTGATGAATAGAGAGTTTTAGGACACACTCTGCCTACATTCAGAATGAAAGAGAATATAATTGGTGGAATATTGGATTTATTGCATTGGGCCTCATGGGCTGATTATATAGAGTACATAGGACTAACACCTCTCATGGTTAGACAATATGGTACTATTCCTAATACTCTAACACTCCCCCGCAGTCACAGCGGGAGCGCTACAGACGATGAGACTGGAGAAGAAGCTAACAAGCTAACATCCCCCCGCAGTCATAGTAGTTGATGCGGCGCGTATGCTGTGGCTGGAGAAGAACCCGATAAGTCCTCATGCAAGGCGGTAGCCCTTTGTGCCAATGTCGAAGTAGCCGAGCGTGAGGGCGCAGTAGCCGTGGTCGAGGGGGCCGTGCTGAAGTGGCCGCGGTCGTCGTAGTTGTGGTCAGGTAGCCTTGTCAATGGAGCTGCAGGCGCACAAGAGACGCCATGGTGATATGACGGAGACACGTCGAGGCAGTCGTCGTGGGAGGAGGCGATGCCGAAGTCGACGCAGTCAAGGCCGTCGTGGACGTAGAAGAAAGGCGATGACGCAATCGAGGCAGACGAAGTGGGAACGGGAGGGTCGATGCCGAAGTCGATGTAGTCAAGCCGCCTGTGCGCCGAGGCGTGTGCTGGGTTTGCCAGTTCCAGCAACGCATCGGGGAAGAAAGCACGCGTCGGTGTTGCCAATACCGGGCGTACAAGGGAGAGGGCCTCAACCACGGGGACACGACATGGTTGTGCTAGACGAAGTAGAAGTAGTGTGATAGCGACGCATCTGCAAGTGGAGCTCAGCGACAATGCGAGGGTCGGCGAGCTAGGCCCAGTGACGATGAGGGTGTAGTTGCAGCTCGATGACGAAGACCCAATCAGCAGGACGAAGACCTTGTGCAGACGAAAGCGGGGACGCGTCGACGAGCACCGCCCAGCGACGACGCGAGACACAACCGCCGATGCACAGGGGACGGTGATGTAGATGCAACGGCGAGGTGGACACACGGGCGGCGGTGTTGTGTCCCGATGAGGCGACACAGCAGCAGCCCTGTTGCTCGGAGAAGAGGTGCGTAGTACTCGGCGATGGTGTACCGATGCCGGAGTAGTTCGCACGAGGTTGACGGGCGGTGGGCGACTCAATCCCGATCAGTGATCGGGCAAACCAAAAAAGATACAGCAGCAGATCAGGTGTACCCAGCATGACGACACGGCGGCGGTGGTGCGACCTCATCAGGCGGCGCTCCCTCAGCGACTGGTGCACAGCGGGGCACGGACGTGCGGGGTCGAAGGCGTCGACGTAGATCGACGTAGTGGAGATGGGCAGATCCACCTCACTGCAACGACACACCAGATCTGGCTACCTCCATGGCAGCATAGATTGGGCGTGTGGCCGGGCCTGGCCGCCACCACGGCGGCACGGGACGAGGTGAGATCCAACAGCCTCCATGCGGCAAAGATTGGGAAGGCGTTGATGACGACAGCCCAGCGACGAGCCTAGGAACGAGGCGACGGCGACCGGACGATGACGTAGGGGAAATCCTGATCTGCTGCGCGACGACGACAATGGCTGCCAGATCAATAGGATCGGGTGTCTAAACGGGGGCGCTGCCCCCGGCGGAGAACGGCCTCTCCCCGGGGGCGCGCGTGCGGAAGCGGCGGCGGCTAGGGTTAGGATCGAAACCTAGGAGAATGATACCATGAAAGAGAATATAATTGGTGGAATATTGGATATATTGCATTGGGCCTCATGATCTGACTATATAAAGTATATAGGACTAACACCTCTCATGGTTAGACAATATGGTACTATTCCTAATACTCTTAACACAGAAAATTAGATGATTCCCAGGAATGTAACTCTGAGAAGAAAGAGATCTTTTGGAACCTTTGTTTTGACAAAATTAATTTCTGAAACGTTGCACTGATCACTTGAGATTGCTGATGCGACTGTGAGTTAAGATCAACTATCTCTATTAAAATTTCGTTGCGGTGTAGTGGGTTAAAAGCAGGATCCCTAATCAATGTGGTAAGACTTAAGAACATGGCCTGCTTAGTCAGTGTATGGGCAAAGTGTATTATATATTCTTCTATGGTAAAAAGAAGTTACCTTTTCGAGAAGTGCTTCTCGAAGCTCAGGAAGTCCATCATCAGAACCATACCTACTTATTGTTGGTTCCCTGACGATTTTTTCGATCTTATCCAGAGCTGAATCAGGAGGTTGCCAGTAAACAACTCCCTGCATTCAGGATTTACAAAAAGTGAAGAACAGAAACTAATTTCTCAGAAATAAATATCATATGGTCGGGTCATGCCAATAGGACACTAACAGACACGCATGTCACTAGTTAGATTACATAGAATGTCCCTCTTCGGCGACATAAGAACTGTTTTCAGGAATAGCAAGTAAAAACTTATGATTTGTTACATGAAACATAGCAAATGAACTGTACCGAACTACAGTAGTACATTTCAACTTGAACAATTGACAGAGACCATTTGGGAGCGAATTGCTATAAGATGATCGACTCCCATTAATCCGTTCTGTTTCCGTTTGACTTTCGGTTTCGTGCTTGTGCCATTAACCTTAAATCACCGTCACAAAGCATGAAATCATTGCACAGCCAAATCGAGCAAATTATGGTCAGTCAGATACCTGCGCAAGCGACATGACGTCCGTGGCCCCTCGAAGCAGTTCTTGTATCTGAAAAAGGAACGTCTTAGGAAGAACTCACAAAGGAAGGCCAAGAAACTCAGTCAAGATGCGATTTCGACGAGGTAGGGGAAATTCATCACCTTCACCATGACCGGCGCGTCCGTCTCCACCGCCCTCCTCGCCAGCTTAGCGAAGCTACCCATGTCTCCGTCTCCTCCTGCTCTCTCTCTCTCTCTCCCCTGCAGGGTGCAGGCTGCTGCAGCCCTCCTCCAAGAGGAAGCAAGAACTGGAAATTTCGGGGAACAGGCGGAGTCAGAGATCCAAGGGTATACCAACCAAAAGAACAGCAGCGAGTCCAAAGACATGTGGAAGAACCGAAGAAGATGGGGGTTAAAGAATTAGGAATTCCCCCGAGGCAACAACCTCTGGGGTCACCCGCAGCTGATCCCAAGCTCGCTCACCAACTCCTCCCACCCTCTCTCGTCCCAAGTCTGCTGCCCCGACAAGGCAGCGTCTCTATAACAAACACACATGAAGACAGGGAAAAACTGAAAAGATTCGGAAAAACTGAAAAGATATCGAGGGGTTTCTTACTTTTTTTCTTCTCTGTTTTCCTTGTCACTCTTTTAATCTTGTCTGTCTGTCTCTTTCTCTGATCTTTTGGCTTATTACGTTCCGGGAGTGGGGGTGGCGCCGTGGCGTGGATAAGAATTCAGGCTCAGCTGCTTCTGCTGCTTGCGTTTCAGGGGAAGGAAGATGGGTCAAGAAAGGAGGGAGCTTTTTTGGGGCAAAAAGAGACAGAAAGATTATATTTTTTAAATGCAAAAGTAATGTGTCATCAGTGAGTCTGCAGAGAAATCGCCAAAATGTCGCGGCCAATTGATGGTGAAAAGATTCTTGAGAATCAGCGTCTACTAGTAAAAACACATGCGTGTGGTCTGATAGGCAGATATCGTATTGTTTTTGTTGCGAAATCCAGTGCATGAGCTGCCACAGGATCCAATGGTGAGTGAAGACAAATTTGATCGGGGCGGCTTGTTAGGACAAAACTTGTTGGCATAATAATAGTGTTATGGTCCCTGAACTATTACATCACGTTCATTTTCATCCCTAAACTTTAAAAAGGGCTGTTTTGGTTGTTCTGAAAGTTCAAAATGAAACTGAGCCTAAAACTCTAAAACAATCATTTTGAAAGAACAGGGATGAAATTGAGCCATGAGTAAATAGTTCAAGAACTATAATAGCTATTTTGCCAGAATTATTCAGAACTAGTACTATGATTGATCATAGAGAAGCAAATCTCGGCCCATTCTCAAAAGAAATCTTCAGCGTCTCAAAGTTTATAGGCGAAAGAGATAAGAAATATTTCTCCACCGGATTTTCACGACAACAATTCGAGTTCAAAAACATGCAACTTACTACATGCTAGATAAAGTAGTTAATGTTTAATCAAATGTTTAGTAAATAGTATTCATAGTTATAACTTCAAATTGATTATTATAAAAATACATTTCATAGTATTTATTTCATAACATAAAGTTTATAAATTTTTTATCTCTAGTTGGTTAAATTTGGTCTACTCAGGTATAACATCGTGCTAGAATTGCATATTTTTTAGACGAAGCGAGTACTATACGTTATACTAGATGCAAAGGGATAGCTCGGAGACAATCGACAAGTGACAAGGCAGAAAAAGAGAGTAATATAATGCTCACCTGTTCGAGATAGGAGAGCCTCCTGGATTTGGATCACGGCCCAATGCAGAAGCACGAGGCCCCCGGCTGGGCAGCTCGCGTCGCGCCAGGTGCCGCGCGGCGCTCGTGCAGGCTGCAGTTCAGGCTGGATCCGATGGGCGAGGAGGTTTTTGTCGGCCGGCGTCCGCGGGCACGCGGCCCTTTCCTTGCTGCTGCTGCGTTGCGTTGCGTCGGGTCCGCCGTCCCCGTCGCGGCGCGCATGAATTGCTTTGTCACGGAGGCGCCGTGAAGCATGACGGGACGGACTGAAGGGCCTGGTCGGAAGTACCGTTTGTCTCAAATTATAAGATATTTTCATAATAAAGTAATTATACTAAAAGAATCAAAGCGACTTATAAATTAGAATGAAGGGAGTACTAGCTATATGTTCTTTTATGCCAGTATATGCTAACAAGAGAAGCGGTAATTGAGGTGATTGGTTCGGCATCCTATAACTTTTGATGAACAACTCCTTCATGCTTGTATATACGAACAACTCATTAGTCATTCCATTCGAAAGAAAAAGGAAAAAAGACCTAAAAGACGATTGACCGCTGCATTTCTCAAACCCCAGTAAGTTTTCTTCAGTAGCATGGAGAGACTCTTGCAGTGAAACTCCGTGTCACCTTTCATGCAACTCGCAGGTTGTCTTTCAGGTATAATTCAATCATCTAAAAGTGTCACAAACATATAGATGACAGAGAATACCGGCTTCAACTAAAAGTGTCACAAATTATATAGATGACAGAGAATACCGGTTTCAAAAGGTTTTGGTCTTAGATATGCGTGCTACACAACCCAATAGTGCATTTTTCTCCTCTCAACGGCACAACGACAAGGCGTGTATGAATCCATTCATCTTTCATGCTGTTGAATTCTTGCTGCTAGATAACTGGGTGATTTGGAGGAATAGTACGAATAGCACATCAACCATTCGAGTCTTCAGGTCCAAATACGAATAGAGCCATCCACTGAAGATGTCAACATGCAGGCATTCGTTGGGTGGTAACTTTTTGGTTAGACGAAGACATATGGCCTGTTTTTCATTAAGTAAAAGAGAATGATTAATAGTTATCTAATGCTAGTTACCTACAAAAGAAATAGTTAGGTACATATACATTAATTAAGCTGTTGCACAGCATAAGGTGCAGTTCTGGAAAGAAAAGTACCACAGAACTATGTGCCCTAATCTTACAAGAACAGGTGCATCCACTAATTCCCAAAAGAAAATATAACCTTTTATTTCAAAAAAAGAAGAAAATATAACCATCATCAGATCCACCAACAACAAATGTATCATCATTCGTCAAACAGGAATCCATCCTGAAGGACTGGAAATATTATAAATCAGATTAAACAATGCAAACGGATGGGATTACTGTTCCTTTTGCAAACCCTTGCATCATTGAATCGTAATGGTTTATTTAGTTTTTTCAGCTCTAATATGAAGCAAGCCATCTGCTTACCTTTAAATGAATTAAGCAGACTAGCAGTGTTTCTCTACTTCCTGTGCTGCGAGGGGTGATGGTGGACCACCACTGGCTCTGCGTGCGAGTGCGACATCGACCTCACCGAGGGACAGGAGCTGTTGCCGGTGAGCACTGGAAGCCAGAGCTGTGTTATATTCTACTCCCTCCGTCCAAAAAAAATGGCGTTACGAAAAACGTGTCAGTCAAACTTTCTCAACTTTAACTAGGTTTGTATAAAATACGTGTAATATTTATATCTCTAAATAAATTTATTAAAAAACTAGATTTAAAGATCTTTCTCATGATACTAATTACCTAACATAAATATTTATATAATTTAATATATAATTACCGGCAGTTTGAAAACGTTGACTTCTCGAGAAGCGAGAATGACATCTATTTTGGGACAAAGGGATTCCTTCCTTGCCGTTGACCAGTGACCTTGCCTCATGTACGGTCTTCGTGCCGCTATTTCCACTTACTGCAGGGCGGCAGGTTCTGCAGCGCCAGTCCGTCGACCTCGGCCACCTTCGGATTTTTTTAAATTCAATCTTTTTTTAATCAAAAATCCAAAAAACCCTGATTCAAATTTATTTTCGCGTCGTAACCCTTTTTGTCGCGCCAAATCATCCAGCTTTCCACCGTGGCACGGTCGTTGACCGGAGGCAGGCGTGTAAAGTGGTGGGGCCCACTTGGTCGCGCCGACCAGGCGATATAAATGCTTGCGCCAGGCCCACTCTCTTTCTCTCCCTCCTCTCTAGGCTCCATTGCTGCCCCCTCCCGAGTTCATCCTCTTTGTCTCCTTCTCTTCCTTCATTTTTTCCACCTTCATTTTCTCTCTTTCAACCAAGATTTGTGTGGGGGTTTTGGTGTAATCTTTCAAGTGCTAGAGGTATGCTTCCCCGATCTATGGCTTCCTTGCAATATTTTTGCTTGTACATTGCTTTATTTTGGATTTAGAGTTTGTGAAGCATGGATGGATGAGAAATGATTGTTAGTGTTGTTGTGCTTGTACTATTTGTGGTTGATTTTGTTGTATGCTTTGTTCAAATGGAAGATAAATGGTAGTGTTTATGTGTTCTAGGGTTTGGTGAAAATGGATGGTATATATTGTAGTTGTGTAGTATTGTTATTATGGTTATGTGGTTACTTCAAATGCTTATAAGTATGCTATTTAAGGTTTCTTGTGTATTAAGATGTAACATGTTGGAACTATGGATCATTTAGCTGTAGGCTTTGGTGAAATGGAAGAAAAATGGTAGTGTTGTATTGTTATAATGGTCGTGAGGACTTGCTTCGATTGCTTCTAAGTTTGTCATTTAGGGTTCCATGTGTAGTAAGATGTATTGTTGGAATTGCTTAGGGTTCGATGTATGGTTATAATGGTCATGAGGACTTGCTTAAAAATGGTAGTGTTGTATTGTTAGAAATAGGGATAAATTTTTTAGTATACATGAATTTGCTTTATGGTTTCTTACTATACTTCCTTGCTATCAATCGATGTGGATTAAATTTGTATATATTTCATTCTATAATAGGTTTCATGGAGGTTGGCAACGAGGATCCCTTTGTGCACCATCCCCCGGTCCATGATGATCACAACCTACACCCACCGGATGAACCTCCTCCAAACTATTTCTGTGGTTTCCCGGCATGGGTGAAGCAGTAAAGGCACGACCTATCGTCTGGTCGTGCTTTTTTCTGCTATCCACGTCGGCAAGGCCCTGGGCAAGGATGCGACTTCTACAGGTGGGATTGTCTCATCATGTACTTTCCCTATGACCCCTAAAAGAGTTGTCCTCTCACTGAGTTTGCTCGGTGGGTGCCTCCACCTGTGGAGCAGAAAGACGAGAGGACCGCTCTTGAGAAGCTTTTTGCCTGGGTGGACCATAAACAAAATCCTCCTACATGCCACTATGGCAAACCTTATTTTCTTCAACAACCAAGCCTGGATGGATTGTTTAAACCCTTCTTTCGTTGTGGTCAAGTTGGCTTGGTAAGTGTTCATTCAATTATTATCACATTTTTCGATGTCATTTTTGTTGATTTAACACTTTGGTTGCGATATTATGATTTGTAGGGTGGATTTCCAGCTTGTGACTTTGACGAGTACGTCGATGGACCGAAGCCTAAGTGGCCTTCCGATGAAGAGATTAAAGAGTTTGTAGATGGGGAGAATCCCTGGCCGTGCTTGAGGTTGCCGGACATCAAGTGCAAGTGTGGCATCAAGGTTCGTTATGGAGTTGTTCCTTCCGAGCTAGGGGTGGGACACTATTGTGGCAATGCTTATGGAGGGCCCAATGAGTTCCATGTGAGTACATATACTTGACCTCTTCAATTTATTCGTTGAACATAGGAACTGATTATGTTTGATATTTGATTTCTATTTGTTTAGGCTGGTAAAACATGTGACTGGGAGGATTTCCCGTGTCATGGATTGCTAATGGAGGAACTCAAGATGGAAGGTGTCCGTACTCCCAACTTGAAGAAGATGAAGGAACTAAAGCGTATTGCTGCTAGGAACAAATGCTGGTTCGAAAACCACGTAATAAGATGTCACTGGGAGACATGGAATAATGTTGGAAGAGACATGCGGCAGGTGGCCAAAGAACAAAGGGTGAAGTTGTAGACACCTATTGATGAGTAGTAGAAAATTAGATTTTAGCGTCAAAACAAGGAACGGTATGACCAAATGTCGGAGGATCGCTTTAGTAACAGTCGCGCCATGCAGAGGCGGCAGATGAAGGCTGAGAACCGTCGGCGTGTCAAGCACGGAGGGAGCCCAAAGGAAACCCCAAGCTACTTGTGTCGTGAGTTGTGTGAGTGGTCAAACTTTTTCACAAAGTTACATTTTGTACTTGTTCATATTGGATTGGTTTCCATTAACAATCGTTCTATTTCCCTAGTTCCTGATGATTCACCGCCGAACGACGGACATCTCCCGGCCCCCGAAGCGGGCCCATCCACGGCCCGTAAGGATGATCCCTTGGAGAGCGGCGAAGAAATTTGGGAATTTGACTACGACCCTGACCGCAAGAAGGAGTGGGAAGATGAAGACTATTATTCTGATCATGGAGCCTTATGGAGCCCACCCCGCCCGTACTAGTTGTGGGATGTGCTGGATCACACATTTTGGAGGCACCATTTGGTTTGGCACCCAGGTGCTTTTGATGTTGCTTTGAACTACCATATCGTGGTGGCTCGAACTCTTGTGCCACTCATGTCAATACGACCTCGTGTTGTAAGAACTATTGGAACTAGTGTGGTGTAAGAACCATTGTCTCGGCGACTTTGTGTTGTAAGAACTTATGACTAGTATGTGCTTGTAAGACTAATTTGTGGATGATCATGGGCTTGTAAGACTTATTGGTGGATGCTTGGTGATGTGTTATGTTTTAATTTTTGAGTGTTGTTGATTGTTTTAATTATTAGCACATGATCACCAAGCATTGTTGTCAAAAATAGCCCATTTTTGAGTGTTGTAGAAAATAGCCCATGATTAAAACAAGCATGCCAGTCTTATTTGAGGTTTAGTGTTAAACAAAAATAAATAGAGGGCTCGTCGCGCCAAACAATTTGGCGCGACTAAACTGAACAGTCGCGCCAAATGGTTTGGTGCGACGGGGCCGTCGAAGCTAAAAAGTTGGGAAAAAATTCGAGTTTCAGTCGAAAAAATACAGGTAGCGCCAAATGATTTGGCGCAACCAGTATCTCCAAAAAGGGTTTGCTGGCACTGGGTAAAACTAACATTTGATGTGACGGCGCCGCGCCAAATTATTTGACGCGACGGCACAAGCGTGGACGTGTGCCATCGCGCCAAATTTTAATTTTACCCAGTGTCGGCAAGCCCTTTTGGAAATACTGGTCATGCCAAGTAATTTGGCGTGACCTGTATTTTTTCAGACTTATAGCCAACAATTTTCGTTCCATGGTCTCATCGCGCCAAATCATTTGGTGCGACGACCCAAAGCCGTCGCGCCAAATGATTTGGCGCGACGGCCATTTGCACAGTGTTTGGTGGCTGTTTCACTTCAAAAACCAAAGGTTTTTCATAGCAATTGTCATAGAAAATGATTAAAATTATAATATCATAGAAATTCAAAGATGTAATGACATTAGTCCATCACCTTCACATAGTTTGAAGTCCATCACATAGACATAGGTTTTAGTCCATCACATACACATAGTTTTTAGTCCATGACATACACATAAGTCCATGACAAACACGTAGCCCATCACATACACATAAGTTCAAGGGTAACACGTAGTCCATCACAAACATGAAGTTCAAGTCTATGACAAACACAAACACGAAGCACAAATCCATCTCCTTCAACAGCGGTGGCGGTTGCTGCCTAGCATGTATGGTTGCTTCCTACGACGCTCTCGGCCAGGATTTGTGGGTTGCAGATTTGCACTTCCCACCTCGGATTGGTCATAACGTCACGTAGGGTTTCGCCTTGGCGGTAGAGATTCCTAAACAGGTCAATTGGATTTCATCTTAGAGCTAGAAGCATGTCTATGTGCCATTAGAGAGCTACAATTTGACTATGTTGAAGTCTCTTTGCTACTATGCACCTGAGTTTGTGTTCCAAGTGGAGCATCAAAGAGTTGGGAACTCACCAATTCCTCCTGATCATCATCTCCATCCCCATGGCCATCATCACTTGAACTTGAGCCTTCACCGTAAGTGCCCGGCGATTCTCAATATCCTCCACATCAACACTAACAGGCACATAAGAAAGACTACATCCCTTCTCCACCAGAACTTTCAAGCACCTAACTTTGCTACTCTTCACAACATCTATGTAGTCCTTCCAATCTTTCCCACAAGAGAGTGGCATCATGACATAATGTGATCATTTCTTCCCATAGCCAAATCTTGCTCTAACACTTAGTGGCCACCCAAACTTCTCACCACACTTGGTAAGCAAATCAGCAAATGTAGGAGGTCCACTAAAGAACTCTACTTGTTTTTTCATGCATTCAAACTGACCATCATCTTTCACTATGCCACCATAATAGAAACAAACTAACCGTTCCATCTACAAAATACAAACCACGACAAAAACAATATCAACAACTAATCTTCTTTGAAAACAATATCAATAATGTTATATATTAACATACAACAATAGCAAGGCATATCAAGGCTACAAACCAACCTATCTACATCCTACATGCATCAACTACATACTCACATGCAACACATAGTTCCCAACAAATCCACGGGCACACTACATCCCCTAACAACTGTACGAATCAAATTATATCAACAAACAATTCAAACACTAGAAATCATGGCAATTTTCTAACCCTAGCCATGCCATAGAGCCATGCCAAACATAGATGAGAGGAGAGGAGAGGAGGAGGAATACCTTGCCGATGCCCTGCAGCTCATGGAGGAAGGAGGAGGCACGTGGCCAACGGCGCCGGCCAAGGTCGAGGCCGCCGCCCTAGGCCACCAGAGGGGCCGCCTGGGGGCCCTCTGCCCACGGCTCCTCTGCTGCCTGGGTTGTGCGGTGGAGGTGGGGTGGTGGTTGGTGGCCCGCTGGAGGTCACGGGAGGGGAGCAGCAGGACAGAGGTGGACGGACGACCGTCAATCGCAGGTGTAGGCCGAGCAGGGCATCAGCGCCGCCGCGCCGAGATGCGGCCAAGCTGTAACACCCCTGGTGTTATATTAACTAAAACCTGCCATGCCATCATATGCATTGCAAAGCATTCATGATTAGGTCAACTTTGATGTGCATCAACTAAAATAAATCTACATTTCAAAGGTTGTTTGTGTTTCTGAAATGTTGTGTTACATGAAATCATAAAACCCTAATTTCGAATGTCCTCTCAAATACTTAAATTATGCTCTATGTACCTTGAGGTGTAAACTATGTTTACACTAGTGTCAGGCATGGTGTATAAATTCCAGTCCAACGTTTAAAATTAAACTCCAAATTTGAATTTAGATTTGGATTTTAAATTTGAATTCAAATTGAGAGTTAGTTAAAATGAATTTCAAAGTCAACTTGGTCAACCAAGGGTACTATTGGGTCATGGACCTAAAAATTTCCTTGGATGATGTTTGTGATCACTAATGACCAATCAATTAATATAGAAACCAAATCGAGTTTGAATTCGTTTTCGAAAACCTTTTATTTCAAAAGCTAGTTTTACCCCTCTTTCTATATTTCAAAATCTATAAACAATTTTGGTATACACTCAAAATATGGTTTGTAGATATTGACAAGAGCTATAGAGTTGGTATTCAAAGTTTTTCAAGTTTTCAAAAAGAATTTCAAATGAATTTGAAAATATAGTTTTCTAGCATTTATCCCCTTTTGATGTTAAACCCATATTTCAAAAATTATGCATAATTTGGGAAAAATTTGTATATTAAAAATGTTTGGTTTGAAAAGTTTAGTATTCCATAGTTTTGAATATTTTCAAGTTATATTGAAAAATCAAAAGTAATTTCAAATATTTGTTTCTAGGGTTTTGTTTCCCTTTTGAATTTGAATTCATATTTCAAAACCTAGGTAGAATTTGAAAATGCTAATTAAATGAAAAATGTAGCTCTTGAAAATTTATGCAAATTATATTTTGGGATATTTTTAAGTGCTTATGTAAAATCTAGAGTAATTTGCAAAATTTCAAAATGACATCACCTGCTATAGTGGATGCTCACGTCATCATCGTCCTTCTCCCTCTCTGTTCCTCGCCGTCGCCGTGTCCTCCCCGGCCATGCCGGCTTGCCACGGCCGCTAGCTCGCCTCCCGTGCGCGAAGCTTCGCCACCTGCGTGTCGCCCGCCCGCGCTTCGCCTCCTCCCTTTATATACTGGTGGCCAACATCATTTTCTCTCCTTCCTCTGCTCCGCCGTCACCGTCAAACTTCATCCTCGCCGACGAAATTCGCCACCACCGAGCGCGCCCCGCCTCTATTTTCTTCTCCATTAGCTTCGCCTAGCTCTTACGCATCCACCTAGCCCTCTTTCATCGCCTCACCCCCTCAAAATCGTCCCCGCGTCGTCGTCTTCCTCCCGGGCGGCAGCCGCGCCGCCGCGAGCCGCTCCTCCGTCCTCAGCTGTCATCATTGGGTATTTTTCGTCATCTTCTTCGCCATAGTGCCCGCCATGATCTCCTTCAGCTCATGCGCTCATTTGTTTGGCTGTTGGTGCCTAGGTTGCCCTGGACGCCGTCTTCGCCGCCGGAGCGCCGCCGCCGGAGCGCCGCCGCCGTCCCTGTCATCATCGCGCTCCCTGCTCCGCCTCGTTTCGGCCGTCATCTTCATGTGCACCGCGACCGTGGTGAGCTCCTGGTGATCATGGTGTCGTTCTTTGGGTCCAGCGTGCCTTGTCGTGGCCGGTCATCGCGGGTCGCCGCCGGCACGACCATGCCAGCACCGCCACGCGCGCAGCTGCTCAGGTTAGGAGCCGATTTCGACTCAATCTTCTGCTCTGTCGTGCTCGCGTGGGTGCGTTACGTGCATCCATGTGCTCTTGTTCGCCAGAGAAGCTGTGGTGAGCTCTGTTGCCGCACCACCGCGCCGCCGTTATCATGCTCAGCCGCTTCGTCTCGCTTTGTAGACCGTGTAGGTGTCAGCCATGTGGTCGGAGACCTCGCCGCCGGCGAGGAATCCGCGGTCAAAATCCGGCCGCCGCCGGTCAACGTCGGGAAAGGATTTTTCTTTTCCTTTTCTATTTTCAGAAAAATGATTTAAATGCTTTTTCTTTGGAAAACCATAGTAATTCATGTATAACTCCAAAAATTCTAAAAATTTATGTGTATGCTCTTTATGATGTCCTCTACCTAGAAAAAAATATAAAATACCAAGTTTGAGTACTTTTTGCATAAGTTAAAATTAGTTTTTTTAATTGAAAAATGCATCTTCTATGATTTTTAATAAATAAAATAATTGGCTTTGTTTCTGAAAATTATTTTTCCATCTAATTAGACCAAGATCTTTTCAAAATAAAATTTTGAGCTCATTTAGACAACTTTATTTTTATGCCTTTATTTTATGTTTTTAATTAATTAACCCTTAATCATGTTTAATCATTATAGGGTTGTTTGACTTTGGTATTGATTGATGACCTTGGGTCATTAACCCTAATAACCTTTGGCACTTTAATTAATTGTTTGCACTTATCTTAATCATGTCATTAGGGCTTAATTAACATTATTTTATGTGCTTAATGAATTTCATTAATGAAGTAGTTAACCCTAATGAACTTAGTAAGTTTTGTTGGCTTACAACTTTATCGTGAAGGAAAGATGTACTCAAGTCCTTAATCTGGTTATGCATTCATCAAGCATCATGTTTACTATTACATCATGTTGAAACATATCATGTTATCGTGTAGCTTCCGTTAACGAAGAGTTAAACGTTGTCAAACCAGACCCCAAGGAAGAGCTGAATCAAGAGTCAGGTGTTGATCCAGAGTCCGAGATCGTCTACCCCAACCACCAAGGCAAGCCCCGGATGCATTTAAACCTCTTCCTTGATTTTATAAAAGTTTTATCACTTCAGTTTATGATATGTTGCATTAAGTAATAGGAGTTGAGTGATAAACCTACTAGTTGCATTACCTGTCTTATTTCCATATTCGTTGTTATTTGTTACTTAGAAAATGTGTAGTAATGCTTAGCCCTGCTTAATTAGTTAGGTTTTCAAATAGTAAAAGTATGAAAAAGATGAGGTTGCCTTCACCTGTTGGAATCATGATGATAGTTAATAAATCGAGTTCGGACGGGTAACTTGCATAGGGAAAAGAGTCCCTCTGTAGTGTTTCCATCTATTGATGCTCTAGGTCCCGTCCGTTGGTGAATTGCGTGTATCGAGACTAGAAAATCCACATACAATGATGTGGTATACTGTGGGTTTGAGTCCCATATATATCGATATACTGTGGGTCGAAAGTCCCATGTGTATCGTGTGGTCGGTATACGTGTTGGTTGGAGCCTCACTATATCATTTGGTCTGGTATGCATTTTGGTTGGAGCCTCATGTATGTCGAGATCTAGGTCCCAGCTGGGTAAAAGTGGATTCGAATCGCCGTTGCTTCTCGGAGAAGAAGACTCGATCTCTGTTCATCATCGTAGTAACAACTTGAATGATGATTAAGGTTTAAGAATGAAGCTGGTTGGTAGTCTTGAGATATAGCAAGACAATTTTATTTTATGTTATAACAAATGCTGAGTTTAAAAATTGATCCACAAGAGCTTTTCTGCAAAAATCCTTGCTTCTTGCGAGCCTTACCTTGTCCCTCTGGCCTGCATTTCTGAGTCTTCACCCCTCTTTTTCGTCGGGTCATCTTGTTGAGTACTTTTGTACTCAGGGTTTGTTGAACCCTTATTGCAGGTGAGCTCCATGGGCAGGTTTGCTTTGCATCCTACTGCCTAATAGTCGTTGCGGAGAGTGACGACGAGTAGGATGTTAGGCTCTTGGGTAGACTTATCGTTTGGATATTATAATAAAGTTTTCTACCGCTACTCCACTACTACTAGTGTTGTAATAATCAAACTTATGGTTTGTAAGTTTTGAACTAAATGGTTTGTAAACTTATGTTATTGTAATCCTTCCACTATTTCACTCTGATGTATATTATTTGTATCAAACTATTGTAGTACTGCAATGTCTCTTTGTAATGATTGATCCTGCTCGGAGAATCGTGGATGTTTTGGGATTTACCCGACAGACCTTTTACGTCTTATGGAACACATGCATGGCTATCAGAGGTCTGTTAAGACAATGATTAGTGCACGTGGGCCATATTATTTAGGAGGTTCTGCCACACAAGACGGGCCTCCCACTCCGCGTAGGGTCGCCTAGGTTCCTGGTAGACGCGGTCACGAGGTCCCCCACGGCCTAGGAGCGCGCAAGCGGCGGCGGGATGGCGGAGGCGGCGGGCCAGACGCGGGCGCGAGGAGAGGAGAAGAGAGAGTGAGGAAAGAAAGGAAATGGGCCAGGCCGGGAAACCCTAACTTCCCCTGGTCACGCCAAATCATTTGGCGCGACTGGGTGGGCCCCACCACTTTACACGACAGCGAAGGTCAACGCTACCCGCCACGGTGGAAAGCTCGTAGTGCCAAATGATTTGGCGCGACGACGTGCATTTGTCGCGCCAAATCATTTGGCGCGATAAAAGAGGTTAAACCATGAAAATAAGTTTCAAATAGGGTTTTTTTGATTTTTGATTAAAAAAGGATTAATTTTAAAAAAATCTGCCACCTTCCCGCTGTCCGCTGCCACGTCCAGCACGCTCCGGCCATCTCCCGGCCAGTGACAAAGGGCATGTTTGAAATGGGCCAAAATGAGGCGGCTAGGCCTAGGAGCTGTAAGGACCGTTGTTTGATATGCTTGGCCCTGTTGTGGAGCTTGGCCCGTGACGTGCAAAATACCTTTTTCTCCTATCTGTGGCCAAACGCTCCTAGCTTGCGTTTCTACTCGGCCTGGCTCGTCCTCGTGATGGAATCACCTCCAACTCCTGCTCCTCATCTCACCCGCATCTCTCTTCTTCTTCGTGTGTAAGGTCCTAAATGGCTAGAGGAGGGTGAATAGCCTATTGAAATTTTCTTGCAAAGCACTAAGCACACCGGTTAGTATATAAGATGACGAAGCTTTTCATAGCACTAGCTCAACTAAGCTATGCAAGCCACCTACATAATTCTAGCAAGAGGCTATGATCACTAATCACACCAATAAGACTAAGTTGCAAACTAACTCCTAGTGAATAAGATAACTAAAACTAATTACCACTAGAGAGCTAAACAAGCAACTAGCACTACACAAGATATATCTATGAATGTAAGTGCAAGAGAGAGGATTGCATTGTTATACCGCCGATGTAGAAGAGATGAACCAATCAATAACAATCACAATCACAAGGATGAAACCTCATAAATCAAGATGACACAATGATTTTTACCGAGGTTCACTTGCTTCCCGGCAAGTTAGTCCTCGTTGTGGCAATACACCCACTTGAAGATATGCCCGCTAAATGGCGTCAGCTTAGCCAATCCCACAGCCTCGGGAGCGGCACTATTAACACAAGATGGGGATCCTCCAAGCCATGATACCAATAGAGTAGCCAATTCATGAATTCCCACGGGGAAGGCTCAAGAACCCCTCACAAATCACCCGGTATGGCCACGAACAATCATCAACTCGAGCTCAACCACAGCTGCTGCCCCAAGTCATCTAGGGTGATGGGAATCACCTAAGAGTAACAAGAAATCCACAGCGATCACGAAGAACAAGTGCCTCTAGATGTAAACACTAAGCAAATACACTTGAATCTCACTCTCTCTTTTGAATCAGGCAAAAATGCAAGGAGAGGAGTGGAGGGAGTCTCTTCAGCTCAAAGTATGCTCTAGGATGTTAGAATGGGCAAGAGGTACCTCCCATGGCTGGCCATGGGGCTATTTATAATCCCCATCAATGAAACTAGCCGTTACTAGCCATTGCTAAAGATTCCTCAGAAAACGCACACTTCAGACACGTCTAAAGTCCATCTTTGGACGCGCCACTCAGCGTCCAAAGACATTCAAAAACCGCGAACCATAACTCTAGACGCGTCCAAAGTTCATCTTCGGACGCGTCCGGCCAGTGCAAATGCCGCGCGAAAAACTAACTCATTTCAAACTCGATCCAAGGACGCGTTAGCCGCCCCTCGCCGGATGCCACGCGAACACTGTTCACCGTCCCGAGCTCACAATGCAAAACTAGCCGTTAACGATCTTCGGACGCGTCCAAAGTTCGCCCTCGCGTGCAGCTCCTCTGTGTCACGTCCGAAGTTCATCTTCGGACGTGGATTTCACGCGTCCAAAGTTCGCCCCGCACCGCGATGCTCTTTGAGTAGCGTCCGGACAGCTCCGGACGTGTCCATAGTTCACTTCGAACGCGTCCATAGTTCACTCCGGACGCGTCCACAGTCAGCGTCCGCAGCTCAACTGGGCAGCAGACCACTCTGCACTAAATCGGGCATATCTCTTAGCTTCGAACTCCGTTTTTGATGATCTTGGACCCGTTGGAAAGCTTACTCAGAGGGCTACACAACCCACATGGCTACTTGATCCAAATCACAATAGATCAAAGCATTTTTCTAATTCAAGAGCCACCAACTCTCTTCTCCAACACAAGAGTTCGTGAACCTTCTCCAATGAGTTCTCCTTTGCAATGTGCCAACACCACTAAGTGTACATCACCATGTGCATGTGTGTTAGCATTTTCACAAACCATTTTCAAAGGATTTAGGTTAGTGCTCTAGATCCTAATGCATATGCTCAATGTTAGATCCTAGAGGCACTTGCACGACGCGATAAACCATGACTTCCCCTCTTGATAGTACGACATTTATCCTAAATGTGATCATGCTCGCTAAGCATCTCGATCACTAAACTGAAAATCCCTATAAGCAAACCTTTGCCTTGATCTTCATGGGCTCTTCTTGATACCACCGGAGCTTTGATCATCATCACATGTGCACCATGTACATCACATGATCAAGTGGTCATCTTCATGCCACCTAGCTCCCATCATCACTTGTGTTGCTAATATATTTCTACATTCACTTAGTGAAACCATTAGCAACAAGGCGTGTCATGAATTAACCAAAACCACAAAGGAGCTTTCACCGTGCCTCACCTTTCTTCTCCTGTGTCGCTGGAGAACGGGGATGGTGACGCTGCCGTTCACGGTGGCGGTGCTGGGCGTCGTGTTCGCGACGGCAATGCCACCGGCGGAAGCCGCTATCTCCACCGCGGTGGGGGTACGCGCTCTTCCTCTAATGGAGTCGCAGGCCACAGCAGGGCCGGCGTGTCCCTCGGCGCCGCCCCTGAGGACGGCGGCCATGGCGAGCGAGCGCTGGCGGCACGCGTGGCAGGTGACCTGCGTGAGCAGGAGCCAGAGCAGCGCGCACGCCTTCTCGAGCTCGGCCCGAGGCACGCTGCCTGGCACGGCGGGCCTCGTCAAGCACGAGCTCCGCGGCCGCTCTGGCGCCGCGTCCTCCATCACGCGTCGCAGCTTCTCCGCCTCGAAGTCCTCCTCCTTGCTGACGGCGCCCGCCACCGTAACAACATTGACTATGGTGGGGCAGATGGAGAGCTACAGCTTCGTTGTCGTCGCCGCGTGGGGCTCTTGATGCTGGGACGCGGTCGTGGTGGTGGAAAGAGAGGTGGTCGTTGTGCTAGCCAACGGTGATGCTGATGCTGCCGTGAAGGCCGGGAGGAGCTGGAGCTCCTGTGGCGGCGGCGCGCGCCACCATGGGCGGATGATGCCGTGGGATGACATCGCGGGACGGTGGTGGCTAGGCTCAGGATCCTCTTCGGCGCCAGCTCGCGACGCGAGGAGGGCGAGGCTGGAACGATGGAGCACGCACAGCCTCGCGCCCCGGCCGTCCGCGCTGCCATGGGCGCCCCTCACAGCCCAGCGCACTGCCACAACCGCTTTGGCCATGGCGGCGTCCACACCACGACGGCCGCCGAGCCGAGCCATTGCTACAACTTGTGCGCGCGCCGTGGTTGCTGATCTAGAGGTGCGCGTAGACGAGGCATGAGAGGAGCACCGGACGGGAGAGGTGGCAGAAGAGCAGCAGCAGCCATGGCTAGCGCCGCTTGTGCCAGACATACGAGCAGAGTGTTTGATGAAATGCCAATAAGAGAAAGAAAAGAGGGTAAGGTCACTATATTCTAGATGCAAGGTCATCCAATTCAATTGTACACCAAATCAAACACAATTCTCATCTGACCTGGCTCATTAGGAGCATATGAATCAAACAAGAGGTTTTACCCCTGGGAAACAGGCCATGGCTGGCCACAGCCAGGCCCGCCGGCTGAGCCGCCCGGGGCCAAGAAATCAAACACGGCCAAAATATATGTTAGCAAGCCTTCGGTATAAGTTTTCGGCCAAATGAAAAGGAGGGCCTGTTGTAAAAAAAAAAGATGGGCCCCTCTTTTTGTTTGGGTTGGGCCCGACCTCACACGCAAGGCCCAACTATAGGAAACCCTAGACCGACAATTATCTCATCTACAAATGGCAAAGCAAACCAGTCCTCAACGCAGCCAGCAGATCCAGCCGCCGGCGGCTGGACACTCTCATCCTCTCACTTCGTGATGGTTTATCTATTCATCCTCTCCCTACACGCTTGGTTTTGTGCGACTCTTTCGCTCTCTTCTGTCTGTGCGGCTTCTAGTTTTGCCTGGTTTTGTTCAATTCTTTCGCTCTCTTCTGTCTCTGCGGCTTCTAGTTTTGCCTGGTTTTGTTCGATTCTTTCACTCTCTTCTGTCTGTGCGGCTTCTAGTTTTGCTTTCTGGTGGATCGATTGCTCTCCCGATGATGATTAAAAATTATACTTTCGTTCTTCTGAATTTGCAATGTGGAAGAACAATTTGGAGACCTGAACTGAGGGGATTCTTTCTCGATCTGTCCTTGTTTTCTTTTTCTTCTTTTATCTGTCCATATGTTGTTTCGCTGTGCTGATCGGGATGAATCGGAGTTCTTGGAAGATCCCTGTGAAGACCTGTGATGTTAAAGTAGTGGCCGGATTTACATCGTTGATGAGCCGTATTATTATCACGCAGAGGGATCTGAGTCTGATTTATTCATTTTTAGTTTTTTATTGTTTCAAAAAAAAGTTTTAAATATTTATCTACGTAGTATTTTTCCTTGTCGCCCGATGAATGTACATGATCTAAGTTTCAGCCTTGTCTGAAAAACTATCAATCTGTTGATACTCATCACATCCATGTCTGAGGGTGTTTGTGTTAGCTTTTCTTTCAATTTAATTGATTTTTGAATCCGCTGATCGATTTTCGTCTCTGGTGATGATCGATTGCGCACTGCGGAACTCTCGAGACCTGAACTGAAGGGACTTCAACCCCTGTTGCTGACTTATTTGAATTGTAGATAGCTTTTCAACGGCTCAACCCCTGTTGCTGATTTATTTGAATTGTAGATAGCTTAGCGAAAACAAATTTATTGTAATTTTTGTTTTTGTTGCTTCACGACTGGAAGAATGGCCTGAGTTTTTCTTTTGTCCGGTCATTCTGTAGAGGGAAGCATAGATTGAACAAGTGGCCAGAATTAAACAGCATGATGCTCGTTTCACCGCATCAGTGTTACCTGTCTCCTGGCACAATACAATGACATTAAACGTTGAAATTTTCGTTCGGTGACAAATTTTTCCTATTATTACGAGCTGTGATTTGGAAGCACCAACATAGTGCAAATCTAACTGAGCAAAAAAAAAAACAGATTTCTGAGCTAAAAACAAATTTCAGATTTTTAGTTACGTAAGATTGGTTTTACAACTAGAACTGATTATGAGGTCGAATGATGATTGATTCATTATTCAATTGTTAATCTTGCTGAACCATCATTAATCACCCCCTGGCTAATAAGAATCATAACGACAGCAACCACAAAGAAAGATTGATCGTCAATAGGTAGTGCAAAACAAAATTTCACCTATCAGTCTGTCGATCGCGCACTGCTACTGCCTCAACAAAAATTCAAGCCCATGTCCACAGCTCGGATGAAACGTGCAGACGGTCGACGGACAGGCCCAGCTGCTGTGGTGCATACAAATATATGTTCACAATGCATACCAATTTATGTTCATGTGCAGAAGTTGGGATACAAAATAGAACTCAAAAATACAGATAAGAATGTTTTAAAGTGTTTGCATCCCAACTTTTGTGGGGTTCATATTTGTCTGCACCAAAGATGTGCCAAATTTCTTTTTTTTTAATAACCAAATCATACTTTTGAGCATGGATTTTTTTTTTTTTTGTTTGAGGGTATTGAGCATGGATACTTACACCACATATTTTGTCACTGGGCCACCTTGCTTGTTTGTACCACAGAACAATGACAGTAGACATGGAATGGAATGAAACATCAGGTACCTGGGCCACCTTCTCGTTTGACAATGACAACCATTCTGCCTGTTTTCGTCAACCGCTGCTCGTTTGACAACCATAATGTTTTACTTGTTTTCGTTTTTCAGCCTCGACCATGCATTTCATCATGTTATATTTATTAATAAGGAAATGCCCCTACTACTATAATTACCCATCGCCTAGGCAATCAGTAGAAAATGAAAGGGATCCATGTATGCAATTTCTGGTCCAGGGACAGGCCGGTTTAGTCAAGAGCAGTCTTGAACATCCCTGCTCATCAGGAACCGGAGAATGTGCCCCGGCTGTTCTGCCACTAATATTCCATAAATGTCAGAGAATGAACACAGCCACGCTGTTGAATACAATGCCTTCCACTGCTATCCCAAATGGTCCATGAAGAGAGCACTAAAAATTTCAAATCAGGAACAAAAAAGAGTTCACATGCTCAGATTGTTCTCCTGGTTAAGTGCAAGAACACAAGTAATGTTTGTGAATAGTTCATCTATGGTTCAAGTAACTACTCCCTCTGTCCCTCAATTAATGTCGTTTTAGCACAGCCATCGAGCGTCCAGGTTCCTTGCCCATTGAATGCACCCAGAACACAAGGGCGTCCACGTTCAGACCATGTATGTTGTACCACGATGAATGCTTGGACGACCTTTTTTCTGGGACGGAGGTAGTACTGTTCCCAACGAACAATAGTGTGTAACTTTTGTTTGCTAGATGTATTCACTTTTGTTTGCTAGATGTATTCATAGTGTATAATCTAAAGAGTTCTTGGAGGCAAAGCAAATAATGGTTCGAGGATCCCCCTGACACCTGTAAACCAATTCTGGACTCTATGCAATGCTAAAAAAATGACAATGCAAGGTTAGTGTCATTTCCTTTTTATTCCGTGTGCAGAGTTACATAATGATGATGCATGATGTCAATTTAGTTCAGATATGCGTGACAGCGTGAGTCAGGCGATAAATAAATAAAATAAAAATTAAAACAAATTAGTAGATGGTGAGGTCAGCAGCATAATAAGTTTAGTTTGAACACCTGGCCTCCTGGGGACACCAGAGAAAGGATTAATTATGGAAGTAAATAGCAACAACCAAATTTTCGATGCTGTTGGAGATGGTCTTATGATAGGCCTCGACTGGATGATATTGACTATTGAGCAAGGACCATCTTGATTTAACTGTAACCTTTCCAATCTTGGATGCTGTCAATTATGAAAGCCTTGTAAATGTGTAAATGATCGAACAAGAATCATTATAGATATGTAAATGTAAATTACCTAATAAGAATCATCTTGGAATTGTGGATTTGTCTAAGCACAAGTATCATTTGAGTCCGGATGATTTATGCAATCTGTCTGTAACAACAAAGTCTGAAGAACAAATCTGCTTGCAGTTTCACGGAATAACGGAATACTGGGGAAGCAGTTTCATGTACCAGTCAATGTACAACTGTACACTGATCATGGCACAACAGAATTACAAGAAACACATTCCAGTGAAATCATGTCTAAACAAAAACAGTCTTGCCAAAAACAGACTCTACAGCTCATCTACGTGTAAATGGCAACAGACTGCCTGCCCAGGAAGAATCATGCCGCTGGTATACAGTAGGAGGTGCTGAGGGCTGGAGGAAGGACGCACACCAGGTGAGGCCCTGCAGGGTTGCAGCTAATGTTTGCCTCGCCCACCTCTGGCAAGCCTAGCTGCGGTGGGTGGACATACCCAGACACCAGTGGCACACATGTCACCGTGATCTCCATCCTTGAACCTATGAGCAAGTGCAATATGATGTGAAAATTGTCATTCTTTTCGTTTCAAATTGGATTGGAAGTTGTCATCACATGGATTGAAACATCTAGTACCATGGTTCTTACCTTGCTCATTTGACAACGATACATGACCACATTTCCTCCCAGCAACCATCCAGTTCTGCGGGTTTGCCTCAACTTGATAGAGTATTTCGCCCTGCAACACAAAGTCCTAGTTTAGTTGTAAAGAAAACTTCTCATGGCTTGTATCCTTTATAAGCTTACTTATTGACTGCATAAATAGTTAAACACTAAGGCACACTGCTGAGTGCCAACAGGACAATTGGCCTTACAGGACTGGTGGTACAAGAGTTGCAAATGTTGAGCAAGAAAGTTCTGGACTTACGACAGATATGGATGCATCCTCCGGCGTTTTCAGCCTTTCGACCCTCCACCTCATATTAACTAATTGCCCAACCCTCAGGCAATCAGTAGAAAATGGAAGGAATCCAACTGCTACACATGGATCCAGGACAGGTCGCTTCAGTCTGAGTGCGATCTTGAACAGAAGCTCTTCAGAATCACCAGGTTTGACAGGTACAGGAGAATGTGCTCCAGTTGTTCTGTCACCAGATATCCCGTAAGTGATATTCAGCATGCTGTCTGCATTTTCTGCCCCATCCACATCTAAAATATAGCATGAAATCCATTAGTCAGTAGACAGCACTTGTTAACCCTAAGAGGATTGTAGCAACAGCAAACAATCACAAGGGACAGCTAAGATATAAGACAGTCTATATGATAGACTTACCCTTTGTACCACTTAACCGTATCATGAATAAAATTCCAGCTTTGGAAGAAGGAGCAATAACCAGAGGGAATAAATTCAAAGCTGGTCGTCCATCTCCTTTGCCCAAGTGCTCAAATCCAGATTGAAGATCTAACCGTACATCCTTTACATGCAGTGTGGCCTTCACCTCAGAACGCAATATCACCTGAGATGGGCAGAAAAGTACTAACTGAGATTAAACATGACCAGAAAAAAATATTAACAATTATCATTTCAAATTGCAGAAATACACAATTATCATTGCCAGATTTTTTGTTAATGCTGCCGCTTAACACAATATCAGAACATATGATTTGGTGGCTTTGACAACAAGGTCAGAAACATATAATACAGTTCACATATTTATACAAGAAACTAACTTATGATTCAGCACATGTTCGAACATGCATAATGTTTTGATAGGAAAAAAAGATCTCTTTTTTAGCACCTAAAAGGTGAAAATTGGTCAAGTTTTAGAAGTCACCTTGATGCGCATGCAAAGATCAAGTTTATACACTTCTTTATGAGAGACAATAAAAAATTAACTTAAATGTTTTCAGACTAAAGTATGAGTGTACGGGCACATATTTGCCTAGATCTGCAAGTCACCAACTTAATGTCGCCAATGTTTGGTCAAACACATGGACCCACGGGCACCAAAAGCACCCAAATAGGCAAAAACTGTATGATTCATGGAATCGTATGACTTCCAAGGAACAGTGGCGGAGGCAGAAACTCATTTTTTCTCTTTGCTGGGGGGGAGTTGGTGGGGGGGGGGGGGGGTGGCAATAGTATTTTTTTTTAAATGTTTGCATTTCAAACTTGCAGTGCAAAAATTGCCACACATAAGCAATGACTCTCATGCACATGTGCCAGATAGGAGAGAATTCTACCTGTAGAAGTAGAGCTCCATCATTGCACTTGTCAACGACGCGTGTGCTTACATGGAATGGGTTAGTAAAATGGACTGCAATGGTCCTGAAAAACACAATAAACTTGTTGAATATGTATCTAAAGATCAATATATTGAAAGATATCTCATCTTTTCTCATACAATGACAGACATGATACAGGTCTTCTGCATGTTCGAGGAAACAGAGATATACCTTTCAAACACTTGATTATGGAAAACTCCAAACTCGAGCTTGAGAGCAATCATTCTCATCCCGTCTACAACGCTCTGTTTCTGAGGAGAAACTGAAACAAGGAGACAGAGAAAGGTCAACTAATTGATTGAAACATACCAAACATAGTGAATTTATCACTTTCCCATACAGACCTGGGGATTCTCCTCTGGCAATTGTATCATCAATAGCACGAACAGGAAACCAAACAAGAGTAGTCACATCACTAGCCCAATCTGGAAGTCTTATCTTTCCATTTTCAATAGGTATCTTTTCAGCCTTTCCAGCTTCGATGGAGCCCTTGGAAGAATTAGCACACTCCGTATCACTTCCGAAAATTTCTATTTCAATCATCTGAGACTCCTCAATTTTCAGTTCAGCACCAGCATCGATATGCAATATGCCACCTTTTAAAGAATAGTCTATTGGCTTAACGATTAATCCAATCCATTGGAGCTCATTCATAAGCAACGCAGAGGACACAGCAGGCGTAATATCAACTAAAGCCCTTGGTTTTCTCACCTACAACAGAGACAAAAGCAATGAGAACATCTGTTCTAAACAAGAAACTATGCCCACTTTTGTTCTGAAAGTATAACTAGTGTCTCTTATTGACAGTTTAGTGACATGGGACTACGATTTATAAAACAGTTCAGGTCTTCAGCACATTTTAGCAATTACCTTCAAAACAGGTCTTGTTGGCTTCTCAAAGCTCATAAATTCATCAGTTTCAACTGGACCATCTTGAGAAAATCCATGCGATCTGAATGACAGCTTGCCAATCTGTCCAGTGAGAGCACCCAACACATAGGAGCCAGGCTTTTGAGGAGGAATGTCAAAAGAGATGATATTTCTACCTGGTACGAGGACATGAGAATCTGAACTTTTAATTGCCTGCATGGATGGTAACATTAAACCATAAGGTGACTGAGAAAAGATTGTGTATGGTCATTTCTCTAGAGTTTGAATATACTTTATCATAATAGTTTTGATTTATGAAATCTGTTCTACAAGGATGAAACTGAAATTTACTTGAAAACACAGTAGCGCATCCAAACCACGAATAACAGAATAAGACATGCCACAGTGGAGAAGGTTAGCAATAAGTAATGCAGTGCTTGTACCTTGATACCTTCATCTGCACTGGAAGAAGCTGACAATCTTAAACTGAGAGACTCCAGAGTGATGTCATCTGGGAAGCCACTCCAAACTGCTACAGATAGTGTGCCAGGATCTCCATCACATAATTCTAGTAGTGGACCAGCATTTCCAGCAAATGTAATTAGTGACGAGACATCAAGGGGCACAAGATATTTCATTTCACTGTGAGCAAGTCGAACAACTTCTGACTGGAAAGCTTGCCGCTCTTTAGATGAAAACAAGCCGCTGTCCAGAGAAAGTAACTTTACACAAGAAGCCAAATAACCAGCTTCATCATTAAGAATCTTCTGGCATTCTGCAAGATCAGGAAGAACATCTGCCAACAGCTCTTCCCAGCCTTCTGCAGAATAGAGAGCACATACTTTCTCATAGGATTTCACAGCTAGGTCATAATTTCCATGCTTAAAGAACAGAGCTGCAATCTCTCCATCAAGAACAACTCCATGTCTTTTCCACCAAGAGCGGTGGTAATTGTCAGCCGCACCTTTAGTAAGCTCCATATATCTTTTCTGTAACACAAAAAATAATTACTGTTACAGTTCATCGTTATTAGAATTTGTCTCTAGATCAATTAGTTCAAGGAAAATACAGAAGCGTTATTAGGAAACTTAAAGTTCATAATGTGTATCTACTGTGATGAGCATGATAAAGTACCTCAAATTCTTCTAGTGATGAAAGTGATGTCATAAAATCAGGATCTGATATCGTTTGTTTCAGTGCAT
This sequence comes from Bothriochloa decipiens, assembly GCA_023333625.1. Lineage (NCBI taxonomy): Eukaryota > Viridiplantae > Streptophyta > Magnoliopsida > Poales > Poaceae > Bothriochloa > Bothriochloa decipiens. The sequence goes on along the minus strand of CM041634.1, from coordinate 6,335,111 downwards.
GCTCAGCTGCAACATGAATTTCTGACAACCTCATGGGACGATCAACTGGCAGTGAAGTCTCGGATGTCGCTGGACCTGACATTGTTCTTGTCATTAAGTTAGAAGCAGATCTATTGGGAGAAAGTTTTGAATTTGCATCTAAACCTGAACTGCCCAGACAAACAACACAAGTATGTAAGTAAATACAAATTGCAATTTAAAATCTTATACTGTAAAGATAAATGCATAACAATAGGGGGAAATAATAGTCCTAACCCATCAGATGAATCATACAGCTCGGATAGATTCCCAACAGAGAGAAAAGCCCTGCGCCTATTAGCCTCACGTAGAAGTAAAGAAGGTTCTAATGGCAGAGGTTTCCTGTGAATGCTGAAGAGCTTTTCTCTTGATTTGACTTGAAGAACCATCTGCAAGTGAAAAAGGATCCACAATTTTATGGTTTCCATATTCCATATTCCATTTGGCAGCACTTTTTGTATATCCATTTTTTTGGCATAACAATTACAGAGACGGACCAATTTCCAATACATTAATGTTATCAAATCAGTTGGGAGGATATGGGCAAGTTAGAGTGTTAGACTGAACAAGAGGGAACTTTTGGTGTAAGAACTATCCACACAAATGTAATTAGAAGCAATGAAGCAAATCTGGAAAAAAATACTTGCCTTCTCCTTTTCCATTATTTCTGCTGAGGAATCAGGAGGGATTGAAGGCCATGTAGCTGGCTTTGGCCATGGTAGCATGCTCAAAGATGCACTGGAAGCACATTAAAAGCCTCAGTACGAACGTAAGATGGTATTGAGTAACTAAAATGTTGCATCTGCAAGCTTCATTAGGACTTACAAAGGACACAGGACAGGGATGCAATCTATCTATTAATTTAACTAGCCGATGGAAAAGGTGAAGTCAGTAAATAAAATAGAAGCATTATCTTGTACCTGTTGACTGGACTCTTTTCTATCTCAACCCCATAACCAATCAAGTAAGCAAGCCTCATAAACTGCAATATTCATGAAGAGTGACATATAAACAAATAGTGCTTTCTGTTGTATACAAATTCAGGGAACATAATCCAGAAGATAGGTACAAGATAATGATGGCAAACTTGCACTCGGGGTTATGAAGAAGCTAATAAGCTACAATTAATTAAAATACAACGGCACAGCATTCGCCAATCTCTATCCTGAATTTAAAAGCCACAGTGGTATATAAGTAATAGTAACATGGTCGTCCATTAGTAACTCAGGACCAATATAATAATGGTTTAACCAATGTAATTGGAGTCAATATAAGATAGTAGTGCAAAATAATTCCAGAAAAGGATCTAAGAGCATCTCAAATAGTTCCTAAAGAAACAATCGGCAAATCAATGAGTTTTCCAAGTAGCTAAAAAAGTTGGGAGTATATTTGTTGGGTTCCTCCAATCGTTTCCAAAATCAGAAGGCAATTTTCGCATTAGGAATCCCGGATTCTAACCCACGTCCTTCCACCTCCAGATTGGCCGATTGATACACGCGTGTGTATTCCCCACATGGTTGGATCAATTTTTCCAAGCACAAAAAGATTGCGATTTGAGATAAGGAGTCTTGGAGAGCTTTTTATTAAATCTTGCCAAAAAATAAGATCGTGAGTGGGTTTTGGAAACTCTTGGTGATGCTCTAAATAAACCAGAGTGATTACCAAGTAAATGACTCATTGTGAATTTGTGATTACACGTAAAGAATCCAAGTTATAGCTTCTATTGTGTAGATAATGATCATGGTACTAGGCAAATACTAAATAATAATTGGCAATTCAGATTTCTTTTATTGTTTAAACAAACTGCATCAAGGGATGCTGCATGTACCAAGTGTAAATTGCAGTATTTGAGAATTTGCATGGATAAAAATAATCTTGAAATAGTAAATTGGCAGCTTAGATTTAATATGAATTTAATAGAAATATTAAACACTCTTTTTGAAGTAGAGCCATTGGTTATTGGCCCTGGAGGCCTTACATTTGATTTAATATTACACTTCATCTACATTCTGAATTTTCTATGCCACAGCTACCAAGCTATGTTAAGTACAGGAATCTTGAAAACATTTCTTAAAGCCTGAATGACTAAAAACTCATTCCTTAAAGGACAAAAACCAAGCTATTAAAAAGGAGGCCAAAAGCTCACATATTTGATGGGTCTGGGAAAGGAATTTCTAGACAGCCTTACCCTTGCTTCATTTTGCAAGGAGGCTATTTTGAACCCAAGACCTCTAACACAAGTGGAGAGACTACCACTGCACAAGACCAGCCTTCCAGGGAGAATAAAAGAACTACTAAGCAATCTTTGAAGTTTTGTTAGATTGTAACACCCTAAAATTTGCATGGTTTAAAAATAGTTAAATTGATTTAATTATGCATTTTTGTGAGCATTGAATTTAGGTAAATAATAATTTTTATAAAAATAAAATCAATTATAGACAAGAAGCATGTCTGAGCATTCATGCTGCTGTATAATTTTATTGTGATGTTTGGTTCTTGCTTGGTTTGATTTGGGTTTCAAATCCTTTTGAAAATTCATTTGAAAAATGGTTTAAATAAAAGGAAAAGCAATTCTTTTTCTCTCCCCCTCCTTCCTTCCTTTCCGGCCCGAAAGGCCCGGCCGGCCTGCTTCCTCCCTCCTTTCCCGCGTCCGGCCCGAAGGCGGCTTCCAGCGCCGCGGCCCGCTCGCTCCTCTCTCTTGGGCCAACAGGCCGGCCCAGCAAGCCGCCGCGCGCACGCGCCCGCCTCCCTCTCTCCGTCCGGCTAACAGCCTAGGCCCAATCACTCTCTCGCCGACAGGTGGGGCCCACACGGGTCATCCCTACCTCCGGCCGTGTCCGAGCAGGACACTTGGAGGTCGAGTCCGCCCCGACCACGCCCGTCCTCGCGTGCCGCCCAAGCATCCCTGGCCATAAATAGCGGCCTCGCGCGCGTCTGCCTTGCCCAATCCCTCGCGCAAGCAACCGCTCGAGCTCCAGCCACCGCCGCAAATCCTAGCCGCCGCCTCCACCTTCGATTTCGCCGTTTCGCCGCGTCAACGACCCCATCAGCAAGTCGCCGAGGTCCTCCTCAAGTTCGCGAAGCCGCCGGACCCTATCTCTCTCTTTTTCTTGCTCGGGTTAGCTAACCTCGGGTCACCGAACTTTACAGGAGCTTCCCCGCCGCCGCCTTACGTCGCCAGCTCGCCGTCGTCCACACCGGTCTCCATCTTCTCCACCGGTGAGTTCGGTTTGAGCTCCTCGTTCTTTTGCACTTGGTCCCGAGTCGTTTCGTGGCTCCTAGAGTCAGTTCTAATCTCGCCGGCGAGCTGCCCTCGCCGTCGGCCATGGCTAGCACCGCGTCGGTCGTCTTCCCCGTCGAGCCGCCCCCCTCTCTTCTAATCTGAGCCGTCCATCGCGGGTTCAACGGTCACCATCGTCTGATACCCCTTCGCGTGGCAACATTGCAGAAAACCCCCTGGGTTTCTGTCTATTTAATTAAGAGTCCTTCGCGGTTTTCGCCGAATACGTTTTCTTCGCTGGAAAGCGTATTTTCTCGTTAACAGATTCAAAAATATGTTTTCCTTTATTTATAGTTTTGCCACTATTTTCAAAAGCTCATAACTTCTCCGTTTTAACTCCGATTTGGTCCGTTCAAGTTGCGTTAGGTTCGTAATTTCATAATCTACCTGTTAGTACCATTGTTAGATTTATTTCCAACTTTCGAAAATTGAGATTTATTTTAACCTATTATTTTATAATAGGAAAACTTGTAAAATCCATAACTTTTTCGTTATAGCTCTGATTTTTGTGATCTTTACGTTTGTGTGATCGTAGCGACGCGTAGAATAGTTTTATAAACTCTTTTCATACTGTTTTGTTGACATGGTATACTGCTCTAATTTAAATCTATTTGTTTGCTTGTGTATGATTGTCCGATGCTTGTGTGTTGCTGCTTGTTGATCGGATCTAGAGAGTGAGTCATTTGTGAGATCAAGAATACTTATACAACCAGGATCAGCAGGTTCATCAAGAGAGCTTTGATCAAGGCAAGTATAATTGGGACCATCCTTGTTACCAATTCACTATACACACTAAGATCATATGCATGTGTCTTTTGCTACCCTGTTAGGATTACCTAGCTTTGATTTCCTGTTTACCTTGATAACTGAGGATGCTGCATATGGGTAGATGATGCTAGTGCTTTATAACCATGATCTTGTAACTTGATTAATGACTATGCAACTCCTAAAAAGATGGTTTTCTATAAGATCCAAACTGTAAGTGATCATCCGGGACATAACGTACAGCTATGGGGGCTATATGGCTCTGGCTCTAGTTGCTCATAGGACCTTTTCTAGCAAGTTAGAGGATCTGCGAGTTGGGTATAGGGCTGCCTCTTCATTATGTGTTATAACTGGGATGTGCCATTCTAGGAGGGGGGGTTTTCTATATGCAATGACCCTGCGGCCCTAGCGTGTTAGACGAACCTTTGGGTGACTTTATATGATACTTGGTGTTATGGGAAGTAGCTAGCCCGTGCATTTGAGGATCATGACCCGTAGTGAAAGTGTACACCTTTGCGTAAAGTTAAACCGATATATCGTCTATGCCCACGGTTAGGGCGGCCAAGGGATTCTTATGGAATGGATCATCAACTCAAAATTATGTTACATGTTAATGTTGTTTTATCATACTCATAGTCATGTCTATCTGATCATGTGGTTATGGGAATTGTTACTACCTTGATGCTAAATGCTAAAATATGACCTACACTAAAAAGCTAATTGTAGTTAAACCATGTCAAGCAATTATTTGAGCTTCATGAACCCCTTCTATGCTTGCTAACCAGTTGACTTGTCCCTATGGTGGAGCTATCACCTGGAGTTATCTTAGTTATGTCTTATATTTGTTAAAGACTATGTCATAATATTCGCGCGCTATGTAATAAACTCTGATTTGGTACTATTTATAATTTGTCAACTTATATGTGCGACATCCTGGGGCGCATGTAAGGCTTTTATATATCTTATTTTAGTCCTTTAAAATGAGATATGACATAGATCTACTGAACTACAGTGAGGAAAGCATAAAAGCAGAATTCAGAATAAAAATACACCAGACAATGGACAGTGGCATAACATAAGTACAACAACTTGCCTTAACACGACATAGGGAATAAAGATCACCCTGAAGACGATAGAACTCTTTCTCTGAGTCAATCGCAACGGACTCATCATCATAGTGCGAACTTGTAGTCTTTATCAAACCTAAGCATGCAGTTATCACCCATACTTCACGGAAGCAAAATGGTAGAGCATTCTGAATGAGAAAGGGTAAGAATAATCAGAATTAAATATGCAGGCACTTCAATGACAATAGTCTTCCCAGCACATAAATAACTCATAAAGAAAGGAAAGAGTAGTTATATACTTCGTGCAAGGCTAGTGTCTTGGAAAAGCCAACAACAAAAGCATATCCTCTGGCAGCAACCTCAATTGGGCGAGACAATTTAAACAATAACTGCATAAAATGTGAAATGAAAATAAATGATAAAGGATTAAAGGTGATACATGGTTTTCAGTTGGCGTGACGATCACCAATATGAACAATAAAGCAAAACACTAGCATAACATTAGCATTTGCAAATATCACGATATATCTTAGCATAATGACAAACCTTTTAACATTAGCATGAAAAGTGACAAGTTTGAAAATAGATCATTTAAAAACATAAATCAGTTCTTTCATATTTATTCCACTAGCTCTAAAGACTGCCCACTTATAACTGAAAGAAAACGATACAATAGGTTGAGATGCTGCAAACATATATTACTCCCTCCGTCCAAGAAAGAATGCAATTCGAGCATAGTACCGAGTCAAACCATTTTGAGTTTGACCAAGTTTATATACAAAAAGTATTAATATTTCTGATACCAAATAGGTGGCTTTAGATTCGTCATGAAATATATCATCATAATATACATAAGAGCTAGAATTGCATCCTTTTTCTGGATGGAGGTAGTAAAATAGTAAGCAATAGTGTAACAAAGCAGAAACCATTTCAGTGTAGCAAATTATCAACAAAACAGAAAGAATGCTTGCAGACACACAGATGTAAGACATTTTCCAGCATATCTAGCTTGCAAGGTGCAACAACTACATACTCAACTATGTACAAACCTTAGCCTGGCAAGCAAATATGTATTGCCTAAAATCAAATTCTCTGAATATGTCATCCTGAACAATTTGGGTAAGTGCTTTGGCTCCTGGATTTAGCAGCGCAGACTGGTCATCACCAGAATCTAGTCCACCAAATTCACGATGTTTCCCAGGAGAGTTCACTGCATTCATTGGAACAAAGGTTATATTTATACTAAACAAGCAATAAAAAATAACTGAAAAGAACTGAAGTAATATTTATTGGACTAGAAATTCTAAGGCAAAAAACAGATGTAGTAATTGATAATGACACTATAGTTTTCAAAAGTAAAAGTTAGTTAACAAGCAAACAGTAAACTATCTCCAGAAAGAACAAGGAAATTTTTCACAACTAGATACACAGGTCTATGAGATAGCAATCCCAATGACATGTGAGCACACTGAATATCAAAGTAATATAAGTGATCAGAAGGTCAGTTCAATATCTCTAGTGTTAACATAAACCTCAGCCAGGTCAAATTTGTTTGAACGTAACAGTTCAAATGTGTCTAAGTCCCAATAGAACTCAATGGAGATTACAGATGAGGAATTTTAAGGTGCATGTAAGAAATGCGTGATCATGGCAACTACAATAATGTGAATACATGAAGTTACTGTAAGTTCATAAAGAAAACTTCACCACTCTTGAAATAGCCTTATACTCAAACCCTGGTAGATAGGAACCAATGAAAGAAGTATTTTCTTTATGCAGATGTACAATGAAGCTCAAAACTGAAGCAAGGTCATTGTCAGATAAAACTAGATATAAACCTGATTCTGAATAGCATAGTTCAAGTTCATCATATTCACGGAGTGAATCTTCATGAAGATTACTCATCTCAAACATGAATGCCAAGCTTTCCTGAACATCATTAAGGAAAGGAAGTCAAATAGAGTAACAGTGCCACTAAAAAAGTGGTTACAACTGGTAAACATCACATCATTGTACCTTCAGAATGAAGAAGTTGCAGAAGTTCCATATTGGAGTGAACCGTTGCTCACTTAACCTCCGTATTTCCTCTTCATAAAACTGAACCCGCCTATCCAAAGTGTTTCTGATGCAGTCCACCATTTTAGAGTCAAAATCATCCCAGAATTCCTTGTCCGATCCATGGAGATCAAACTTGCAGCATCTATATCAGAAAATGAGCAATTTTAACACTATTACTACTCACATTGTTTGTAGTAACATTTTACCCAAGAGTCCATAGAGAATTCAAAAATAGAAATAAGCTCATGAAAGAAAACATAACTGCAAAATAACATCAAATGAAAAGCTGGATTGGAACAACTGGAAAATTTTAACACATGCATTTACCCTCCAAACAAATACTGTTGTGAAGAAGTCATAAAAAATACCTCTCTCTCTTTTTGGTGTTGAAATCAGCCTCTAGCCTAGCATATACTCTCTTTGCCATCTTAGTTGCTTGATCATTGCTAGGATGGGCCTTCGACACAAACACAATGAACCACTCTCGCTCATCATTTTGAACAATTAATTTGAGGCGAGGCTTAAGAATGGTCTTGAATTCATCAAGATCCTGCACATTTTTTATATAAATAAATAAATGAAATGAATGAATGGCAAAGTCATCCACATGGTCCATTTCATGAGTATTGTTGCTTGAAAACGAATCAAAAGGATTAGCATACAGTAGGATCAAGGGGGTGGGGGGTACCTCACAAGTAACAAGAACAACAGTTGCATATGGCTCCCGGAACCAGAACAAGTATTGCTCTTGTGGGAATCGACTCCGTAGTCTTGAATCAGTAGTTTGTATAAACTCAGCTGGTAGATTGTCAACAAAAACAGGGTTCCTTGCCTTGTTGTTGAGACAGGCCTTCTTCACTGGCACTCGTTGTACAAAACTTTCCTTGACATTTAGCCACAAGTCACTAACATCTTCAACTGTTACAAAGGCAAATCAACATGTGAGAAGGAATTTGTACAAATGCAAAAACTTGAAACCACTTCCATTGACAGCAAACAAATAAAAAGTATACAAGTCTACTTCAATTGTGATCCAAATTTACCCCTAGAGGGTTATTAGTCCATCCATGCTAGCTACTCATGCACACAGGTTGCAGCGCAGTAAGGCCGACGTGTGCACGCTCTTCCATACAGTCAGAGCCTCTGTTCCCAAAGCAAATGAGGTGATGGAACAGCATATTACAAGTGATTTTACATGATTACTTTCAGAATTCCGAGTAACTCGTCATGCTGGAAGAAGACTGAACTACCAAAATGGCAAATCGCGACCTCTCACTGCTCATTCCTTAAGCGATCTGAAACCAGTGAAAGCAAAGAAAAGAAAAGCTTAACAAGCCTGAAACTATCACCATAGGCACTTAGATGCAACCAGCAGACACTCGGCTACACAACAGTACAACACCATTCCTGCACGACTCGTTCGGGTCATTCCCGATCACACAGCAGCGAGATCAGGCGGACCAAGCTACCCAGATCGCAACCCGGCAGCGACGCGTGAGTCGTGGCAGCGCAGTTCAGATCCATGGGGCTAGAATTAGGTTTTTGCAATTTAAAGGGGAGGCTGCAGGTTGGTACCGGCGATGACGATGCGGTCGCAGGTGGACTTGATGGTCTGGAACTGCGCGAGGTAGTTCGCCATGGCCGCCGGCCGAAGCAGCAGCGGCGGCGGTGTAGGCAGAAAGTGATGGGCTCCGCGCCGGCACTAGTGCCCCATGCGGCGGCTACAGCTCCTGGGAAGTCGCCAGATGCGCGGGCGAGGCGCGGGGTTCCCGAGATGCGGAGGCGTCGGGAGTAGTGAGGGGAGTCTGCTGAAGACGAAGGCGCTAAACGGGTCGGGTGCGGAGGAGTTACGGTTGCGGATTCAAAATACAAAAAAATCCGAAAAGCCGTAACGTAAGACCCGCCCTCTCTGAAGTCTGACCTGACCTTGCTGCCGGAGAACACCCTGACTGCGATGGCGGCGGCGGCGGCCGAAGCTCCGAGTGCATCGGCCTCTTCCGCGGAGAACAGGGTCCTGCAGTGCCTCGCAGACCGCGGGTGGCGCTTCCGTGACCCCACCGACGAGGCCATCCAGACCCTGCTCCTCGCCTCCCCCACTCCATCGGCGGAGGCCGTGGAGTCCGAGCTCGTCGACATCGACCTGAGGTTGTTCGGCAGGAAGTACCTTCCCGACCGGGCCGCCACCGCCGCCACGTCGAAGCGGCTTTCATACTTCCACGGCCCCGTTGTCTTGCAGGTAATTTGTAAATAAAAATTCTAAAATCACGAGTCCCAAGCTTCTGCACCGGCAAATATTTGTGTCCGAAGCCGAGGAAATGCTTTACTTATTATATATGATATTATTCAATTTGTGGCTCGATTGGGTGGACATTGCATTTGTGATCTACAGGTACTACGGGCAGTGACTGTACTAATACAGCAATACTAGCCGATAAGAGGGGAAAAGAGCATTGTCAATGCAGTTCTCTGAACCGAACTTAGTGAAACCTAACTGCATGTTTCAGACAATGGAACAGATGATGATCGTGTTTGTTCTGCACTCAGTGGATCGAACATGCATTCTAATGCTACTAGAGAAGACAATCCCTCTTTTTTTTGTCTGGGATTTGTTTGGTTGTTTTAATCCTTCTTATCTTTACTGTTTCTTGATACAGGTAGTCTCTGTAAGGGATATATATCACAGCATCATTGATGCCTCCTTTAAGAACACGCAGCAGCGTCGTCTTCTGCGCTTTGGTCTGACTGATGGGATATGTGAAGCGGTAGCCATAGAGTTTTCTCCTATCCCATTCATCACTGAAGAGCTAGCTCCAGGTACCAAGGTCAGTTGCTGCTTCTTCTAATTCTTGTTGTAGAGAGTCGCATTTTCTGCACATTCAGTGTAGGTATTGTCCATGACTTCTAGTTCAGTTCTGACTTCTGAGTATCAATGACATTGGAGCTAGAAACCACTGAGCATGTTGGAAATGAGTAAGTGAATATTACTGTTCAGGTAGCTCTTTGTGTGACACTATTCCAACCGATCAGCATGAACCCAAACTTTGAAAAAGATAAGTAGGCAAACTAATATTTCTATATAAGGATAGTGTAAAGAAACCTATTTGTGACGATGTATATGGTGATGTGCCATTAAGTTGGGGTTGGGAGATAGCATTCTCTGTTCCCATTGGTTGTCTGCCACTCTGCCCCATTGTCTATCTGAATTTCCTTACACTATTTGTTAATAAATATGAAGGTCTAATTTTGGTTAAAATGATACATTATGGTTCTCTGTGATTTACATTTGCTCAAATATACAGTAGCTGAACTTTCTGTAGTTTATTAAATATTAGCATTGGCATGCATGCTTTCTCTTTCCTTGTCCCTGTATAGATTCGCCTTGAGAACAAGATTCCAATCAATAATGACATATTGTGCTTAAGCGCGAAAAATGTGAGTGTCATTGGGGGGACTGTCCAGTCATTGTATGAAGAATGGCAGATGAACCAGAAGTACTCCGGCTTATCTCGTCCATCCTTGCGGTTGTCTCAAAGTGATGGAGTTGGGCCTCCACCATTTGAGAAGTTAGACATTGAGGCACGTCCCTGCAGGGCAACCAAAGTTCAAGCATATCCTGGTAACCATCCTCTCCTGATTGTTGTTTCCACTCATGCTGTTGACTAAGGAGCTGTGGAAGTATGAGTTTCTTAGCTTAAGTAAAATACAGCAACAACAAAGCCTTTTAGTCTCTACCCCCAAGCAATTTGGGGTACACCATAGGCTACAGATGAAACCCAACATGAGGGGCACCAGCAAAAACGAAAAACTTCTGTAAAAACATCATTCAGTAAAATACAGCATCAGAAGTCAACAGAAATTTGCATTTGGTTCGGCGGTGAAATCTGCATGGATGGCACAAGGTGTTATAATGTATAGTGTTATACTCCTTGCTAGAAATATGTTAATTTTGTTGAGATTTAATAGGAAGTCACTGTTAAATCCTGTAAGTCACAAGCACTGGTTCCTTGTCATTTTTGACAAACATGGAGCTCTGCATCTCTTTAGTTGGAAATCTGGTCCTTAGGTTTCTCACATTGCTTGCAACATATGCACTTGTTCTGTATACCCACGTTATTCCCATCTGTTACACGCTATTATTGTGTGCTTGCAAAACTTTTAGACTTTGGTGATTTATTCATAACTTGTGGTCTGTTTTCCTGTCATAAAGCTAGGAAGTTGGCAGTTACTCGTGACCATGCCCCAGTTAATTCTGGTGGCAAACCAATGAATGAGGATTCAAACGATGTGAACAAAGACACTATTGAAAGCAAGGCTGAATCTAAGGAAATTACTCAAGATAGCAGACCAAAAGAAGGTCAGACTCCAGAACCTTATCTTTGATATCAATTCAATCATCATTATTTGTCAGGGGGGAGTCGGAACTAAGACTTATTTTCTTGCAATGTGCAGTCAGCGAAGCTGTTCCTGTCCAAAACCAAGCTGCTGCACAGAAGCTACTGCAGAAAATGTCGCAGGCTATGCCTGAAGACAGGCGTGGTCGGGGTCATAGATTCAAGGGCAAAGGTAAAGAAGAAGATGCTCAGGTTTTTACCCTTGATGAATGGGAGAAGAGGAAAGCCATTGGTTCGAAGCCTGCTGCAGAAAGCTATGTGCATGACACTAGCCGAGATGAGGAGTTGGCAAGGCAACTGCAGGAACAACTAGATCTAGAAGATATGCATGTTAGTCTGATTCTCTGTTGCAATGATGCATCCCATTCCAGATTTTTTGCAACACCAGTGTGGCATGTTGATTTCAGTGTCAATATGATGTTTTTCAGGGTGGGGTGGATGTTTTCCATGGTGGGGCGGAGAGCTCAGATGCTGAACGTTTACGGATGAGCATGTTTAGCTTCAGTGGCCCTGATGAAGCAGGTGGTGGTAGAAGAGATTTTCGAGGCCGGGGCCGGGGCAGGGGAAGGGGCCGAGGACGACGAAGGGGCAGAGGAAGATTTTAGTCCAGCGATACAGTTGGAGGTTTAGTTTTATATAGGTTTGCTGTGTGTTCAGTGTAGTCCACTGGTTGTAGGGGTAAAAGTGGTACGATGATCTTCTCAAATCATGTCCTCATTCTCACTAGCGTAAGCCTAATGGATAAGGCTGATGCTAATTAGATTAAGGAGCAATTTGTAGACTTCCTGGCCTTTTTGTTCTATTCTTTGCAGGAGTACATCGAACATGGTTTGGAGGAACGAATTGAAGTCTGAAATTTACATGACTTCTATCTTCTGTTTACTTGTGCTGTTCATCCATTTGAAACATGTTGCTGTATATTGTATACAATACTGTAACAATATTTTGTTGCCTCTTATCAATTCTGAGATTTTGTTGGTAAAAATGCAAGTCAATGCATTGTGGGCCCAGCTGTTACAGGACGGATAGGAATGACAATGTGCTGAATAAAAAGCAAGGCGTGCCTTGCGGGAGTTGCCAAACATAACGAGTTAACGACTTTGACATTTCAGGGCCCGTTCGGTAGTGCCACGGCCCACGCGAGAAGCCGCGTAGCGCTACCAAACGGAGATTTCGCAACCGCCGTCTCCTCCCGGTGCCGCGCCCCGCCGTTCTCCCGCTCCCCGCTGCTCTTCCCCGCCCGCCGCCCCCTGTCCCGGCGACGCCCCTGTCCTGCTGCTCCACGCCGCGGACAGACCACCTTGCCTCTTCCGACATCCGCGGGGAACTCCAAAAGATCTTGATATCAGGTCGCCGCAATGGATCACGGCGGCGGCATCTGGATCCGTGCGGCAGTGGCGGTGGCGGCGGGAGCGGCCATCGCGGCGCGCGCCGTCCGGCGCAAGTCTGTCGACTCCAGTGCCGTGTTCGTCGGAGTCCCCGCCATGGTGGCTCATACCATCGCCGGGTACAGGTTAGAGAGCCGCCTCTTTTCAAATGTTCCTTTCCGACGGAAGGGCTCGACCGTGGATTCGTGATGAGATCTCGTGTTTGGGACGTGCAGGTTCGCTGGGCTGCTACTGGTGTTCTTCTTCACGTCGTCGCGGGTAACGAGGATCGGTGAGGCGAGGAAGCGTGCCCTCGATCCCGAGTTTAAGGAGGGCGGGCAGCGTAACTGGTGAGCGAGATTGCTGCCTCTGTTGCTCTTATCTCTATGCCGAGACCCAGTTTATAATTAAGAGTAATACGGAATGCTTGTTCTCAATTTTAGGGTATGATGGTGTGGTAATTCTTTGTAAGTCATGAAACTGTCTGTAAAGCCCCTTGGTTTTGTATGTTTGGTGAGTGATGTTATAGATCAAGGAACGGGGAGCTTCTGCGAATTGGAGGATTACTGAAAACTTTTTCTTGTCTACACCATTAGCTCCCTAGAGACTTCAGATGATTTCAGTTTTGGTTATTTATTTAGTATAATAATAATAATGAGTTGATTCTGTGTAATAGAGTTTGTCTAAATTTTCTGCGAGCTCAGAGAATCTAGTGGGAGTTTTATTTTGACTACGTCATGTAGTGATCCTATTGTCTTGTGTCTGAGGAGAAACCAAGGGCTTCATATGCAATCATAAAATGACTAGATGTGCTAACCTTTTATAAGTGAAATCCCTCAATTTGAATTTGATTGCCTTTCTTCTGTTAAGGACACATCATGTCCACTGTCTAATAAAAGGTGTTTTGCATACCTTTCTGTACTCTGGTGTAAATTAATATTTTTTGCCTTGGTGCATGCCTACGGCTCAGGAGCTATATATGTTCACTCTTATTCATAGGGTTGCTAGAATACAAAAAGTAATAAAGAATGGCCAGTTTCTATTTTGATGTAACATTATCCTCCACCCATATTTTTTTTCAGATTTAATGAGTCACCTTTCCCAAAACAAAAGCTCTTGATCTGGATGTCACTGTCGATTGTGGGGCTACGTCTCCCAGTGTGACATTGCCGTCGTAATGCACGCCATGAGGCCCAGGACGTGGGCACATCCAACTATATATAATAGTTTGTTTCTTAGAGATAGGGAGAGGGAAACTCTATATATGGAACTTGTATTTGATTATCAGTCAAGAAGTTAATCCCAAATTCAGTTTTTCTATCCTGAGCCTTGTTCGCTGGTAGACTTAGCCCCACATGAAAATATTGACAATTGACATCATTACTTAGCTGGATATGTTTGGATTTCAGAAAGTTCCCTTCTGAATCTCTCTAATGCAGGTGCACCCCGCTCTTATTGGCAGGAAGCAAGTTTTGTCAAATAGCGGCATTGCAAGTATCTTGGTTGTTTTGATAGCATCAGTTACTGGAGGGACAGATAGGTGTTTGGATTCAAAAGAGTCAACTCTTGTAACTGCTCTTATTGGTGGTGTTATCGGACATTATGCTTGCTGCAATGGTGATACATGGTCTTCTGAGCTCGGCATTCTTAGTAAAGCTGAGCCACGAATTATCACAACATTCAAGGTAATGTTAAGGCTTTATTTTTTTCTAATTTCACAAATCATTAGAAAACATATAATTTTAATTTTTCACTGTTTCCTTTCAATTTTACCAGAGAGTGCGGAAGGGTACGAATGGTGGTGTAACCATAGATGGGCTTCTCGCAGCAGCAGCAGCTGGATTCTCGATTGGGCTTGCATTTGTGCTGATAGGATTATTCACCACTCAGTGTGCTTCTGATGTATTCTGGAGCCAGCTGCTAGTTATACCCTTGGCTACAGCTGCTGGCCTATGTGGAAGCCTGATCGATTCGTTCTTGGGCGCAACAGTCCAGTATAGTGGGTTCTGCAGTGTTCGCAACAAGGTATCACAACCTAAACTATTTGAATTCTGCCACGATGTCTACATATCCTTATCTCCTGTGTCTCTGATCTTAAACACTGATCCTCTGTTGTGTTATGTTTGTTTTGCTTAGGTGGTGGGAGTAGATGGTCCAACTGTAACAAGGATTTCAGGGATGAACATACTGGATAACAACGGGGTCAATGTAGTCTCTGTGTTCTTAACAACTGTTCTTACTGCGGTAGCTTGCACATACATTTTCTGAGCATTGGTGCTATGGTAGGTCCCTATTAGATGACAGAGAAACCTGATTGATGAATTAGAACAGCAAAATTGTGTAGCAGTGCCACTAATCATTTTCATACACGTAGCAGTAGGTGTAAAATTGTTTTTATTTACTGAGTATTTTCAGCACTAGATGAGATCTTGTGAAATAGAGAAATTTCACGTCTCTCTTGAAGGTGACTCAAAATCGTTGCTCTATGCCTCGATCACATGTTCTCCCTAATTGTATCAGACGTGATTCATGTGATGCTTTCTCTGTGAGCATATTTGTTTTGTGCCCTCATATTTATTCTCATCATCTTTTGTGGCCATCAATATGCCAATTTACAAAGAACAAACAGGTGAATAATCACCAAGGGTGCATTATGACAATAATGATATACATGTGAGCACTGAAGATCAGAAAAATAACACAGTATACTCTACACATCCACCATCACTTTTGAACCTTAAAGCACACCTAGCACATCACATTTGTGCATAAATCATAGCTGAGAGGAATGAGCTTGTCAGGAACAACTGATTATTAACCGCAGCAGCAGAGGCAGTCGAGGCAGCACTCAGCAGGTCTCGTAGCAGCAGAAGCAGCAGCACGCGGTGAAGAGGCTGCAAAAGATGGAAGGATGGAATCATGAGCAAGTAAGGAACCGAGGAGAACTGGACAGGAGGAGGATTCAATTAGGCAGCCTCTGTCGTGGTGGCGCTTCTGGTTCTGGACGTGCCCGTAGTAATCTCCTACGTCGCCGGAGGGTTATACATCATCTACCTGTGTTCTACACTTCTACTTATACCGGAGGAGACGAAGAGTTCACGAGATAGAAGGAAGCTAGCTTTTGTTGAAGCTGTAAGATCTGCTCTCTTATATGGAACTCAGCTCAGCTCAAGGTGGCTACGTGTCACTCTCAGACAGCTACTTCCTGTCTTCCTCGGGTATGCAAGTATCAGTGCTACTACCTGATGGGCCCACGTGGATCAATAATCTTGTTTGACGGCGTATGGTAGACACACGTTAACGGATGTCTGCAGCACCATAAACTAGTTGTATATGATGTTTGGACATGTGAAGGTATCCATATTAACAATGCACATTTGGAAGTCTGTCCAGTCTCCACAGCTGGATCTAAATAATTCTCAGAATATTAGGTAAGATCATGCAAACATGATCCTACTCATACAATACGGAGTACAAAATATCAATCAGTGAGTAGATAACCTAAGCACAACATTCTGAAGATATGGTTCGTGTGTCAGCCAGCCTCAGCTGTTCTTGTTTCCTTCCCACCATACTCCATATTTTTCCACATAATAATAGAATAAAAAAATAAGCATAAGCTATTTGCCACGAAAACAACAAAAAGAAAAGCTGCAAACTTGTCATCCTCCCATTATGCATACCGTCCAGACTACAGATATACGGAGTACAGAGCAGAGAGCAATCTTGTAGAATCAGACAAGATTTAGGCAAGAAGAAAACACATGCCCATTTCAAGAATACGCCATGCAAAATTCAAAATGTCACTTTGTCCTCAAACCATCAACTATTAATTACAGACTTTGACAGGGGGTTATGCATACAGAAGGTAACAAAATGCCTTTGTGCATCCCCAGTGAAGCAAGCAACTTCATCTAGCTTAGCCACCAAGTAGTGCGAACGGAGCACATTTGGTTGCAATCTCATATTCTCATGTCACGGTGGGGGATACAAGACGAGCCGACGAAGGAGGCGCAGGAAAGCTTGCGTCTGTGGCAATCACCAGTTGGTGATACCCACGAGCAGCGCTTCGCTCCAGCTGCTCCCACATGAGCCTCCGCCGCTCCTCAGTTGCAGCTCGCTTCTCCTCTTCCTCTTGGAAGTTATTCCGGCAGGCTAGAAGCAGCCTCTCATCCATTTCGCAGAACATTTTCCGCACGTTCATTGTTACATTGAGGACATTTTGGTTCCAGTGCCAGCGGGCGTTCCTCTCCAGAGCTGGGTATATAATCGGTAGGATCACTTGACGGTTTTGGGAGATCATATCAAATAGGTGCTCGTTGTTCCATAGGAACAAAGCTCTCTCTGCAATCTGCAAAAAGCATGCCAAAAAAAGCAGTGCTTGAGTCTCAAATGCTAACTCCCATAGGAACAAACACAGCACAAACGCAAATGTCAGGCCATTCACAAATCACAGCCCTACATTTATGTATCTTATTTAATCAACGAAGACAGATGACTACAATATGTTGTACATACAAGGAAATCTGTGTCCCATCCACATTAGTGCACAAAATCGATTGACAGTACATATTGAAAATCACAATTCTACCATAGGTGATTATCAAGCCCCACAAAGTGCAAATGTCTGCATCTTCGATTTATTGGGGAAATCCGAGTATTTGCAAGAGCAGCAGATTTTTGGTAATTGCCAGACATTAACACCTCAAAGATTCCTATCATCTGCCTCTAGACAATGGATTTATTTGTGACCTAAGATTTCTAGATTACACAGAGACCAATATGAGGCAGAATTAGAGAATTATAGGGCATTTCCAATTCCATGGTAAAAACAAATGGTCCGAAGCCTCGTAAAGGAAAGTGTCCACCAACTAAACTTATGCCAATAACATAAGTGTGTAGTCTCACTTTGGCCAACAAGAAAAGATTTTAACCACTGATGAAATTCTTATCATTAATTAGTAAGCACTATGTCATAAAGGCACAGGGGACCATATAAAGGGACACTAATAAATCAGAAAAGCAAGGTGAAAAGGAAAGGAGCCAAACAGACTCTTCAATTAAAATAAGCGAAAGATTTATCTGGCAAACAACATTGCAACTATTACTTGATTAAGAAAAGCTTAAAGCTGTGCATCTAACCTTTATTAGAGAAACTAATGATTATAAGAGCATATATTCCTGTTAGTATTTCTTACCACGGCAACTGCTATGAGCACAAGACCAGAACAAAATAGAAAGAGTGAATCTCACCTGAAAATGAGAGCTATTCAGGCAACTAGCAATCTTCCGGAACAAGGGAACCATGCACTTCTGAAATTCAGCCATGTCAGTCAACTCCAGCACTTCCTCCAACTCCCCCAAAAACATCATTTCCTTCTGACTATTTGTAACTGGCCAATACTTTAACAGGCCTCTGATCACAGTTCCAGATAGCTTCGGTTCCTTCTCAATAAACTGTGTGATGCAATATGTTAGCTGTGGAAGATACACTCCAACTGATTTCGGCTTATGAAGTGGTATCAATGCTTTCCATAAGAACAACTTATGCTCCTCCTTCAATGGCTTGGCAAACCCACTTATTACACTGCCAAAGACCTCCAACAGCTCGGCGATCCCATTGTGATGATCTGTCTCGAACACAAACCTATAGAAGATATTGCTCACAGCCTTGCGGATAAATGGTCGGTTTCCCATGAACTTGCCATATATCCTATGCAATATTGTCTTCAAGCAGTCCCTTTCTCTCGGGTCATCTGAATCAAACAGATCGAGCAGCTTGGAGACGAAAGAGCTATCCACATACTTCCTAGCCACCTTAGCATCGACGAGTGGCGAAGTCACAAACCTAAGGAGAAACTCATAAACGACTTGCAGGTGGTACCAGGACGGATCGAAGAACGGCTCGTCCTCCTCGGTCTCCGAAGCCGAGGTGCCAGACCGGACTTTGGGCGGGAAGACCCTGAACAGGTTGGCGGCGAACATGCGCACGCACGCTGCTATCATCGTCTCCGTGAGGGGCTCCTCGGCGGCGCCAATGTAGTCGACCAGGGACATGAGCATCTGCCGCTTCCGCTCCTTCTCCGGCGAGTCCTTGCCCCGGTCGGAGAAGTCGTACACCAAGCAGCAAATATTGACCTTCTGGACAAAGGCGTCCTCCCTGGACCTCACCTCGGCTCCGGCTCCGGCGACGGCGACGGCCGCGGGAGACTGAGGCGAGACGTTGGGCTTCGCCGCGGCCCCATTCTCCCGCGGCGACGATAGGGGCGGGGGCGGCTTGGCAGGCGGCGAGCCAGCGCCCCCGCCCCCGCCGCCAGAGCTGGATTTCATCGCCTTCCACGACAGCTTTCCAATAAATTGCTTCCACATGTCGGCGAGATCCGGCGGCACCAATACCACATCAAATCTTCCCAATTAAACGATCTCCCATTCCGACAGCTCCGGCCTCCTCACGGTCACGGCAGCACGGACGCGGCGCGCTTGGCAGCGGCGAGCGGCCGATCCTCCCGCAGCGATAGCAAGAGATCGCGAGGCGCGCTGCACCCACCGGTACAGATCAAGCACCGCACCGCCCCCCGGTGAACGCACCGAGATGATGAGAGGGAATGCCTCGCCACGCCGCGCCCAATAAAACCGGGCCGGGAGCGCGACGGCGGGGAGGAGGCCTGGCAGGCAAGGGATCCGGCAATGGCGGGCTCAGCGCCAGATCCGGGGGCGGGAGGCCGCTGCCATGGATGGGATCTCGGGAGGAGGGGAAAGGGCGTGGAGAGGTGGGGAAATTTTTGGCGTTTTGAGGAGGAGAGGGATGGTGGTGGGCGGTGGCAGGGGAGGGGAAGGCAGCCGCTGGCGGAGAGGGGAGGAGGCTGGAGGCGAGAGGACACACTCCGAGTGAGCGAGCGAGCAAGCCGCGCGCACTGCTGGTGCTGCGCTGCAAGGACGATGGAGCGCCCGCTCGGCGCGGTTTTTGACCGTCGGATTAGGCGTTGCGCGCTTCCTCAGCCGTTGAATCTCGGCCTTTTGCAACACCTCCTCAGCCGTTGAATCTCGGCCCTTTTTTATGGCTGATTTCCTTCTTTTGCTCCGGAAAGTACGGATGAAAATTATACAGATATTTATCCGACCGTCCGTTCGATTAAACAAATATTAACACTTAAATGAATAATTATACGAAAATTTGAAACTTTTTTAAAATACGGATACTAAAACGGATACTTTATGCAGATATCAAATACAAATATGATATCACCAATATCCGGCGGATACGGATAATCCGGGTAAAAATAAGGATATATCCGACCTACACATTGCGGATACTATCCGTTTATAGCAGTCTGAGGCATGACTAGCTGAATTGCTCCGTTGTTGTGCCCTTCATTTTGTAGTTACCTTCCTCCACACTTAGCTCTGGGTGACCGATGTAGTAGTTCTAGATGGAGCCAAACTGATTTTATGCACATATTTTTTATGCACACATTTATTAAATATAATTCTCTTCACAAAAAAATATTAAAATATAATTCAATTTCATGAACTCAAAACATAATTATGTTTTTATCATTGTTTTTACTCAATATCCGAAAAGATATTTGTATTCGACGTTCTCCAAATCCGATTCATATCGTATTCGATACTCATTACTCGTATTCGTAACCGAGACAATCCGTATTCGTATATGTATCCGGTAGCTATCCGTGTCCGAATCCGAATCCGACCAGAAATATGAAAACAAATATGGTATCAATGATATCCGTTCGTATCCGATCCGTTTTCATCGGGACTGGAAAGGCATACGGGTATCAACTGGATGATGATGGTGATTGGATAATGGAAAATCAGTTGTAACGGCCGGGGAAATATCATTCGGTTGTTTCTCTTTTTAGCGAGAACACATGTTCAATTGGTAATGACCCGCCACCAATTTTATCGTTTTGTTTCTTTTTTCCTATTAATTAACACTTAGGGCAGCTTCGATAAGGGTGCTTCAGCCAGCTCATACAAATCTAACAACATAAAAGGAGAGACACATGTTCAATCGGTGATTTCATAATGAGCCGCCACCATTTTCTCCTTCTGTTTGTTTTTTCCTTAGAGCAACTTTCATTGAAATACTTCAGCTACCTCGTACAAATCCAAGTCAACATTTTATACCTGCATAAAAGGGCAAAGAAAAAAGAGAACCAACTCTTATCCCCACGCTAGGTTCCGACGTGTCGCGTGGCTAGATGCAAGCAGTTTCCATGTAGCGCAAGCGATCTTGAGGGCTAGAGCGTGAGTCTCGAAGCAAGCCACGATAGGGGTGGTGATGCTTGAAGCTAGTCATGGCGACGGACGAGTGAGCTCCGTTAGTGGCACTGCGACAAAGTCTAGAGCAGTGGTGGGCTGGCAACTGCCTAGGCGAGTGGGGGATAGGTCAATGGCAACTTGCTATGACCTGTGGGTGCGAGCGAGGCAGCTCATGTCCTTAGACGAGGGGTGATCGAGGGGGAAGAAAGTGGTTGGGAAAAACGAATGTGTGGCACCTATTGTAGGGTGTCTAAACTTGTAGTAACATTGAATAATGAGTTAGAAAGTTGGCTCAATCGTTGGAGGTTCCGTAATCACTAGATATGTACATTGCAAACATACCAATGGAACGTCTGAGTTTCCAGGCTAGAATGCAAACACTCATCTAAATCAAAATTTCAGGGTTTGTAATGAGCTGCTCCACCAACTCTATTGCGTAAAGTTCACCATGGAGCAATTTCACCCAAAAACCTAAGGTTTTTAGGGCGCCCTTTCATGTGCTCTCAACTCTGCCTTTGTTCTAAAGCAGAGTTTATTAAGATATGTTTGGCTGAAAAACATGGAGCAAAGCAGCCCTAAATAGACTCTTGAACTTAAATGAATATTTCCAAAGAAACTTGCTCGCCTTCTTATCGATTAGGGTTCACCCATTTTAGTTTGGATCTGTCACCAATCTTGCATGAGATGATGTTTGAGTTTGGTTGTGAAGATATGGGCTCCGCGCTGGCAAAAGATTGAGTAGCAAATCGTAAAACGTTAAGATTGTAATGGGAAAGATCGAATGGTATTAGTTGGGTTATAATTGTGGTTTGAACATTGTTAATTGTTATACTTTTGTTTTATTTCAAGCATCCAAGTGCATTCATGGATACAATTTTTGTGCTTGGTTTGAGTAATACCTCATCTTAATTAGATGGAGTGGCCCATAAGAAGAGAAGGCTTTTTTCAATAAATAGATAGAAGGCTTCTCGAAAAGTAAGTGTTCTATAGTTGAGAAACTGATGATACACTCTTCGTTCTTCTAACGCGAATGATGACTTCGTTTGACATCCCAACACCTAATCATTTCATTTCACTCTGAGATTGTGGTTTGAGTAGGCATTAAGTCGTCCTCTGAACTTTCGTTCTCCCCAAGGCCTAACATATCGTGCTCATGAAACCCATGCTACAATACAAGTGGAATACAAGTCTACAGCCTGCTCGATCTGCTCGAGATTTCATCTCAACTGAAGTGCCTAGCTAGCTTATTAGTACGAGTAATACACTCATTTAGCTTCCCAAGTCCAGGTATGTCATCACTTTCTCGAAATAAAACTCTCAAAAGGGAAGAAGACAGAGACATTGACGAGGAAGCAGGCGACAGCACATTGCTGGAAGCCTGGAAGAGCATGGCCGAGAGCGACGACCATGGTTATTCAACGCGACAATTTTTTTCTGCCCTGGAGTTTCAGACGGTCAGTGGCGGTGCACGTGTTCAGATACTTAGCAACGAGAGATCTTCTACTTCTAGGTTCTAGCTTCCACATTCCACAACCAGTTGCTTGGCTCAGATTCCCGTTGAGATCCATGTCAAGGTGAAGAGCTCCTTCAGCGCTTGGCAGAACTGAAACAACTTCAGTGTGTAGGGAACTGAAACAACTTCAGTCCTGGACTGGCCTGCAACACAACTTTACAAGAAAAAAAAATCCCCAGCTGCCTCGACCAGCATTAGCATCGAAAGAGGCATCAGCATTTATCTGTTGGGATTTCTTCTATTTGTATGTTCCACCACCGGTTTTCCTTTTTTATTATCTGTTGATAATTGAGATGTGGTACTTTTTTTCAAAAACAAAAAGAGTCATTCAGGTTGTTTTGGTTTTAATTGGGAGGAACGCTGAAGGAATATGGCTAGAATACGACCATGATTCTTCTCCAGCCGAGAATAGATTTAGCTTGGACAGCAGTGATCTCAGGGAATCACTCTGGCTGTCTCGTGTGCTAAGGTATCCGTATCGGTTCTTCCCTGACTCCGTGTGCTTGTTTAGTTTTCAGGCATGACTTCATTTTTAATGACCATTCCATCTGGCATTACCATGGCTTCGGTCCATACTTCGGTGCAACGAGGTAACACCAAAGTTGGCACTAGCTAGTGCGCCACGTACGCTCTAGACGGTCAGAACTTGGTATGAAAATTGAAGTCATCATTAATATATAAAATCTTTTTTACCGGAATTGTTTACGTAGAAGTCATATAGATTATGACCGTTTCTCACCATTGCCGCATATAAAGTTTATTTTTTTCGTACTCAATTTCGAAATAGTACTTATAAATAGTTAATTTGAGAAAATGTGAAAAGACTCCGACCGACTGAAATCGTTTCGGCATAGAAGATGTCACCAGTTTTTGCCTTTTTCATTGAAACATCCTACTGCATATGGACACGAGTGAAACACCAAACATTAGCCCTCAGCTAGTAATACGATGAAACAGAGCAAACAGGCACCACGAAAGAGCATGTTCAGGCGAGGGAAAAAAACTGACCAGGCATCCCATAGGATGGGGAACCATGAACTAACTACAGTAATGAACAAAATCATAGCTATGAAACACAGAGCAAACAGGAACCACTGAGCATGTTCAGGCGAGGGAAAAATGCTGACCAGCATCCCATAGGATGGGGAACCATGAACTACAGTATTAAACAAAATCATAGCTCAACACAATACGATTAAGATGTATAAATGGCAGCTATGCCATCAGCCTCACACATATATCAAGCACCACCACATAACCACAAAATGGCAACCGCGTGGAAATGTGGAAGAACGAGTTCGGTACGGTGTGTCTGGTCTTATTCATCAAAAGACACTGTAGCCATGTGTATTTCAAGCTTCAGATCTATAAGTAGAAACTACGATAAGTAATGGAACTACAAACTTTCCTCAACTCAATAGCATAAGGGGACCAAAAGCAGTAG
This sequence comes from Bothriochloa decipiens, assembly GCA_023333625.1. NCBI lineage: Eukaryota > Viridiplantae > Streptophyta > Magnoliopsida > Poales > Poaceae > Bothriochloa > Bothriochloa decipiens. Next base: position 6,310,925 of record CM041634.1, on the reverse strand, counting down.
GTGACAACTGTACACATTTCTATCTCACGTGAAGATCCTCAAAACAGCAAAGTTTCCTCTTTTCTTTCAAGAAGCCAGTGGGTGGAGTGTGCCTCATCGGGCGGCTCTCGGTGCTGTGAGTAACAGAAAATAAACCAGATGAATCACAATGGCTGTGAAAAAGCAGACAATTGTAACACATGAAGGTATGATTTAGAGGAAACATTATACCTAAGTTAACAGCCTCTGAACCTTTCATCAGACGAAGGCGCTGACAGGTTTCCACGAACATCCTGCAAAACCACTAGTTAGAAACTTGCCAGGTCTAATGGGAACATTCTACTACATCCTTGCAGTTCGGTATCAAGCACTCCTCTACTTATTGCAATATGACCAAGGAAGAAAATATAAATGAAAACTAACTCGGACAGACCCATCTCAATGCTCAAGATAACAAATTTCTAGAAGGATTAAGGAGAAATTTGCTCAAAAGGCAGCCGATATGTCAGGCGAACAGTTTAATCTAGCTATCTAGTGGAGAACAAACTAGAAATACAACCTTATCCAAAGTAGCCTAACTTTTAAAAAAAAGATTCTTATCAAACATAGGGATTCTGTAGATCAAAGTTGCTTAATATGTTAAAGAGCTAGAAATAGCAAACACATATGGTGGAAGAAGCATCAAACAGGAAATTATTGTGATTGGTCCACGTGAATGACATTTCTGGATGGAATCTAAGGTTAAAAAACCAAAAAGCAAAGAGGTGTGGATATATCCATTTTCCCTGCAAGTGTTTCAGTTTAATTTGATCGGTAAGATTGCATGATCGCAGTACGACTGCAGTGAGCTAACAAGTTGATAAGTAGCAAAGGTTGTCATGATCCCCCGATAGTCCCCACAACAGTTGAGATCAGTTCATGCGGCATCTGAGCAATTCCTCCTCAGATGCACTTACACTACAGCCATGAATTACTGCCAACAACCAACAACACCTCTCAAGAATCTCACTTGAAAGATACATCATTTGTCAAAAAAACCTGAGGCAAACCTCTGGTCTTGTCTTGATTAGATCTAATCAGTTCACATCAACAGAGAAGATGAAATAACTTCCAAGACAATCCATTCCTATTCATCCAAACAACTCTTTGTAGGATCTGTTTCCTTCCTAACCTAAATTAAAATACAGCCATGTTGTTGCAAATCTACTTGGCACAATCTAATACACTACTTCATCAAGGTCTGGAAAGAACTTCTCAAACCAACACTACAACGTCCAATTTGACGAGTATAAGGTCCTAAGCAATGATCATACCTAGCAACAAACCTCTGGAGTACTAAAAGCTACTAAATAGTGAAAACTTAATCAAAGGACTGAAAAGAAACTGTTAAATCAAAGCTACCACATCCAATCTGATTGACTAGTGCAAGATCCTAAACAAAAATCATACACCATTCGTCGAGTAAACAATTATACAAAAGCACGTAGCAATCGTGCAGAAACTGCAGAGATAATCAACTAATTAGGGAAAGTAGAACAAAACAGAAAAGAGCAGCACAGGAGCTCACTTCCAGGGGACGTCACCGACGAGCATCCAGTCGCCATCCTTGTCCTCGTACGTGGGCACGTACTCCGTCCCGTTCACCGCGTCCACCAGCTTCCTCTCGTCGTCGGCGAACTTCCCTGCGCGCGCATCCAGCCAAAACAATCTTCGTCAGCTGCAACGCTCGATCAAACAGAGGCACTGAGCAAGGCGCTGCGGAAGCGCCAGGAGAGAAAGCACGAAGCAAGGGGGGTGGCACGGTCGGTGGCACTGACTGATGGTGAAGTGGGAGAAGAACTTGTCCTGGAGCGCGCGGAGGAGCTGGTCGTAGCCGGCGTACGCCTGGAGGTCCACCTTCCGCAGGTAGGGCGCGCCGTCGACGGCCACCTTGACGAACTTGGCGGCCTGGTTTGCCTTGCTGGAGCCCGCGACGTCGGCGAGCGCGTTCTTGCGGTACGACCTCACCGGCGGCCACCCCACCACCCGCGCCCTGCGCACCAAAATATAAGCAAGGAACTGACATCAAGCTCCACTCCACCTCATCCTCATGGCCAAAGCAACCGCCTCGCAGTTCCGGGAAAAAAAGGGGGGGTGGGGGGTTTTTTGTGTGTGTGGGTGTGGGGTGGGGTTGGGGGTGTGTGTGGGGGGACGCGGGCGTACTTGGGTGCCGGTGCAGCATCGGAGGACGCGGCGAGCGGGGAGGAGCGGTCAGGGTCGGCGTCAGAGGAGGCGCGCTTGCGGTCGGCGTCGGGGAAGGCGGAGGAGGAGGACGAGGACAGGGAGGCGACGGCGGCGGGGGCGGGGACCGAGCCCGGGAGGCGGAGGGTGAGCGTGAGCGCGGTGTCCTCGAAGTCGAGCCCGGAGGCCGCGGAGGACTCGGTGGAGCTCCGCTCCGTCTCCACCGACATGGCCGGCGGCGCCGTGCTGGGCTCCGCTTCGTGTGGGCGAGGGACGCCGGAGGCGGAGGGGGAGGAAGGGGAAGGAAAAGTAAAAGGCAGCGAGGCCAACGGGGGGAGGTGGTTTGGTTATAGTGGGCCGCGGTCACTCAGGTCGGGATAGTTTTACGTATAAGACCCTCAACTTATAGTAATAATATGTATCAAAAATTTCCACGTGTCGTGTAGGAGTAATGTGCTAATTAATGTCAGTGAAGATTTCACTAACTCTAATTATGCGAATACGGACTAATGTGAGGTGCAAAACGTAAGAGAGAGATCGGGCAACCGAGGCTCCAGCCTTCCCAAAAGGGGAATACATATAATTTAATTAAATTATAAAAAATAAACAAGGAAAATCGCGGTACAGCACTCGCGCGGGGTGGGCCCCGGCTGCCGGTTGGGCGCCCTGCAGCGGCCCCCGGAAGCGGCAACCGGGTCCACGCCGGAACCAGCCGTTCGATCCCCGGCCGACGGCGGCCCGCCGGTCGCCGTTGAAATTCCTAGCGGATGCTGGCTCAATAGAAAAAGGTTTCCCAAAGGATCTCTCAATTTAAAAATCAGATTAACAATTCTAGTGGAGGAGAGGAAGGCACGCACGGAGAGGGAGTTTGGATTTTTGAAACGCGTGGAACGCATTCGGGCAGCGCGATTTGAAACAAGTACAGTAACCGTACTACCCGCCTCCTACTACTGGTAGTTTGAAACGAATGGGTGGGCGGCAGGGTAACTGCGGTGCGGTGGCCAGATGGACGTAGCTGTCCAGGTCCAGCCGTGCCATAAAGCGGCGACATGTGAATGTGCCGGGCTGTCGGCTGCTTGTCGTCCCACCACCCCTCCCACCACCCCCCCCCCCCCCCCACACCCCAGCCTGTGCGGCCCACATCGCGTCTCCAGTCGAGTTCCGTGGGCTCGTTCTCGCTTCGTTTGCGTCTCCGCTTCGCTTTGCCGCCGTTCGGTTCGGCCGTGCCGTCGCTCGCGGTCGCAGGTCTCCAGCCTCCAGTCTCCGGTCTCCTCCACCTTTTTCTTTTTCTTCCTGCCCTCTCGCCGGGTTCAAACACTTTCCACGCCGCGCCCGTGCGGTCGTCGCGTCGCGGCGTCGGTGAGCACGCAGCTTCGCATCCGAGCACCGGTCCGGTGGTGCGTGCTGCTGCAGGCGTTCGGCGTTCCAGCAGCGGCGCCGCGCGGCCGTGTGATGCACAGGAGCGAACTGCTCTGCTCGAAGCTGTCCGGCAGCCGTGGAAGCCAAGAAAAGGGACCTGCGGACTGGACGGCCACTGCAGTGGACGGTGTTGTGGAGAAGCGCGCCCCCCGGGGAGCCCCCTAGTGCTAGTGGGTTGAGGGAGTAGCTGGAGCCTGGAGATCTCGACGCCTTTTTCCTGTCCAGTTCAGGCGCGACAGGGCAGGACCCGAGGCCGGCCGGCCGGTCCACCTGTGCACTGCACGTACACCATGCCTTGTCCTGTTCAATGAATCCGATCACGACGAGGGAGTGGGGGCCAGTGCCGCCAGTGAGTGCCAGATATCGAGGGGCGCCCCGCAGCTGCAGCGTGATCTGGACGGATTGCGGTTGCCGGGAGAGCCACGCGTGAGGTGAGAAGGATCTCAATCAGAGACAAGAGAGCCCTGGGCGGATTAGGACCATATACTTATGCTGATATGCCTGCCGAATCGAATCCTCGTTCCTGCTCTCTCACGATTCTGAGTCTTCGACGTGCTACTAGTAGCCTAAAATAACCTGTTGTTGGGTCGCGTTGCTAGTAGCTGCCATGTTTGCGGAAAAAAAAAATGTATGGATATATTAGATATGAAGTAGACAAGCCACTAAAACAACAAAATGAATGATATTTATTTGACATCACCAATAATGATATGTGTTTATATAGATTTATAGTAAAATTTTAAAGTGCTTCATTCCTATACTAGAAGAATTGGATTCCTTTATAGGATTGACAGAGTAGAGCTCAAAATAGACTCCCTCCATTCCAAATTCTAAGATGTTTTTACTTCTTTTTTTATTCATTGCTCTTATCAAATAATTAGATATGCAAGTTACCAGCAAAATTTACTTATGAAATTAGAGTTGCTAGCGAGTGCTAACTCTTCTTTCAAAAAAAGTGCAAGTGTTACCTCTTGGGACAACTCCAATGCCTATACTAAAGAAGCTCGAAGAAGAGGGAGAAATTAGCAGGAAACGTGCAATACATTGGAGCTATTATGTTAGCCTAGCATCTCTAGGGACCAGTTGCTTATTTGAGCAACAATTGTAAAGAATAAAGAGCACAATTAAAGAACACATAAAATAGTATTTAGTTAGGGAAAACTGGGAAAATGGGTATTGCTAGGAAGATGGATACTTTTTGTTGTGTGGAGCTTTACTACTATTTCAGACAAACAAAGTGTGCAGTTCAATACAATTATGGTACAATGTACTCGAGGCGCGTCTACTAATTGTCTACGTTTAGACTCTAGACGTCTCGAAACAAATATATTTCTAGATATGTATCTTGACGAGTGTTTGTCTATTTGCATAGCTAGAAATATATTTAGTATATGTTATCGATTTTACACATTGGACTATTGGAGTTTTTATTTGTTAGCGGAGCAACATGTGATGTTTGCACGTTGCATCATGCTAAGACAATAAGTATTATTCTAGAGCTGATTTAGCATGTTAATCTTAGTAGCGTCCAATCAGGCATGGTATCTGTTCCAACAAGGTAGTAACGCTTTGGCGTGAGTCACGAGATGAACAAATGCCAAAAATGCAGGAGAGATCTCGGTATAAATTGTACCGTACTCCGCAAGAACTTTTTTTTTACGGAACGAGTAGAACAGTATCGCTGGCATGGTAAAGTGGCCTGACCACTGCAGCACAGCTTCTTTTTTTGAAGCTTCAGCCCAAGTCATTATTCTGATGGTCATTGCACAAGAACCCAATGCAGCAAAACATGCCTGTGAGACTCTCCCACTGTGTCTTTTGGAACTCGGAACTCCGCAGAATAATACCGAATCAATTGCATTCTTGCCTGACCACTGAAGCTTCTCTTTTGGCACTTCTTGCCCAAAGCCATTGTTCTAATGATCACTTGCTTCTTTTGTCGCTTTCAACAAAAAGAGAGAACCTCGCGCTCTGCACCGTGTCGTCCATAAACCCTCGTAAAGTACTTACTCTCTTGGCTCCAAAATAAGTGCCGTTCTCATTTTTCGAGAAAAAATACCGTTCTTGTTTCATGATAAATTAAATATTTTTTAACTAATCATATATATATAATTTAATATTTATAATATATAACTAGTACTGTCTTGATATATAAATATCGTTAAAACTATGCTCATAATAAATTTATTTTAAGATATGTATTTCTCTAGTGTTTTCTATAAAATTCAGCATGAACACCATAGCGACACTTATTTTGGGACCAATGAAGCAGAGTAAGGTGTTGTTTGGATCCATGCACATAAATCGTCGAATCAAAGCAGGGATCATGTGTTTCTTTTGGCCTGCCTACGTGCCTGCCCATTGGGGCGAAACAAAAACACATCCGTTCAAACCTTGGTAGTGCCAAGCGAGGACACATGCCATCACTCAAAATATGTTATCAGTGATTGTAGACGTTTTTCACCATTCCCCTACATAAGTGAATCCATGGCCCTCACGCAACACATAATGTGAGTTTAATTTGATGATCATTGTTATTGTGCCTCCAACCAATTTTAATTCTAGGTCACCCCTAAGCAAAATTAAAGAACACAAATATGAGCATCTAGTTCGAAAAAACTAAGAATATGGGCATTTCTATTAGAACAAGTATAATAAGAGGTTGTAAGCTATACTGAAGTGGAGAAGAGAGCAGCGGGTAGTAAGCTTACAACTAACTTAGCGCAAGAACCAAAGAATTTTATGAGATAGACAAGTGAACTATATATTAACGGCGAAGTGGTACCTCCTATATGGGTAGACTACGAGAAGGCAAAAATGAAATCTTACAACTAGCAGCAACTATTAGCCTTGCTCTTATGCGTGAAGCTCATTTTAGTACTATTTTTTCCCAAAAATAGAACATAACTAGAAATGTATTTATTTTACAATGAAGAGAGTTAAGAGTATATACTATCAAGTTTATACGCTGGAACTTTTATTTGCTAGCAGAGCACCATGTGATGATGTTTGCACGTTGCATCTTGCTAAGAAAATACTAGCTAAACATTGGAGCTGCTTGTAGCATATTAATTTTAGAAACAGGGAATGGTATTTGTTCCAAGAAGACTGCGATGTGCCTTGCGGCCTTGTGATGCTGTGGCGTGAGTCACGAGGCGAACAAACGCCAAAAAAACAGGAGGGATCTCGGTAGAAAACCTATCGTATACTGTAGAACCGAACCGATCGCACGGTAAAGTAGCCCTACCAGTGACCACCGCGCCGCAGCTTCTGTTTTGGCGCTTTCCTGCTCAACAACTCAAGTCATTGTATTCTGATGGTCATTGCACAAGAATCCAATGCCTTTGATCAAGCCCCTCCCACTGTGCCTTTTGGAACTCGGAACTCCACAGAATAATGCCGAATCGATTGCGTTGCATGCTTGCCTGACCACTGCAGCTTCTCTTTTGGCGCTTCCTGCTCAAGCCTTTGTTCTGATGACCACTTGCCTTTTGTCGCTTTCAAGGGGGAAAAAAAGGAGAGAGAGAAGAAATCTCAGCCACTGTCATTCGCTTGCTGGCTATCATAAACCGAAACACTCTTGCTTACAGTAGGATTACTCTCGCAATGGGCTATTCTATTGCGCATCAGTCGTGAGGTCAAAGCTGTGCTGCCTTTTGGGCTGCCTGCCTGCCTGCCGACTGGGGCGAAACAAACACGCTTGGTACCTGGTCAAAGCCGGCGATTCTCCGTGGAACAGGAACGAGAGGCCAATGGACCGCGCCAGTGGGCAATGGCTTGCCCACGAAGATGCAGCCGCTGGAGTCAGTCAACGTACATCCTGTCGGCTCAGTGAGGAACACCTGAATCCGATGCCTCAATTTGCAAGCGACCCACCACTTTGAAAAGTCCGTGGTACGTGCTCCATTAAATTACTACGACTGGTACCTGTACTACACTAGTTTAGATAGCGGTAGTGGAAACAGTCGTAGCATTGTACTGTACTCTCCGAAAATAAATGTTCATCACGGAAATAAACGCTTCCGAAAATAAACGTGCACTTCCTCCGTTTTCAATGATAGTTTACTTTAATTTTTTAATATATATATTTTATAATTTATCTAGATATATTATTTATTTAAGTATATAATAAAATATATATATAAAAAATAAATGTGAACTATAATTTATAATTTAAAACGGGAAAGGAAGTTACAAGTCAGCATGAGTGCCCGGGGAACAAAGACTAGTGGGCGGCTGCAGGGGTTCGGAGAAAACTGAACCAGAAGCGATGTCGGTGCAGTGCTTCCTTTCCCGCTCTCGCTGTCAGTTCACAACGTGTGATCCACCTGTCCGGAGCATCGGATGCATGCTTACCCTATGTAACAGTGCTGCCTTTCCGGCTCTCCCTGATCGCTGTCAGTTAACTGTTACGTACTCTCTCTCCGTGCCATCGTAGATGTCGTTGGAAATCCGCACAAACACGTTTTCCGGACGACATCTTCAATGAGACGGAGGGAGTACTTAGGATTATAAAAAAATTTTAATCTGATAAATAGTAATTTTTTTTGTCTTATTTAACAAATATTGTCCATGGATCAACTAGGTTTAAAAGATTCATCTCGTGATTTTAAACTAAACTATATAATTAGTTATTTTTTTATCTATATTTAATGTTCCATACATGAGTCTAAAAATTAATACGACGAAGAGAGCGTAAAAAATTTGGCAATCCTTGGCACGACGTGCGATCCACCTGTCCTGAACACGGAACAGTACTTATATAACAGTGCAAACGGATATGGCATCCTCCCTCCCGAACCCTTCACAACAGTCTGTCACTGTGCAGGCACAGTAGTAGTAACTGCACATCGTGTCATCGTCGAACAGGAAATGATTCTTGCAAGCCAGGACGAAGGTTGTAGCTGTACACAAGACGACAGGCCCACAACCAGTCACGTTGCCGCTCCCGGATGCCACATGGACCGTTTCTGTTTTTTTAGGGGAATGGGCCGTTTCTTCTGGGCGTGACAAACCGCCGGCCCGACGCCGACGGACGCTACGTGGGTCTCCATGTGAAAAACAGAATGAATCTCGTGGGACGGTGGGATGATTAGTTTGTTGGGCGGCCCGCGGCAAAAAAAAAAAATCTGTCGTGCGGTTTGTATGGCACATGGAAATGAAGAGGCTAGAAGAGGAAGCTGAAAAATAAAGAGATTTGAACATTTATACCCCTGTTTTCACGACCGTTTATGATTTTATCTTTTTTTTAACTTTGTGATTTTGCCCTTCTTTATAAGTAAGTCAATGGTCAAAATAGGATAAAATCACAAAGACCAGGGACAAAAATGCATTGACTTGCTAATAATTAAGGGCAAAATCATAAAGGTAAAATAATAAGAGTAAAATCACCATTAAACTTTGAAGTAGGGGCAAAAACACCAAAATCCCAAAAATAAAGTGGAAACCATGAATTATTTCCACTAACACACCACTACTCCTTTCCAATCTAATGCGATCTTTCTCATTAATCCTGCCTCCAAAATGTTCAGTTTTCACCAAAAATGAATGACAACGCACTCCTCGTGTCGTCTCCAAAATCGATCGAATGTGGCCTTGTTGCCGGCTCTATCACCTTATGGTATTTTGGATTAATTGTTAAATAGCAAGTAATCAAGGTTGGAGATATACAGGCACATCAAGTTCCCAACTCATCCCCTGGCCTTCCCATGTACTAATAGTTACCATCTACGTTACGGTAATTCGCCTATTAGTACCGGCAAGTGCCATTAGCCAAGCCCAAATCACTGCGGGGTTACAGCGTTCCAGTCAGGAGTAAGCTATCAAGAACGCCATGGAAGCGACGATGTTTGTCCTGTTCACCCTCCTCCTGCTCGCCGGGCAACGAGGCTGCACGGCCTCTGTTGTCGGCGAAGGCGGGTTCAGCGTGGACTTCATCCACCGCGACTCCGCCAGGTCGCCGTACCGCCACCCCGCGCTGTCACCGCACGCCCGGGCACTCGCGGCCGCGCGCCGCTCGCTCCGGGGCGAGGTGCTCGGGCGCTCTTACTCTTACAGCGGCGCGTCTCCCGCGGCCGCGCCGGTGTCCGTGGCCGATGGCGGCGTCGAGTCCAAGATCATCGTCAGGTCGTTCGAGTACCTGATGTACGTGAACGTCGGTACGCCGCCGATGCAGCTGCTCGCCATCGCCGACACCGGCAGCGACCTCGTGTGGGTCAACTGCAGCAGCAACGGCGGCGGCGACGGTGGTGACGTCCGCGCGGACGCGGACGCCGGCGGCAACGTCGTGTTCCAGCCTTCCCGGTCGTCGACGTACAGCCTCGTGAGCTGCCAGTCCGACGCGTGCCAGGCGCTCAGCCAGGCGTCGTGCGACGCGGACTCCGACTGCCAGTACCAGTACTCGTACGGCGACGGCTCCCGCACGATCGGGGTCCTGTCCACCGAAACCTTCAGCTTCGTCGATGGCGGCGGCAACGGCCAGGTCCGCGTGCCCCGCGTCAACTTCGGCTGCTCCACGGAGAGCGCCGGCACGTTCCGCTCCGACGGGCTGGTCGGGCTCGGCGCTGGACCCGTCTCCCTCGTGTCGCAGCTAGGCGCCGCGACGCGGATCGGCCGCAGGTTCTCCTACTGCCTCATCCCGTCATACGACGCCAACTCGTCGTCCACCCTAAACTTCGGCTCCAGGGCCGTCGTGTCGGAGCCCGGCGCGGCGTCGACGCCGCTGGTGCCGTCGGACGTGGACGCGTACTACACCGTCGCCCTGGAAGCGGTCGCGGTCGCCGGGCAGGAGGTCGCGACCCACGACTCGCGCATCATCGTCGACTCCGGCACGACGCTGACGTTCCTCGACCGGGCGCTGCTGGAGCCGCTGGTGACCGAGCTGGAGAAGCGGATCAAGCTGCAGCGGGTTCAGCCGCCGGAGCAGCTGCTGCAGCTGTGCTACGACGTCCAGGGCAAGTCCGAGACGGATGACTTTGGCATTCCGGACATCACACTGCGGTTCGGCGGCGGCGCTGCCGTGACGCTGCGGCCGGAGAACACGTTCTCGATGCTGCAGGAGGGGACGCTGTGCCTGGTGCTGGTGTCCGTGTCGGAGTCGCAGCCGGTGTCCATACTTGGCAACATTGCGCAGCAGAACTTCCACGTCGGGTACGACCTCGACAAGCGCACGGTTACCTTCGCCGCCGCCGACTGCACCCACTCGTCGGCCTCCACCTGATGTCCTGGTGCAAACCCCCATGCGGACCCCTGTAACACATGAGAATAAATCATTTTTTATATAAGGAAAAATCTGTGATCGTGTGGTTATAGTTTACATTACATGTTAAAGCCAAGAGAGAATTGGCAATGCTAAAGCCCATATATGATGCCATTTTTTAAAATTGCCTAAAGTTGTGTTCAAATTATCTTTTACACCTTAGTTGAATGTGCCTTTGCTACACTGTTGCCATATATTTTTGTCATGTCGTACCTAATTTAATGGAAGGAAACTACCAAAAAGCAGCAAAAAGAAAGTGGGAAAATCCAAAATACTAAGTTTTTAGCACATGTTCGGATAACCTTGTAAAACTAACATTTGGTTCAATTTACTCTCTCCAACCATTTCTTTGATCTAGTTCACCCCTTAACATGATTTGTTATTTTATTCCTCCACAGGTTGAGTTCTAATATCAACTTTTATGATAAGATAGAGGATGTCATTTGTCATAAGTTATGTTAGAATAGAAAAAATATCTTAATATTTTACCACTAGCTTGATAGCTTAGAAAGTTGAATAATAAATTGACAGTAGAGATCGTACATAAAAATGATGAAAGACACAAATATGATGTCCTATCATCTCACAAAATTTGAAACTAAATACAATTTGTACACGGAGAAACAAAATAAATGATTGTAAGGTGTAAATTGGACTAACTTAAATAGTTGAAGGAGTAAATCAAACCAAATGTTGGTTTATGACATAGGACAAACTTGGAGGTAAGTAATATGGACTTTCTCAAAAAAAAAAAGTTCAAATAACAACAAATGGCTCAGCAACACGAGAGGGAAAAAAGAGGCGATGTTTAAAGCCCATGCGGCCATGCGACAATGTTGTCAGCCTGTTTTGGTAGAGATACTCGTTCAGTCGTTAGAGGTCGCCTGACCTCTTCGCCCCAGAACTAGCTCCTACCATCCAACCTACTACTAAATACGTATAATTTTCTGAAACTTATTTGTACCGAAGAGAACACGGTAATCATCACAAGACGTGTTAAGAAAAAAGAAGGATAAATTCTAGAAGTCAAGAAGATGTCTCAGTTAAATGCATACTGAAGATGCATGGATGTATGACAGAGGACGAAAAAACTCTAGACAACATATTGAATATCTGACAAGTTTATCACTGCCTTATAAAAGGATATAATAAAGTATCTGTATGCATGCTGTGTTAGAATATAAACTAAGAGAAGCCATGCAAATATAAGCAATTTTTAATCGTACGTAGAGTTTGAACATGAACTTTATGCCTCGCCTCTGTCACTCTATGAGAGCATGCATTATTTTTTAAAGAAATATAAGAGCATGCATCGGTGCTCTAGTTAGAACTTAAAAAGACATGAGAAGAAAATGAAGAACCAACACGGCCTATCTCTTCTTTAAAGTCTATTCGCGTGCTACATATAAAGCGTGTCTGATCGTTGATGATGGCCAGATAGCATGATTAGCGAGTAATAGTTCATGATCTCCTTCTGATAGAGAGAGTAGAGTTGACTGCTATCTCTCTTAGTATGCCAACTGTGGTTTGTCTCTGTAACTTTCACTATTTCTCAATGTTAACTAGAGATGTATAAACCTTTTGCATATTCAAAAAAATATGCACGCATACCTGTTTGTATACTATGTGCGCACTCCATGCAGCCCAAGAAACCTATGTGGCATATGCTTCTATACCACGGACCTCCGCAGATCAGGTCGTGCAGAATAACCACGTAGTGGATGGAAAAATTGGAGAGTGATGCACCCTCTGATTGCCGATGAAGAAGATTTTAATATAACGGAACCAAGTTCTAGCCTGCCGACGAAGAAGATGACTAGAGGACCTCACAAGGCATGTCTTGAAGAAGAATGCAACGTACTACTACCTTGTTTGTAAAAGAAAATGCTGATGCTGGCATGCTGCTGGCTAGTGGCTAGCTGAACACTAGCTGCAAATTAGACAAGGTCAATTTTAGCCATGCACCCCCACGTTTTCTCCGAAAGTTTGCACAACGTAGTCCCCCACCGAGAGAACGCGGAAAATGTGACTCGGCGCTGCCCATTTCCTCCCTCTTGGCTCTTGCCCAGCATTAGGCCAAAGACGACGCTAAACGACACGAGTAAGCCATCTCGCAGTTCTTCCTTAACCTGCCCCCGCCACCGAATCGCACACGGTTTCCATTTCCAAATCCAAATGGAGAATAATATAATAATAATAACCAAGCAAAGCAAAGGGAGGCTAGCTGGCTGGCTCTAAACCCCGCATCGCATGCGCTGGCTCTAGCTGCCTATATTTACCGAGCCACCCCTTGTCTTCTGCCTTCTCCGGCCGTTCGTGTCCTCACCTCCCCGGCCGAGGACGAGGACCCCCCAACCGCTGACCTGGGGGGCGGCTACAACATTACAGAACACAAGGTGACGAAGGCAAGAGGACAAACGAATCGAGGGGAAAGGAACAGGAAGGTGGTGGGGAAATTTGCCCGCGCGCATCGACGAGCGAGAGCTCCCGGTCACCGGCCCGAATCGGAGAGCACCCGGTTCCCGCTAGGTATATTGCCGCACACCCTCCTCTGTCCTGCCCTGCCCTCCAGCCTCGTGGTTTCCTGCCTCCTCTGTCCTGCAATCTAGTGTAGGCCTCGCCCTCGTCGATTTGCTCGCCCGAGTTGGTTCTGTGAGACTGTGCTGCGATGCTGTTTTTTTTCCCCCTTTGATTAAACGCGCCTAGGATTGGGTCTCCCGTAGCTGCAGGCAGGCAGGCGCTGTTCCTCTTCTTCACGTGTTGCTGATTGCTAGTTGGTCAGGTGATTTGGGTGAACGAACAAGCTGTGGTGATTGGTGGGGAATTCAGTTGGGCGTTCTGTAGGTGTACGGTGTTTTCCTCTTAGTCGCTGCATTTCTGAACAATCTTCTTCTGAACCAACGTATTATGTTGTTTTAGTGTGGCAGATTGTGCCCCATTCCTTACTAGGCTGTAGTATTTTATTAGGATAATTTGCTCCATATTAGTATATCACTTGAAAAATAAGGAGGTATATTGACACGTCGCACCTCTGTATCAGTGTTTTCTTTAGCAGGAAAAAGAAGGCGAGTATTTTCCTGGCATTACTAATTTTCAGTCAAGCTCTAGTTTGGCAGGGAAATAGGATGCTATAGTTGGATGTAATGTCAAAAGCAGAAGAATGCTAGTTGGGATTATGGAAAGTGGGGTTTACCTTGGACGAAGGCTCTAATCTTCAGAAACACTCCATATAACCTGGCTACAATCTTTCCTTCCAGTCTAATCCTGTCTAGTCAATTATGATGTCTTAGCTTAGACAAAGTCTTTCATAATTTAGTCCGTCAGATTTGCAGTCGGTTGACACAGTTTACTTTTCTTCAGGTAGACTAAAAGCTACCTCAGGTGCTGCACTAGGAAGAAAAATAAAGTACCTTGGTTAAGTGTTTGTGACAAGGATTTTTAATCGAGTAGAAGGTCACTGCATGTCAGAGGAGGGTATCAAACCAAATATGACTGTCTAGTTTGTGAATGTTGCTCCTGTTTGATCACACCGAAGGCCAAGCACGCAATCATCCTTTATTGATGGCTCACTCTGGAAACTTGAGCCATCACACAATTGACATACCAATGAGTGATGATACCTCCCCATCAACATCTCACCAGGATGATCACAATGGTTTGGATGAGTTGCATCACAGCAGAGGTCCTTCGAATGAAGTTCCACCAGTCCCAGAGAGATCTTCTGGCACAGATGATATATCTAACTCTCATAATGCATCCCTTGCAAGAATAGATCGAGGCCATCATCAGCAGAATCCTTTGAATTCTGGCTTCTGGATCTCAATCGAGCTTATTGTAAATCTTAGCCAGATTGTAGCAGCTATTGCTGTTCTGTCTGTATCAAGGAATGAGCACCCACACGCTCCATTATTTATGTGGCTTTTTGGCTATACAATTGGTTGTATCGCTATTCTTCCACATCTTTATTGGCGCTATCTTCACCGCAACCTCCCGAACATGGAGCAGGAGATGCCACCCCAAAGTTCGTCAGAACGGAACATATCTGAGACTAATTCTTATGCAGCAGTCTCATCCCCTCACGCATCAGAAGCTGTGGACGGTGCCAACAGTACTAGAGTCTCAAGAATTAACTTACCACTGGCAAGTCCAAGGTAACATTCTCCACTGGATAAATCTGTGCGTACATAACTGAATTTTGGCTATGATGATCACATATCTTCTATAACCTTTTACAACCTTTTTCCTATTAATAACCATATAAAACATTATTCTTTCAGTACTTCCTATGATTGTACTCTGGATTTGGTGTTTGAAAGGTGCCCTGTCAAAATGCTGCGACTGTTTGAAGTTTTTTCCTCTGATATCTCAGTTCATAATGAATTAATGATGCATTAATCTTTGTAGGTTTTATGCAATGGTCGCTTGCTTTAAATTGATGCTGGATTGTTTCTTTGCTGTCTGGTTCGTTGTGGGAAATGTGTGGATATTTGGTAGCCGTTCTTCTGCCCATGATGCCCCTAACTTGTACAGGTATGTTGTGCTCAGGTTGCAATTCTTAATAATCCACAACTTAGATGTTTGATTTTTTGTTTGTAACCATTTTCAGGATCTGTATAGTGTTTCTTGCATTCGGCTTCATTGGCTATGCGTTGCCATTCATTTTATGTACAATGATATGCTGCTGCCTGCCCTGTATAATCTCTGTTCTGGGCGTCCATGAGGATTTGGATCTGAACAGAGGTGCTACCACGGAGGCAATCAATACGTTGGTGGCGTACAAGTTCCAATCAAAAAGGGTTCATGATGGAGATGTGGGAGAAGATGGTGGTGGAGTCTTGGCGGCTGGGACTGACAAGGAGCGAATGATTTCTGCAGAAGATGCTGTGAGCTCTCTCCCTATATTCCTTTTCATATATCATGCTGCCTATTACACATTTGTAACAAATTTGATTACTGGGGATCTGCAGATTTGCTGCATCTGCTTGTCAAAGTTCTCAAACGACGAAGATCTGCGTGAACTTCCCTGCGCACATGTCTTCCACATGGAATGCATAGATAAATGGCTACAGATAAACGCGCTGTGCCCTCTTTGCAAGGCTGAGATAGGGGGCTCAACAACAAGTAATTCAGAGAGTGGCTCTACGGGTCCTGACAACGCCAACAGAGTAGGCAACAATGACGTTGAGTCGCAACGGTAGCTGCTATCTGCTCTCTTGGCCTCTCACATGAGCATGAAGATGATGGATGGCGCTCTTTGATGCAGATTAATTAAACTGATGAACATATAACAAACTACAAGTAGGAAGGTTACACACTGTATGGTCCAACAAGTCCTTTTTTCCTGATGGACTTGTTTCATATTGCCAGTATAGTATTTCCTGCCTACAGTGCAGAGCAGTGTGTTCAGCATTGTGCTTGGCTGAAACATTTTCTAGTAGAAACCATGGCTGCTGGTGGTGGCTACCTAAGATGACCCCACTGCGTTGGTGGTTGATGCTTTGTTGCTAACCTCCTTGCTGTTAGAAGTTGCCTGGTTGTATATAAAATGTTACCTGATCAGCTGGCACCCCTGCAGCCCCTGTAATGGTTAATCTTGTACATTGCATAGATTCATGTATATATGCTAGGTAATTGGTACCACATGTCTGCAAGGTACAGTTTCGTTCTATTCGAAAGATGTATGCATGCAGGTCACTGTAACAGCGAGGCAATAATGAGTGGATGACTGTAAGTGCACAGAGAGATCTATCCATGATGGAAAAAACAGAAAAAGAGAGCAAATCAATCTTTAGAGTGAATCATACTAGCACAAATGCACCCACATTTCCTAATTCCTCACGTTTATTTAGAGTGAATCATACTAGCCCAAATGCAGATCCAACAACCTGATGCTCCTACACATGATTAAGCTGCAGAAAGATTATCCATTCTTTTCATTGAACTGTCAACTGTTGCTTGTCCTTGCATCCCCAATTCCGCCTAGAGAGAAGAACGTCTCCAATTATTGTTCCTTTTCTTGGTTTGCTCTGATGGTGATACTGTGCAGGAGGCAGGCAGTACAGGTACAGCTATGCTAAACTGACCACTTTACTGTTGCTCTTTGTATCTTTCCTGTTGCGGCAGCCTGGAATCGATCTCTAAGATATCTTTAAAGAAAAAAAATAATCTCTAATATACTTATTTTCATCCCAAAAACATATAGTTTTAGAATAGCATTAGTTCAAATGTTTTGAAGTTTGATTAGATTTATATAAAAAATTCAATATTTGTCATACTAAATAATTATCATTGAATTCATGATAAAATATTTTTATAGTACTATTTGAAATCATATCTACTGATAATTTTTTTATATAAATTAACCTAACTTTAGTTTAACTTTGATCAGACCTACAATTTTTTTTAAATAAAAGAATGGAGGCAGTAACAGAATAGAGTGGCCACATTGGCCTGAAATTACTGGATTTGTACTAGTATTAACGACTGAGCTCAGGATTGTGTGACTGCATACAAATGCGGTGGTTACTTTGCTTAAATGCGCAGGGACAAGAACAAGCAAATCAGACACTTAGATTTTCTTATCATTTTTCACAACTCAGCTGGTGGATCTTTGAAAAGAAAACCACAGTTCAGCTGGTCTGCTGGAGCCTTGAAGCCTTGTGGTAGACACTGAAGTAACGAACGGCATCGAGGAAAGTTGGACCTGGTCAAGGATTGGAGAGAGGCCTATCTCCATCTGTCCGTGCGCGTGCGCGGGGCCCGATTTCACGTGCCGCTGGGCCTATCTGGCTCATGACCGACGGCCCAATAATCATGCAAAATCATGCGACTTTTGCAGGTAGATCGACACGGACACAGGTCCATCCCTCTCATTCTGCCTGCCCTCCAATCCTGTCCCTGTAGCCTGGCGCTGTCGAGCGAAGGTGGCACAGGGCAGGCAGGCAGATTGGCAGCACGCGAGGGCACGCGGCGGCCCTCTCTAGGCCCCTAGCTTAGCTAGCGTACGCGCGCGTGGGCGCGGACACGACCAGGCGATAAGGAGAAGGGAACGTGGTGTGCTGGAGGAAGACGACGACGAGGCGGCGGATCGAGCCCCACCCCGCGCGCGTGCGTTTGGCCGCTAGGCAGCTGGTGCGTGGCGCGGCGGCGGGGCCGGCCGACCTGGCGCTTTGTCACCGGCTCACCGCGCGCGGTACGCATGCATCGTGCGGGTGCGGCGGAGGCGGTGGCGGTGACCTGGACCTGGAGAGAGCGCCGCGCGCGCTCGAGTGGACGAGGAGACGGTGGTGGAGCGAGCGAGCGCGGGCGGCCATGCATTGCACGCGTCGTGTCGTGCGGTGGCTGGCTGAGTGAGCGTGTGGGCTCTCGGCCATGCATGTTTGACCGAGATCTGCCACGGTCTGCACGGCTGAATTGGCATCCCTGCCCTTTTTCCGGAACCCCAACCTATGGAGGGTGCTCGAGGGCACAACTGCCAATGCGCGCCACCGGGGACCGGGCACGAACGGACCCCGGGCCGGGCCTAGCTATTTAACCACCATCGGCATCCCGTCCGGCGCTCAACAAATCTACAACATCATTCCTTCCTTCCACATTCACCTCTGCACCGGCCTGCAAAGTGCAGCAAACCATTCTACCCCGCATCTCGATCAATTGTCATCATCAACTAGTAGATGGCTAGGGTGTCGTCCATGGAGTCGATCTCGGCCTCTGGCCCTCGCTCCGCCGTGTGCTCGGCGTACGGCCGCCGCCGGCGGCGGCAGAAGACCGTGGGCGGCCTCGCTGGCCGCTGCAACGCCGTGCTGAAGGAGCACAAGACGAGGCTGTACATCCTCGGCAGGTGCGTCTCCATGCTCCTGTGCTGGCACGACCACGACGCCGACTGAGGTCGACGGACACTACCGGGCGTGTGTACATATAGCCTGGGGATCATATCGATCGGACTGCCCCGGCGGGCGCCGCAGTCTAGTTGGATCACTGTACGTGCATCGTCAGTGTGGGTTTTGCCTTTTATTTGGAGGTGATATATACTTCATCAGCCAGGCAGCTGACTGATTAATTGGATTGTGTTATTGATTACTACTCCTAGGTGATAATACATATACGAGAAGGTGATGATCGGTGAAAACGTATTTGAAATGTAAATGAATGAAATATATATACGTATAATAGCGAGCTGGTTAATTCCTCTTGTGATGTGTGTGCATGTTTACCGCTCAGCATCAGCTAACAACATACTAAAAAAAAAAGCATCAGCTAACAACTGACAAGTGCTTATGCTCATCACTAACAACTGACTGACCGACACGCTAATTAACTAACAAGTCAGTGCATGTGCATGCATCAGGAATTGAATTACCGAGGAACACAAATTTAGCCTACGGGCGAGCAAGATCTCGCTGCTGATCTGACCACAGGCCCTCAAAATCCAACGCCTGGGAATAGCTTGCCTGGCAGGCACGTTTGCCTGGTGCCCATCCAAACAGCCCCAGAGAGATTGTGGATGCTTGAGTGAATTGAAGGGCTCTCTCTATATATATATATAGCTGTGGGACACCGGAAAGAATCTTATCTGCAGTACGGTCAATGGCCAATGCGACTAAAGTTGAAGTCTGGTCTGATCTCTTTTACTACGCTTTTTTTTTTGGGGTGGGGGGGGGGGGGGCGGGCGGTGGATTTCAGTGATTCACGCAATGGTCATTTCAATGGTTAAATTAGTTTTCTTTCTTGAACATGATGTAGAAGGGTGAGAATTCATTCTTTGGAAATTCGAATCCATGGACCAGTTGGAGTGGTAATTGACTGGACGCATGTGTATGAATGCTATCTGCACTTCTTATTCTGCAGAAGATATTTGCATAGTGGATCCCTCCAACACCGAAACAGCAAGTTCACCATTTGGAAAATACTACCTCTGAGTGCTTGTGCACAACGAAATACAGATGAAATGCACTTCCAGGTGACAAACAATACAACATTATCAAACAGGGCGTAAGGATGAAAAATCAGGACGCCCCCATTAGGGCATCTGTAGTGTGGAATCGAACTCTGCTCTGTAGAAACAGAGCTCTCACGCCCACTATGTGAGCATCGACTCGCGGAGCCTGCTATTCTCTACGCATCGGTATTGGGTAGGTCTTGAAGGTGTGGCTCCCGGTCGTAGTTACTGCATTGCCGCAATGAATGATTTTTTTTTTTTTACTCAGTTTGGTTCGATATCGTCTGCAACATACGATTTTTGGTCTGAGAATCACGCTTTGACGATACGGTTTTTGGTCTGAGAATCACGCTTTGACGGCTACAACATGTCTGTTTCGACTTTCCTTCGCTATGGTTCGATTTTTGCTTCACGCTGGAGTTGCTCTGAGTGGCCTTCCGCTGATGGACCCCCTGCAGGGCCCTAGCAAGGCCAAACGGCCCACCAGAACGACCAAAAGTCCAGAGCAATCTGCGATCCAACTTGAAGCCGAAGCCTCAACAAGGTGAAAGCAAAGAGGCCATAATAATAATCCATTTGATTTGATGATATAGTTTATACAGTATTAAGCAACCACCAGTAATAATCGTAATAAAAGGTTCTGATATGGGCATGTTCAAAGCTCAAAAAAAATATGGGCATGTTCGCTTGAGCTACTGCAGCAGCTGCTAGCACAGTAACATGTGAGATGCTCAGATGCATCTGCAGCCGCAGCAGCTTCTTAAAATGGCTTCGTACTAAATACAGTTCATGATGATACGGTACGGTATGCATGGACTGCCATCATGATCCCTGTCAGACATCAGAGGCCACCGCCTCCGAGCAAGTAGTTGCGGAGCGCCGTCGCGAGAGCGGCGCCGGCGACGGCGAGCCTGGGGAACCGGCGTGAGACGAGGGCCAACAGCACGAGCGCCGCGCCGAGGAGCCAGAGGACGAAGGCGGCAAGCAGCACGTGCTCCGAGTTGGAGGAGCTAGCGGGGTTGACCCGGTCGTCCCACTCCCACGCGAGGACGAGCGCCCCCAGCAGCATGCAGGCGCGCCCGGAGTCCAGGAGCTGCTGCTGGAGGCCGCGGCGGCGTTCGATCCACGCCAGCTGGAGGTCGTCTTCGTCGTCGGCACGTCGGGGATTATTGCGCATCTCCTCCGGGGCTGCCATTTGGCTTTGCAGGTGTGTTTGCGGTGTTGGTCGGCGAACTCTACCGGATTGCGCGAGCACGTTATTATATATATACACAGAGACACGTATTTTCTTCATTCCAAATTGACTATCATCGTTGGTATGTGTCATAAGTTTAATTTAATTTTTAAAAAATACATACAATATTTATATATCTAAATAAATTTATTAAAATACTAAATTCAAAGATCTTTTTAATGATACTACTTATGTATTATAAATATTAATATTTTTTAATATAAAATTACCGGCAGTTTTTTTTGAAAAGGGCAAGCGACAGACATTTTAGAACAGAGGGAGTAAGATACTGTACAATGCCCAAAAATCGGTAAGCACATGCATACACGCATCACATCAACTGGCAATGCAAGGTAGCATCTATCCTGATTCCTGAGTTCTGGAGTGTGCTTTGTGGGATTTGTTCTCCACAACCACAACCGGTGGCCAATCTTTTCAGTTTTCACATAGCACGTACGGTACGCGAGCTTCTCATTGAGTTTGTTGAGTGGCCCGTGGTCACTTCGCGCGGTAAAGGTGCGCGGTGGGGCTGGCCGGCTGGGGGCTTGTGCCCTGCCATCCGTACCTTTTTTAGTAGATAGATGGACTAATAAATTTTAAAGGGCCGGAGACAGAAAGAAATAAGCAATGAAAGATGTCAACCAGACATCAAAAGACACGGCCGGTTCCGTCCGGTTTGTGTCTTTTTTTTTTTCAGAAAGAGATGAGCAATGAAGGATTGCAACCAGACATCAAAAGACACGGCCGGTTCCGTCCGGTTTGTGACTTTGTGCGCGTCGCGTGTCATGTAATGCAATTGCGAGGAAAGTAACTGTTTCAGGCATGCTACGTGTCATGACCTCTGGCTTCTGTGATATGCGTAAGGTCAGTCTGAATGCAGTTTCACAGAGGATGTTATGTATATTAAATTAGGTGACATATCACATGATTTGAGGATTTTGCATGAAACGAGTATGAGAGAGAAGATAAAAGTTTTATCTCTACGAAATGATTAAGCGTAGTTTGTAACCGGGTGAAACCACCACTGAGAGTTATTACTTCGTTTTATGCGTGCATGTCAAGAGAAAAATAGAGGGAAAAGATAGTAGACCCACGACAGGCTATATATAAAATAGCCCTATGAAATTATGCAATCAAACTATCCATTAAGACACAGACTTGTTTCACGTTAACTTTCACTATTTTAAAAATCAGGAGATAAAATCTTGCATTGAGATGGGCCTAACCTTGTCAGTTGCCAGTTGGCACCTCGCATCTCCTTATCAGCAGCTCGATCATCACCTCATCAACAGCTAGCGACAGTATAATCGACTGGTAGTCAACAATTGAAACTTCGGCTGCTCAGCCATAAATCGTGGTACAAGTCGTCCTTGGAAAATTGGAATATACGCGTTCATGCACGGAGCACCGTGGTATGAATCTGCTTACTCTTTAATTAGTTTCTCTCGGCCATCCAATTCGAATATGAGAGCTTCGAGAGAGCATCGATCCTGCGAAGCTGCGATTACATAGAAAGCTAGATCGACTTTACGTGGTTGCTCACACATTCTTTGCACTAGTAAGATAAATGGTCAAGTCCATAAACCTCCATTTGTCCACTTACAAAATGAAGATGTTGTATAGAGTGCATCTAAAACATCTCACATATCTCTGAAGTCCACCTATTATCAGCCAAATAATCAACTACTAGCACCTGAGACTTGACCGACAAACACAAACACTAACCAATGCAATTGACCCGATTATAGGCCTTCCTTTAAACAAAATTTGCGCTTATTTCCACCAAAATCCCTCATCAAATTAGAGCATCCTCTTCTCCTATACCAGACAATTGTATTAGTGTTAATCAATTACTGTATACCCGTTTGGGCTGCCCTAAGTGGCCTGTGCCTTTTTCCGCCGATGGACCTCGGCAGGGCCGTAGCGAGGCCAAACGGCCCATTAGGAGTTGCAAAAGGTAAGAAGTCCATCAGCTGAAGTTGTTGACTTGTTGTGACATCGATTCGGCCCCTTCCAAACCCTAGCGTCGCTACCTCCGCTCCTGCCCTCCGCTTCGCTCCGTCGTCGACTCGCCGCCGCCGTCGCTGCCGCCTTCCTCGACCCGCACCCGCAGAATCTAATGGCGGTAAGACCAGCCGTTGCGTCCTCTCTGTTTCCCCCCCCGATTTGTGAACCAGATCTGTTTGTTTCTGCCACTGTTTAATTAGTGTGTGATTTGTGAACAACTAGAACCCCTTAGGCTAGTCTTAGTTTCCTGGGGTGTGCATGGTTGAATTTAAGCTGCTTCCCGTGGCTTGTTTGGAACAGAGGGTTATCGGCACCTAGGTTGAATTCCAGCCAGAGCCAACTAGCTGGGAGTAGGTTGGATGAATAATTTGAGATATTTGTGTGAATCCACTGTGTACGGGGAAGTAGAAAGGGGCAATTACTAATCTTGAGAATGCAACAGAGCCTCCCAAAATCGTCGGTTCCAAGACACACTTGTTGTTTGGAGTTTTTTATTTAAATCAGAAGATTCTGTTAAACACGATTTAAGGTCTAACTCCCCTAAATCTTGTTTGGTTAGTTAGGATTAGGAATGCTTGCACTGAACATCGTGTGCAATTGCCTATTAAAAACTCTTTTTTTTTTTTTGGTAAATGCTTGCACTGAACATCTTGTGCAATTGCCCATTAAACTCTCTTGTTTTTTTGGTAACCAAGAACTGGATTGAAGCACCGATAAGGCTTTTCCTGCTTTTCCGTTGCCAGTACCGATAGTAAGTTAGCCGCTTGACTTAGTGTCATGTATACATCATAATATAGCAGATTTGTTACCACCATTGAAGGTTAAGATAAGTGATTTTACCTTTGGCAGTACCATTAATGGCTCATAGCTCAGCTTATAACTGACTGTTAGAGTTGAATCTAGAAATGCATCCACAGTTGTCTCCAAGCATATCTGAGCTCAGCTGGTTAGAGATTCAAGTCAATTTATAAAGCTCATTGTGATGTCAACCTTCAATGAGAAGAGCACCAGTACCATGTTAAGCTATTATTAAGCATAATTCCATCTCTGTCTGATGTTCTATTGTTAGCTAGAAAACAAATTAAACTAAAGAAATAATAAGGGACAGTTAATCATCTACTGTACTTAAAACACATTGCAATGATTGATCTGTTTATATAACTTTCCATGATAACATTTTAATTATTGTATATAAGGTTTACTTTTTTTTTATCCATACAATGAAGTTATTACTCCTTAGGTTCCCAGGATAGTGCAATGGCAGCCACTGTGTGCATCACCCATGCCATGTTGTTCTGTTCCTATCTGTTAAGCAATTTATGTGTTGCCATGTAATAATAAAATCCTATGCCTTACTTACTATTTTGTATCGGCAAATTACCGTCTTATTGACTCATGGAATTCGCTAATAATTGGAACCAAGAAGTCGAAGGAACAAAATAACAGTTTATTTATGTATACTCCTATTTGCCAGCCATAATAGGCCCTAACCTTATGCAGTTGTGCTACACTTACTAATGGATGGACTCTTGCTTTGTGCAGACTGTGCCAGTTAACCCAAAACCTTTCTTGAACAATCTGACAGGGAAGTATGTAATTGTCAAACTTAAGTGGGGTATGGAGTACAAAGGTAATTTTCTATTGCTATAAATTTTATTTATTTCAAATTTTAAATGTTAAATTTTATTCCTTTAATTGGCCTTTCCATAAATATATTGATGAACATTTGCTTTATTTTCCCAGGGTATCTTACTTCTGTTGACTCATACATGAACCTTCAGGTACCACCTTTGGTCTTTGGCAGTTTGGCTGTCGTATTATTAGACCTCTATTTGTTCTCTATTTGTTTTTTTTATTGTTTTGCAAGTTCATCATTCGTTCAATATGGAAGAACATGCCAAAAAAAGTGATTACTACCCTTTGCTATTGGTTGCAGCTTGCTAACACAGAGGAGTACATTGATGGACAATTCTCTGGAAACCTGGGTGAGATTCTGATCAGGTAATGATCAATGATCCTTTTGTTTGCCCGCACCAGGTGTGTTAATCTAGATATAACCCAATAAAAGTCTGCTTGCTGTCCAAGTCTGATTATTGAAGTGAAAAGGTACTTCAGTGTGGATCTGAAAAGGTTGAATGTAAGTGGTCATGAAAAGCCATGGGTAAATACTCAATAAAGAATGGCATCAGTTTGTAAAATTGTAGCATTGGATGTTTGGGCTTCACTTTCACAAAATAAGTTAATAGGAGTAGGTTGGAGAATTTTAGGAAAAATAGTTTCTTAATCTTTGTTTTTTGGTTTTCTGAATACTTTGATTGAATCATGTGGACATGAATTTTGTTCCATTGATTCAATGTTTGAGTTTAGCGAGGAATACAATTTATCTCCCTAAGTGCTTGTTTGATTTTGTTGAGTATTCGAGGGGGATTGAAAGAGATTGAGGATTGAATCCCTTAAAGTAAAAATCCCTTCATCTCCAATCCCCTTGTGGAGGGAATTAACCGAACAAGGCCTAACTGACACCCAACACACAGCTGCCACTTTTATGATTCATTTAATCATTTCTATTTGCTCAATTTATAGATGCAACAACGTCCTTTATCTCCGAGGTGTTCCAGAAGATACAGAGATAGAAGATGCGGAGTGAGGAGACGTGGACCATGCCTTCAGATTGGTTGATGATATTGTTCTGACAACAATGAGAGCTGATGCTTGGTTGATGCTATTTCTGATGTGCACTACTGAATACAATATTGCTGCTGCACTTGCCTGCTTCCTGCCCCCGTTCTGTCTAATACTAGTAAGATGCATAAGACATTGTGAACTCATTTGGTCAATGTAGTAGGTACTAGTACTATGCCAATCTTGTCTCGTATGTTTTGGCTCAAAAACTTTCTGCTGGAGTTCCTGCTAGAGGTGACATGATAGTATTATATATTTCTATTGCTAGGATGGATGTACGAGCTGCTTTTTTCTGTCGTTGAAGCTAAACGCATTGGTTCGTTGGTAACATTGTGCAAGTATTCTAAGACGTCTATGTTTCATTGGTACAATGAAGAAAAGGCGCTATTTATCAAATGGAAACTTTTGACTCTTGAAAGCGGCTCACTCAGGTTGACACGTGTATCATTCAGTCTATGTATTGGGCCACGGTTCAAGCAATCAGGCACTGGCATGCAATGCCTAGATTGAACGTTGTTTGCAACTTCCTCACTCTGGCCAGCAATTGGGCGTTCTTTGTAGGTTCAGTTACCTTTGACCGAAAGATTGCTACCATCATCGAGCAGTTTACAAACCTTTCCACCACAAGGTGAGATGAGAGTTTGTATCAGGGTAATGAACAGCATCAATATTCGTGATCAAATGTTATCTAATCCCTCCGTTTGAAGTACATCGCCTATTTCATTTCGTTAGGATAAGCCTTTGACAAACAAATGACACATCAGTGATGTTATCAGATTCATGTTAAAAAAATACTCAATTATAACTTGGCATTACATAAAGTATTAATGGAGTAACTTATGGTCAAATAAACCTTATAAAAAACAAAATTATCCTTCAGTCTTGTTGGCATCTCTGCAGGTGATGCTAGTTGCTGCCTGCTGCTAACATGTAATAACTGGGCGAAACGAGGATATCATGTATTGACTTTTGGTTGCTTGTGTTCTGCTCAGGTAGGACATGAAGAAAGTTCAGCTGATATATGGATCAGAGCTGAACTTCATCCATAAACGTACTGATGATTGCTACTTCAGTAATAAAACCCTAGAAATTTTATTGTTGAGCAGCGACAAGCTCATGCATAACTCTATTAATAAGAGTACTATCCAATAGAAGAGAAATGAATAAGAGTATAGTCTATAGAATGTGCCGGCTCTGTCATTTGCGCAAAAGGCTATGCTGCCACAGACTGAAGCAGTGCTGTAACTGAATGCCAATGACAAAGCGCTCGGACTGGTTTTAAAAAATTAATGGCAAATCACATGACCAATGCCAACATTCAATTCTGATATTTCCTTGGCGATCAATGTGAACTTGAAACAAAATCAGGGCTCATACTAATTGCACAGCAGGAGGGCTTTCAGATCTAGCTGCACCCAAAAAAACAAAATAAAAAATTTCAAAATTCCGAATGAGAGATGTGATGGAGAACTTATATTCACCAAGGCTGCATCACACCTAGGCGAGCAGGCAACCAAGAATTTTAACACGTCTCTTTAGGTACACTTGCTTCACCATCTGTAACCAAATCATCACCGCCATTGCTGTTCAAGTGCATAAAAACGAATAAATCAGACAAGTCTATATAACCATGCATGTTATTCTAGCTAGCAAGTATACGATCCAACAACGAATAAAATAAACCTGACAATTTGAACAAACTCACCTTGACTGAGCAGCACCTTGTAGTGAGGGTGAGTCGATTTGCATTGTCACGGGGCCATCATTCACCAAAGAAACCTGCAAGACTTTCTAATTTACCCTTTTCCTGAAAAGGTCAAATACTATGAATGCAAATAACATGTTTCACTCAAAGACACCTTCATCATCGCTCCAAAAACACCATCTGCCAGTCAAAGTAAGAACATCATCACATTTATTTTCATACGATACAGTGACTCATGGCAGAAATCATTAGATGTAGATGCAACATAGTGCAAAAGCAATAGTAGCAGCAGCAATTATAAATGCAAGAAAATCGTGCATTATGAGTATGGGGAGCATAGACACACTCATGGCAATATTTTAGCGAAGCAAATGAGTGAAGAGAACATCTGCAGAACATCACTAAAGAAATAGCAAAGTTATCGGCACAACATAACAGGAAGTGGCTATCGAGAAGATGAAATGCACATCCAGCAGAAAAGAATGTTCAATGCAGGACCATGGGGAGCGTGAGAAAGTTACAGCGAATGCATCAATCATGACAAGCAAATCCCAAATATAGGAAGATCCAAATTAAGAAAAGGAAAAGAGCATATCCCAAATATAGGAAGATCCAAGTTAAGAAAAGGAAAAGAACATTGATTTGATAATCAAGAATTCAGGTTGGTAAACTGTATAAAGTACAATAAATTATAAAATGCATATTTATTACCTTTCACTGAATCAGCCGAGTATGACCTTCGAAATTTCTCAACTAGAGAAGCATAGAATGGTTTCGCTTTTGCAGGTGGCATAGCCACATGAAAATCTGGCTTATTACCCTTCAGAATGCCATATAAGGTGAACTGACTGACTGAATATGATATCAGATTAGAAACGGAGTAGTTAATAACAGATTTAACGGGGATGGTTATATTTTACACATAGGGTAAGGTTGCATCATCATATATACCTAATAGCACTTCAAAGTTACGCTGCATAACCTGCAGGGATGAAAAAGCTTAGTTAAGTTTGTCTTCAAAGGCAAAGCTCATGTGAAGTCCAGTAAATAATTAACATTCTCAAGTAGGCCAACTTTATTCTGTTAAGTGAAAGCCCGTCTACTACTATGGCCCATATGAGTGTATATATATATACATCTCTACGGTGGACTGATTGATTAACCATTAAGATCCCCAAGGTTAGTATCATGGTATCACAACCATAGATTAGGTAGGGTTAGGGTTAGACTATTCTAATTCACCCACCAGCGATCCATTTTTTTCTCCTTGGGATTAATCATCCTGTTTCTGTACGCGGCCCGTCGCCGCGTCGTTCATCTGCGTGGCCCGTCGCCGCATCATCTCCTCGCGGCCCGTCGCCGCGTCGTCGTCGTCTTCCTGTGCGGCCTGTCGTCGCGCACGTCCGCGCCGTCCAGCGATTCCGCGCAATTCTTCTCCGCGTTGTCCGCGCGGGTCTTCTTCGCGCCGTCCGCGACTTCGCGCGGGTCTTCTCCGCCCCGTCTGCGGGTCTTCTCCGCGCCGCCCTCGCGGCTGCTCTCCGCACCGTCCGCGCGGCTCTTCTGCGCCCGCGGATCTGTGAGGCTCTCGTCATCAGGCTCCCCACCAGTGCTGCTCTGCTCGTCCATCAGAGGTGCTCTGTTCTGTGGTTTCCTCTGCTGCTGATTGGCTGTTGGTGGTCTGCTCTGTTCTTCAGTCAGTGGTTCTTGTTCTCTGCTCTGTTGTCTTCCACAATGTTGCAGTCACAATTGCTCTCAAATACCATTGTTTTTCCTCTGAAACTTGATGGTCCATCTAATTATCGAGAGTGGGCTTTCTCTGTCAAACTGTATTGCGTGGACATGGTCTTGCATCTCACTTGACAGATGATCCTCCAACTGACAAGTCGACAGATGGTTCTGGTGCTGCTGCAGTCACGGCTTGGACTAAAGATGATAGCAGCATCATGAGTGCCATTGTCACCAGCATGAAGCCTTCATTAATGATGAGTCTTGAGCACCATCAATCTGCTAAGAAGATGTGGGACTACCTGAAGGGGAGATATGTTCAGAACAGTTGTGCACTTTTGCTTACTTTAATGCAAGGTCTTCATGAGCTTCAGCAGAATGAGATGTCTATTGAGGATTACTATACTGCTTTTGATCGTGTGATGGGACCTTTTCTTTCCATGGTTCCTAAGTGTGAGGCAGGGTGTTCAGGCTGCTGTGACAACAAGGATAAGTTCATTGAAAAGTTTCTTATATATCAGTTTTGTCATGGTTTGCTGCCTGATTTTGAGTCCATTCGTAAACAGCTGTTGAATGCGCCCACTACTCCATCCATTTCTGATGTGTTGTCTGCTTTGATTGCTGAAGAGACACGGCTTAGTTCTCAGTCTCCTTCTGTATCA
>CM041634.1:6200241-6271096 GCA_023333625.1 Bothriochloa decipiens | reverse complement strand
TCACCGAGCTCCTCCTCGTACTCGTAGTCGTCCTCCTCAAGCTGATCCTCCTCTGAAACGAGACATAATAGCCGCGTTAGCGGCTCCTATAGAGTCAACACAAGGAAGCAATAAAATTCAATAACTCCAAATGCACTCATACACAAGCCTATGACGTAGAGCTTATTTTTATGAAAATTTGGACACTTGGTTCATATTTTTCGGAGTTCGTACGAAGAAGTTATGAATTTCCGAAGTTTATTCTATTTTCGGAAAAAGAAAAAGGGCAGATTAACCTGGAGCTGACACGTGGCAGCTCCTGATTGGGCCACGTGGCGTGCAGAACAGTGCAGCTGAGGATGTGCTGACGTCATGCTGACATCAGCACGGACGGGACCAATCAGCGGCTGACAGGTGGGGTCCACTGTCTGGTCACTGACAGGTGGGGCCAGGTCAACGGTCAACGTTGACGGTCTCGACTAGGCCTCGAAAGGACAGGGCTGGATCTGGTTCGAGTTTGGTCGGCACTGTACACTCGAGGTGGGGCGGTCCGGTCGACCCCTCGAGGACGGAGCTCGCTCTGGCGAACGGACTGGCCTCGAGAACGAAACCGCGCCTGGCGAACGGACTGGCCTCGAGAACGAAGCCTCGCCCGGCGAACGGACTGGCCTCGAGAACGAAACTTCGCTCGGCGAGCGGACTGGCCTCGAGAACGAAACTTCGCTCGGCGAACGGGCATGACCTCGAAGACGGAACTTTGTTCGCACGAAAGGGGCAGCCCTCGAGAACAGTGTGCCCCTCGAGACTTGACCATCTGGCCTCGAGCCGGGACCTCGACTCGGGCAGGGCCTCGATTAGGGCCAGGACCTCGACTCCGTCGTTCGGACCTCGACTCGTCGGGTGAACCCTCGACTCCGTCGGGCGGACCCTCGACTCGTCGGGCGGACCATCGACGAATGTCGGGTGGACCCTCGACGAACGTCGGGCGGACCCTCGACTCGTCGATCGGACCCTCGACTCGTCGGGCGGAACCTCGACTGGTCGGGTGGACCCTCGACGAATGTCGGGCTGACCCTCGACTTCCTCGGTCGGACCCTCGACTTCGTCGGTCGGACCCTCGACGAATGTCGGAGCTTAAGCTGAGCTACGTGGCTGGTCGGCTAGGTGCTCTAACTCGGGGAAATCGACCCTCAAGCCGGTGGCGGTCAGCGAGGCGCGGCAGCAGCGTCTGGCGACGGCGAGGCCAAATCTACCGGCGAAACCGGGCGTTGGTCTCCATCTTCCTTCTTGCCCTTCGATGGGAGAAGCTGGGATCTCCATGAGCTAACTACCGGGGCTGGTCGAGGCACGGCGGGGCGTGCGCGGCTCGGCGGCCACGGCGGACGCTCCGGCGGCCAGAGTCCGGGGAGGCCAGAGCTGCAAAAGTGCGTGGCTCCAACTGTGGCCCGTGCCGGCTCCAAGAGGTTGCCAAAAACGTGCTCTAGACTACGGCGAAGCTATCGGTCGCGGTAAGGAAGGAAACAGGGGTAAGGGGTGCGAGAACATCGACGATGTACTGGTGGTGGCCATGGCCGAGCAGGGCGAGGGCGGGGATGCTTACTCGCGCAGCGACAGTCGAGGCAGGTGACGCAGGCTTGGTGGCGACTCGGTGCAGGGGAGCGAAGCCGGGGCGTCGAGGCGGTTATGCGGCGCTCCCAGGTCCTCCTCAGCGCGCGGACGGCGGCAGCAGCAGCACTCTAGCTCCGCCTCCTTCCTGCTCCTCCCTCCTTCTCTCTCTCTCTCGACCGATCTGACGGCGGGTCTCCACAAAGACGGCGGGGCGATGGGGAAACCCTAGAGGCCAGGGTGCTCCTCCTTAAATAGGCACGGCGGCCGGCCATGGACGGCGGAGGCAGAAGATGCCCATCGGGCGGCTGTGCGCGGCCACGATTAGGGTTAGGGTTCGGTGAAGCGCGGCGCAAGCAGGCGGTTAGATGGACGGCGCGGAACGCGGCCGTACTCGGGCGGACGGCGGAGGCGCGCGGTGCACAAAAATGGTGCGTCGGACGCGACGCGCGGTCGACAGAAGTGGTAAAAGGAAGGAGCTGACAGCTCGGTCCCACGCGTCAGCGGGACGGGGCGGCGAGCGGCGGAGACAGGCCCATGTTGGGCCGTCCTGGTTAACTGGGCCGCGGCAGCGCGCGAGCGAGCGCGCGCGCGAGCGGGTGTCGGGACGCGGCAGCGCGTCGAGCGCGACTGGGCCGACGCTCGAGGCAGGCCGGTCGGGCGAGCGCGCGAGCGAGCGGGCAGGCGGCAGCGCAGCAGGCCGAGCTGGGCCTCGAGCTCGGGCAGGCGGTCGAGCTGGGCCTCGAGCTCGCAGCAGGCCGGCGGTCGAGCGCGTGACGGGGCTGGGCCGCTGGCTGGGCCTGAGCGGGGTTCAGTAGCAGGCATATATATATATATACATGTATTAAAAGGTTATTCGATTTTTATTAACATCACATAAAATCGAATAAGAGGCGAATCAAACTCTGGTAATTTAAATGCAATGCTCGGGCTATCGTCAGGTGCTATTTGTGCAACTAGTTTCCTACATGACATCCACCGTACACTGGTAAACTTTAGAAAAATTTTTGAAAGCCCGTATTTTTTAGAGACCGGATCTCTAGGGTTGTTACATGCCTCGTGAACGCCGACGAGGACGAGGAGTCCAGGGCCGATCGCCGACACTATTCGTCCCTCGACCTGCGACCCCACAAAAGAAGCATTCAGGGAAGATTCCGAGCGAATTGCAGTGCACTGAAGAAGTGGAGAGGGCGCTCACCTCGACACTGGCCGATAGGACGCGCTGCACCACAGCCCTCATTCTGTGTCTTCTCTTGCGTCCGCCGCGCCCAGTGGTGAGGGACGACCGGACGAGTCGCCGCTCGCCGGTGACAGACCAAGAAACGGCGGCGGCTCTGGTCTGGGGTGTTGGGAGGCAATGTGCGAATGCGGATGCTTTGTTGATGGGCCAATGGTTTAGTGGGCCGGGATTTGCATTTCTTTGCGTGAACTAAACTCTTGGCAAAAAAATTTCTGAAAAAAAGTACTCAGTGTCATAGGCTCCCGTACTGTGGGGTCTGAGGAAGTAAAAATAGCCAACAGCCTTGTGCAGAGGCTGAGGCTTGAACCCTGAACCTCTTGATCACAGACGGTAAAGCTCTATTGCTTACACCAGGGCCGCCCTTTAAAAAAAAAATTCTGAACTTTCAGCAAAATGCACTACCTAACCTTATTGGGCTCGAGAGCACGCACTAATAGTACAAGCAGCAAAGTCTAAAAACATGAAGTGCTTGATTTGAGTTATTACTTCCCCCATCGTTGACAGCGCGGTATTCATCTCCCTCCACAGCTGCCTTGACCAATGTAGCATCAGTTTCTATAGAAATCAGAGACAAGATTTACATTATTGTGTCGAGGAATGCAATTCATGTTTCTTTACAGAAGTATAAACAAAATCGAAGAAAGCCATCTTATCCTTGTCAACATGAGCGTACATCACTGCACAGCACGCTGCTCTTTGTTACTATTTTACAGCCATTTCTAAATGGTTATCCTTCACAACTATAGGCAGCAAAACAAGTCTACAATCTGACGTTCTTCACCACCATGAATCTATAAACAGAAAACACGGCCCCATGCACAAACTATATCTACCGGCAAGATTACAAGAACAAGCTGATACTAAGTTGCAATCTTTATGAGGCCTGAGTAGCAACCTTTGCTCCCACCGCATCTTGCTCAGCGCCACCTCCATTGCCATGTTCCGTTGTCGGATGGGCCTCTGTTATGATTGGCTCACCTCTAACAAGAATAGGCCCTTCATTCACTGACTCGGATCCATGAGCTTCAATTTGCTCCGGGATATCTGATAGCCTATCATCTGCTCTCTTTCTGGAAAACTTCCTGCTCAACGCGCTTGTCAGTGATCTGCCTGGTTCACCTGCATTTTTCTCTATCACCTTTGCCACATCTTCTCCTGAGTTCTCTGCATCTCCCACCTTGTCTGCCGGGTTTGCTTCTTCATTCACTACAATCTTTACTGATGTCCGCTTCTCGCCCAGCTCCTTCAGGTTGGGACGTGGCGTTTGAGGGACCTTTGGATCAAGCTCTGTTACACTCTGAGAACACGGAGTTGCAGGAAGGCTGGCATCAAGATTTTTGGAGCTCCCCTTCCTTGAGTTTCTCCGGAAAAAGGAGCCTACATTAAATAGACCCCCTTGTCCACTGCTTTTTGGTGTCGGGATTTCCTTTGACTTGTCAACCTCTTGGTGAATCTGTGTGTCTGGGTATCGTGCTCGCCCTTTCCGGGATTCCCATGTCCTTGGAACCCCAGTGCCAGGGCGATGTACATACAAACCTCCAGGTTGGTCTTGTCCATCAATGTTTATGTGCTCCATCTCATCCATTAAGACTTTCTTTTCTTCAGAAAGTTCACCAGCATCCACTTCGCTATAAACAGATGTTGATACTGGTAGTTCAGTATCCACTTGCTTCAATGATTTGTCCAAACTTGATATATTTTGGTCCTGCAGATACAACTAGAACTGAGTCCAGTCCAGCAGAGTCCTTCTACAGTTCAGGTTTGACATTTTGGTTTAACCCTGACCAAAGGCCACTAAAATGGTAAAAGAAAATAGACATGTTTGCCACTGACCTCAGATATATCCTCAACTGTTACTGCCAAGTGGATCCTTCCTTTCTTGACATTATCAAGTGATATCCATTTGTCATGTCTTTGTCCACCTCTCAGCTCATGTAAATTAACGGTACATTGTCTGTAAATAAAACAGAGTGAGATGTATTTTTATTTCATTTCCAAATAATACTAAATTGGTCAGATCACTATAAAATAAAAGGAAATGCTAGATTGTCCTCTTCAACAAAAGCCAATCAAATCACAACAATGGGCTAATAAGACAGTAGAAGCGTTATCCTGTAGATTTCCTTATCGAGGCATCATTTGTGAACATGAGCTTAGAAAATAGAACATACCCTAGCGAGTCATCAAACATGGGGTCCTTATCACGAACTTCCATGACAAGTTCATTTGTTGCCTCCCAAGATGTGATTGGTATTTTAAATTCTTCAAACCACTTTGGAGACAATGTTTTCCTCTGTATCTGTGTTTGGAATTTGAAAGGACCCAGACGACCTTTCACATAAGGGTCCGCTAGTCCTGTGCATTGGGTCATCAAATGTGTTACACTAACGAAGAGTAACACAAAAGCCGCACAATTCATCCTCACCGTTTATATCAGATGGCTTCATGTCAGTTCCTTCTAAAATCTCAAGTCTCACATATGCAATAGGAGGCCTCTCCTCAATACTGAACCAGTTATTTTCTGCAGAATGAAAAGAAATTGGTACCATATAGAAGATAACAGAAGGGAAATGAAAGTTTTTTTTTTTTGACGCAGAAGGGAAATGAAAGTTTATCATCACATAATTTACAAAATGGGAGTTATTATTCCTCTCAATGATTTTAGTCAAAATAAAACTTTGCAGCCATAGTTCATAGAACTATAAAGTTTGTTTAACTTTGGGGCATACCAAATTTTAGCATTTGCTAGCAGCATAGCACACACTAACAAAAATTTCAGTTCATATTGTACACCATATGACAACTGTCTATAACTAAATTTTAACTGCATCAACAGGAGGATTTCAGAATCACAGTATTTTTTAAAAAGATTTATGAAACACAGGCAGAAATATGTTGCTACCTACCTGAAGGAGTAGATGCAAATTTTTCCACATTTATGACTATCATATTGGGCTGCCAGAAGAAAAAAAATACCTCAGTAAGGAAAAGGTACATGGACAACCTTCAAAGGTAGCGCTGAAAAGGCTTTTGAAGAAAGCAAAACAAACAAAAAATAGTAATCTGTAATAAAGATCTGACCTCAACTAATGTCTGTCCAAATGCAGTATCCATCAACTTATCCTGGAAAAAGAAACCCAGTAGGCCAAGTGATCAGTAAGAAACAGAATCACCAATTATACAGCAAGAAAAGACTTAAATACAGGAAAATCTCACCAGCCATCCTGAAATTCCTGGAAACTCAGTGACGTCAAGCCCATGATTAATGAGTGGTTTCACAGTCATCTGAAAATAAGGTGGCTCCACAAAACATAGTCTTACACGGCCAAGAAATGGCCAACTCCGAACAAACTTCACACCAACTAAAATCTGCAAAAACATATTCTTGTGTTGAGTACAACTCTACAAGGTAAATAATACATGTAGGGAAAAAACTGGTTCCTTGTCTAATGAGAGTTTTCTAAATTTAAACTAAACTTTTCTTTTATCATCTGCTATTCCATAGAAAAAAATCTGTATATATATTTTTTTATATTGCGTAACACGCCTGTTTTGACACAAAAAGGGAGAATATGTATAGGCCCTTTGTTAACCAGAAAACTTTTGTTAATTTCCTTAGGATTACAGTTAAGTTACAACAAGGTCCTTGCCACCAGTCTGTACAAGAAACTGTGTATTTTTGGTGCGCAAGTGTTGGTGATTGCTTCATGAAGGTAAGGGAAACTATGCATCCTATTTCAAATTTTAGCAACGTTGCCAATGATAATGGAGAACTTTAACCATGCAAAGTAAGACAATAATAAAGAGGTATGGTAAAATTTAACCACTTTTAAATTATGTTGCTTATTTCTGGACGGAGAAAATTAACATGGGAATAGAAAAAGTTAGCATCATAAGTCGTGCACACTTTTTCCAAAGCATCACCCTTCCTAAGTGTGGATTTGATGTTTTAAAATCCATTGAGAATGTCACAAGTTTATCACTCCTATGGCAAAATGGTTCAGCTTACTGGTTAACTTGCCTTTCCCTCAACATGCATACTCGTTAAATGCATCTTTGCAGTCATTCCAAGTCCCACACTCTTGTGCAGCTGCATAGCAAGCACAGCACTCATATCTTCACCAGAAAGGAAATTCATTCCCAGCTCAAGAACCTTTATAAAAGCATTAAATTAAAATAAACACAGATTATTGTCAATTGCCCATAGAAGTAAAGGAAAAATTCAGATCAAACAACAGTGGTACTTACCAAATGGTCATCATCTGATGTCTCAGGCAGAACTCTCATGGAGGTAAAGATTGGTGGATTCCTGCCCAAGTAAAGCTCCTGAATACCTGCTTTGCTCTGCAGAATAAAAATATCAAGTAAGTTACAGAGAATCGACGGATGGAAATGCCTACTTAACAAAACTAAAATGCGACTGTCATAGGAAAACATTGTTAAAGAAGCAGTTTGAGGTGAAATGCCACAAAATAGAGAATATGAATAAGAAAATCAAGATAAAAGAAGGAAAGCATACGACTGTCCAAGGTTTGAATTTATCCAAGAACCAAGGTATGATGGGCCGTAGAAGTTGTGAAACGATCTTCTCCATACAGACAGGCCACATCTTGTCAATTGCATAGTTTAACCAGCGTACTGATTCTGCATCAGAGAGGAGCTGATACAGAAAACAATATGAGCTGATTTACACAGGAAGGAACAGTCATAAAAAAGGAAATGAAAAAGGAGAACATGAAATTTCCAGCATAGTCAACAATACTTATCCATGCGATATTTTAAAAAGTGCAACAACCGTGGATCACAGAAAGATAAGGTGTATACCCTTCGTTGGTAGGCAGATTTCATCTCCTCATGTTGTATCCTCTTCCGCAATCTCACTGCACAGCGAGCATTTACCTACAACAAGGAGGAGCATTATTGTAAATTAACTTCTTCTGATTATCTGGTATTCTGGTATCACACATGTTCAAGCAAACAACTAGTATATCAAGGTATAAAACACTTGGAAAACAATGTAAGCAGAAAGGTAGAAGATGGAATGAGAAAAATGCTAAAATTACAGCAAGTGCCATGAAGAGATGATGAAGTAAAACAGGGAAAACGAAGCAGTATGGTCTAAAAATTCTGAACCAGCTTGGAGTTGGTGTTGATGAGGACAAGGGAAATTTATTCCATAATATAGAATGAAAACAGGGAAATTTCTGATACAGTGCCTAGGTGTCTCAGCTAAATCATTTGAAATATTTTACATCAGTTGATTGGTTCTTGATGAATTGAAATTAGTCCATAGAAATTAGTAAAGGAGGTCATAAAGGATGAAGGAAATTACTTTGTAGCATTTGATGGTCTTGACATCACGATACGATAGAATAAATACTTAAAA
The DNA here is from genome assembly GCA_023333625.1 of Bothriochloa decipiens. Classification (NCBI taxonomy): domain Eukaryota; kingdom Viridiplantae; phylum Streptophyta; class Magnoliopsida; order Poales; family Poaceae; genus Bothriochloa; species Bothriochloa decipiens. The sequence continues at coordinate 6,262,886 of CM041634.1, read as the reverse complement.
AGCGGAAGCATTCAATCATTCATGTAATATCATTTTTGCATGTCATCAACCTTATTATACCGTGCCAAAGCGGAATGGTTACTAGTTGCTCAAGAAATTTTATCCTTTGGAAGCCAACTTTGTATTTATCTTGGGAGCATAGAATCAGTAAACCACAGCTTTGGAAAATAATAACTATACAACCTAGCCAGGAGATAGACTTAGTCCCAATGAATTGGATTGGATTAAGTGGGTGTTGTGTGGAGTTAAACTTTAGCAGCATATGGTGTGCTATACTAATTAGTCAAGCAATGATAGCACGCAACAAGCTTTCTAGCTGCTGCAAAGGTCTCTGGATTTCATGGCTAACTGGTAAATGGTCCATCAAAGGCAGTTTGCAGAATGAGGTGGCAAATCGACCTTTTGGTGGCAGGAGCTGCTGAATCAGAGAAGGTGAAAGAATTTGATGCAGAAACAGGTTTCATCAGGGAAGGTGAGTGAAATTACAGAAACTGACGAAGTACGAACCCTGCTGAAAAAGGCAATTTATACTGGAATAGTATGATGCGGTACAAAAGGAAGGCCGGTACTGTTCTTTCTTTGGCAAGAAAAAAGGGGCAAATCTTTCTTTGGCGAGTACGTGAGGGGGGCAGGAAGTTTGAGGTAGCAGCAAGTACCCACCATGTAGAGGTAGAGGAAGGCGAGGAGGTAGAGGAGGGAGCCGCGGAAGCCGACAGCGGCGGCGGCCCAGAGCGCGGCCAGCACCAGGCCGATGTGGTAGACGAGGGGCAGCTCGGCTGCATCCATTCCCTCCCTCTCCCGCTCCCGCTCCCGGAGGCGAAGAAGAAGAAAGGCGTTGGTTGGCAAGTGGCGATCTGGCGGATAGTCGCGTGACACTGCTCTGCTCTGGAAAGAGGGGAGCCAACCCTACCAGTCCATCACGGCACCACCGCACCACGACGGCCGGGCAGCCGGGCGGGGACGGCGAGGACTAGTAGTAGCAGAAATCGATTTCTGACAGCGACAGGGGGTGAAGTGAGATGTGAGAAGCTAACGCGTCTCGCCGACCAGCCAAACAGGCCAGGCCAGGCCCAACATAAGAAGAAGAAGCTGATCAGCGCAGGTGTCAGGCCAAGTGGTACACACGGTCCGCACGCGGCACGCCTGCCGACGCCGCCGCTGCGAATGCGATTGGAGCATCCACGTCTCCCGGCGTTATTATTCAGCATTTCAGCCACGTAATAATCAATTTGTTATTATCATGCCCCACCACCCTGATGTGGAGCTTAGAGTTGCTGGCCATGGTGGCGGGGCCGGCGGCGGCGTGTGGCGCTCGAGCTCTGCCATGGTGGCATGGCCGGTGGTGCACGCTGCTCTTCCAGCGATCTGCTATTGGGTTGGGAAGGGATGGCGTCTCCCTTCCGGCGGTGCCTTGCTCTCCCGGAGGTGGTAGGTGGCCGCCTCGTCGGAAGGTGTGATGCGACAGATTCGCTCCACGACTTTCAGAACCCGGGAGAAGTCACTGCCCGGTCTTCCCGGGCCAACGACGATGGCGCATTCACGTCGTTTGCCTTGTTGGAGGCGTCGTTGTAGCGTTCTGTTCGTCGCGACAAGACATGGTCGAAAGACCCCGTGCTCCTTCCTATGCTGTCGGCGTCTGTTGATGTCGATCTCCTTCCTGAAGGCAGCGTTGGAGCACCATGTCTGCCCGTTGATCTCACCTGTGGTCTCCGTGTTCGTCGTGCTGTGCCTAGTGTGCCTCAAGATGCTCTTCTCATGATATGCCGTCCGTGATTGTTGTAGCCATAGTTGGAGCTTGGCCACCCCCACGCAGATGCTTTGTTGTTGGGAGCGCGTTGGCCCCATCCACGGATGCTTTGCCGCGTTGATGGTTATGTGTTGTTGTGGTTTCGTGGGGATCCTCCTCGCCCGTGGTCCTGTGGGCGGTGTCCCTCAGTGACTCGGAGGAGTCGGTACTTTGCCATCAAGGATGCGTCTCCGACAGGGTTGGTCGTTGAGGTCGCGGAGGTGGGGATGGATGCTTGGCCGTCGAAGATCGGGCGGATGCTTTGCAGCCATGTCTTGGTTGGGATTGGACGGATGCTTTGCCGTCTGGAGTTTGCGGTTACACTCATTGCTGGCTACCTGGATGTCGAGATATTTGTATTAGGGTCAGCTTTCTGGGGTTATTAGGTGGAGGGTCCCCCCTCATGTTTCTTGCTTTGTGTTTGTGTTGAGGACTTCACCGGTAATCTCTGGATTACTAATGAATTCTCTTGTATCAACTATGTGTAGGTCTATTGACCACTCCCCTTCTCTTAAAGCAGCAGAGCATATTGCTCGATTTTGAAAAAAAAATGCTCCATTATTACCAGCAATCGATTATTTCGCCTTTTGGCATATTCTGAAGGACCGGATACGGCGACCAAAGGGGGGTGAATGGGAGCCTCAAATTTCTTTTGAAACTTTAGGTTCTCAGCTCGGCAAATAACCCAAGTAACAATACACAAACCACGATGTCCATGACCCTATTGAGAGGGTGGATGTTCACTAAGAACATAGCGGGATACCACAAAACCAACGCAACGAACCGGAAGCGAATCGAAGACCAAACGGACAAGCAACGACCGAAAACAGCGTCTCGAGTGTACTACCGGTAGTACAGGTAGACCAACCGGTAGTACCGACAGTGACCAGAAGTTCTAGGAAATATTTTTAGCCCAAGTCGAACGTGCCCTTGACTGCCCATAAATGCACTACTGGTAGTACCGGTGTTACTACCGGTAGTACCAAACAGAATCGTGCGAAAATCGCCCGGAACAAAGAAAATTTAATTTTTTTGATCAAATCAACTCCGATTGCCACGAAATTTTAACCGTAGGGTCACAAGGAAATAGGGAGTCTACCTCTAAAAGGTCATGGCCCAATTTAACACGAATCAAGAGAAATCAAAAAAGGGATGAAAACCCATTAAGAAATCGCCATGAATACAAATCTTCTTCGATCTACTTGCTCGTGAGGAATTAGCTCAAACCCTTCGGTGGGATTGATCCTCTCACGTCATATCATGAGTCAACGCAAGAAAAACAGACTCAATGGTGTAGAATCGAAGAAATTTGACCACGAAATAGGAGGGGAAAAAGAGACTCGGGATGAACACCTCAAGAACAACAAGAACACAAATTGATCACGAATTTCACATGAAGGTAAAAGCCCAAAGGGCACGAGCACACTACGGGGTGCTCTTTCCATGAACAAATTCATTACAAAAATATCTTACAGTAGACCTCACACACTCTGAAAGACTAGAGACTGGAAAACCCTAACACTGGAATGGGAGAGGTGAGACTGAGTGGAGGCAGTCCCTCTTATTTATAGGCTTATTACACAATTCCACTTCTACCCCTAGATATTTCAAGAGAGAACCACCTAGCCAGAGGCATTATGGTCCAACTCGAGTTTTCCTGATCCGACGGCCACCGCGCCTCTTCACCGGTATCCTCGCTCCGAAGCGATCTCCCCGATGTCGCCACGTGCTGTCCATCCGCATCGGGACCTCCGTCCGGGTTTTGAGGCCCAAACCCGCGAAACCTGTCGTCGATGGTTTTGAGGACAAACCACCAAACCGCCCGTGAGTATTGTACCGCGTACGCATCCCCCGCCAATGGTTTTGAGGCCAAACCACCAAACCGTCCGCGAGTAGCGTAGCCCGTACGCATCCCCCACCGTGTACACTTGCGCTTGTCGATGTCCCAAGTGTCAGCCACCGTGGCTGGCCACCCGGTCGTCTGGTCCGTCAGTCCAAGCCTAGCGTTCGCCCTTCACCGCAACCGGTCCATCAGCACGGCACGCCCTACTTGACCTTCTCCCGACTGCTGCCACCGCATCCGGACTCCATACCTGCACATCAAGAGCCAAGAGACACCGTTTCGACACATAACCCTGTGCCAGGGGATCAGTAAAACCACTGAACCAACCACACACCAAAGTGTTGGCATGTTGACAATGCACTCATCAAGGGGGAGATTACGAACATATGGTTTTTACATAACCATTGTAGAGCACCCTTGTGGTTATGATGAGTGATTGTCAACACCAACACAAAGCCAGAGAAAACCCACTCAAGTGACCAAAAGCCAAAGAAAAGCTCAAAACGGGTCACTTGCAGTGAGCAAACCAAAACCACCAATTTGGTCCCCAGAGACATGGGCAACTGCTCGACGCAACCAAGAAAAATAAGCTCAAAGTACCTGAAAGCAGCTAGACCCTCAAGACAGAGGAAAATGGCTCGACACGTCTAGCAAAATAAATGTGAAACTCCCCCTTAACAAGTGCATCAACCTCACAAATGCATATGAATGCACACTCTGGATTTGTGGAATCATTCTCCCCCTTGTTGGCAAATGCACTTATCAAGCTCTCACAAAAGAAGCTCCCCCTCAAATTATGCTATGAGATGCACAATGCGAATGTACAAAGCTTCAGGAGTATACCAAGTGGATTAAAAACATGCTCAAGTTGGTATGGTATATGTGTTACAATAGGCACAAGACAAGGCCAATGCTCAAACTGATCAAATGAAACAAAATATGAATCATAAGCATTTTGACCAATTTTAAGCATATCTCATAAAAGATGTTCACCAAAGAGGATAGCACATAGCACATATAGGCAGGAAATCAAACTAGTGCTAGCACATGTATACAAAAGTGAACTACCCCATATAACGATCATACATCATGTCTTAAGGAAGCACTTAACACTTGTAACTTCAACAAGGATCAGAATTTTACAATGGATTACAAGGTTATTGTTCAACATGTGTATGTGAGAGGATCAAAAATTGTCTGTCAAAAATTATGTTATTTTTATCATGTTTTGCAACCACGCTGAGTTTATCCCTGTGTGTAAGTGGGAAGCTGTCTCGTCACGAGTGGTTGAGGACTAGCACTACAATGCCCAAATTCATCTCACTCGAAAGAATAAGAAGCAATCTCGTGACATTGCCATGGGACAGTAAAGATCCAACTCTAAACCATTATCATAACTTAGTTTAGACATCAAGTTTTAGCATAAAGATATCAAGGATCCGAGCTAAGTGTATGATTCAAGAAACATGAGACATAGCAACTAAAGCATACATATGAAAGCACATGGATTTCAACATATCCTACACATGTTAGTTGCCATCTCAAGGGTGAACAATTTTCCAAGTTTCATCAAGTATTAAGCATGTTCACATTTTTAAAAATGGGCTTAGCTCATAACATGTAACAAAATGATCAAAAGGAGCCTAAGCTGCTATATAGCCATCATGTATCCATAGACCATATCAACAAAAACATAATCTTAATCAACAAGCTATACAAGTGAAGCTAAGCACATGATATATAATACATGATGATATGCAATGCAATATGATACAAAAGCAAAAAGAAAAGCAAAAAGAAAAGAAGCCAAAGAAAAACTAGTGTACAAGAACAAAACTACCCTCATATAAAAAGGGTAGCACACTCCCAACTCCCCTCGCAAGCTTGCAAACTGGGTTTGACCGAGGGGTTTAGTGAGGATGTCGGCTTTCTGGTTTTCGGTGCTGATGTGTATCAAGTATATGGTGCCCTTCTCATAGTTGTCTCTCAGGAAGTGGTACCTCACCTCTATGTGCTTGGTTTTGGAATGAAGCACTAGGTTTTTGGCTACACTTATGGCACTGGTGCTGTCACAAAAAAGAGGCACTCGAGTGAACTCCTAGCCAAAATCTCTCAAGGTAGCAACTATCCAAAGCAGCTGAGAACAGCAAGCAGCAGTAGCAACATACTCAGCCTCACATGTGGATTGGGCAACAGAAGACTACTTTTGAGAGGACCAAGAGACTAGAGAATAACCCAAAAACTGACAAGTACCAGAAGTAGATTTTCGCTCAGTACGACAACTAGCATAATCAGCATCTGAATAACCCAAGAGAGAAAGAGTGGAAGCGGTTGAGTACAAAAACCCGAACTCAGGAGTGAAACGGAGGTACCTCATGATCCGCTTGACGGCTTGACGATGAGAGGTGCGCGGCGAAGATTGAAAGCGCGCATAAAGACAGACCACGAACTGAATGTCCGGTCTCATCGCCGTCAGGTACAGCAGCGACCCGATCATGCTGCGGTTCTCCTTCTGGTCCACGGCTTCTCCCTCCAAGTCTTCATCCAAGGAAATGGTAGTCGCCATGGGCATCGAAAGAGGCTTGGCCTCGCCCATGTCGAACTTCTTCAGCAGGTCCTTGGTGTACTTGCCTTGGTGTACAAACGTCCCTTCCCGAGTTTGCTTGATTTGCAACCCGAGAAAAAATGTCAACTCGCCCATCATACTCATCTCGAACTCCCTGCTCATCAAATCAGAAAACCTTGCCACGAGGGCATGTGAAGAGCCACCAAAGATTATATCATCCATGTATATCTGCACGATGAGAATGTCTTTGCCTTGCTTGAGGAGAAACAAAGTCTTATAAATAGAGCCCATGGTAAAACCCTTCCCAAGCAAAAAGGACTTCAACCTAGCATACCATGCTCTCGGGACTTGTTTGAGACTATACAAGGCTTTATGGAGTTTGTAGACATAGTCTGGGTGCTTGGGATTTTTAAAGCCAGGGGGTTGTCTCACATACACTTCCTACTCTATGTACCCATTGAGAAAAGCACTCTTGACATCTATCTGATATAGCTTGAACCCTTTTAAAGCTGCAAAGGCTAAAAGGATTCTAATGGCTTCTAAACGGACAACAGGAGCAAAGGTTTCCTCAAAGTCTATCCCCTCTTTCTGGCAAAACCCCTGAGCAACCAACTTAGCCTTGTTTCTAACTATCACCCCATCCTCACTCTGCTTGTTCTTAAACACCCACTTGGTACCTATGGGATGATATTGTGGAGGTGGAGGAACTAGGACCCAAACTTGGTTTCTCTTAAAGTTCTCTAACTCCTCATGCATGGCATTGACCCAATCAGTGTTAGATAAAGCGTGTCTAATATCTTCGGGCTCAAAATCGGCAACAAAAGCAGAATGTGCAAAATGAGACATTTCATAGGACTTGTTGCGAGTGACACGCTGGTTGAGGTTACCGATCATGGTCTCAGGAGGATGGCGATGCTGAATGTGTACAGGCGCCGTCCTTGATGAAGTAGCCTCCCTCTCAATCACAGCTGGAGCTTCCTCAGGTGCAAGAGGGATACTGGTCGTTCGGCCCCCATGAAGTCGAAGAAGAAGGATCGGGGCCACGAACAGACGTAGTCGTCGCAGGGTCGACAGGGGCAGCCGGTGGAGTCGGCTCGGGAGCACCCCAATCTGCATCGTCCTGCTCCTCCTCCACAAAGATGCTTTCACCCATCTCCTGGTCACCTGCATGCTCAAAGACAGGAGAGGAGCAAGGTGTGGTTTTGTTGAAGGTAACTTCACAAGTCTCCATGACGCGGTTAGTCTCAAGATTAAGTACTCTATATGCACGAGAGTGAGTAGCATAACCGAGAAAAATTCCGTCAGAAGACCAAGATTCAAACTTATCGAGATTACCTTGCTTGAGAATGAAGCACCAACACCCAAAGACTCTAAAGTAGCTCACCTTAGGAAGATGCCCAAACCGCAGCTCATAAGAAGTTTTCTTTGTAAAAGCTCGAAGAAAGATGCGATTTGAAACATAGCATGCTGTGTTGATTGCTTCGGCCCAAAAGCGCCTACAAGTCCTATGCTCATAGAGCATCGTCCTAGCCATTTTCACAAGGGTCCGATTCTTGCGTTCAACAATCCCATTCTGCTGAGGCACATAAGGTGAAGAAAACTGATGTTCAATACCCAAAGACTTGCAAAAGGCTCCAAAATGAGAGTTCTTGAATTCAGTGCCATTGTCACTGCATATAGCTCTTATGGCATTCTTGGGAAGTTCATTTTGCAGCCTAAGAACCAAATCCCACACATGGGAAAACGCCTCATCCTTGGACTCCATGAAAAAGACCCAAGAATAGCGAGAAAAGTCGTCCATGATGACAAGAACGTACGACTTCCCACCATCCGACCGAACCCGAGCTGGACCTACAGTGTCCATATGAAGAAGCTCGTCGGGTTGTTTGGTCATCACTTGGTTCACAGGGGAATGAGAGCGGCTACCATCTTCCCGTGATGACACGGGTCAGGCCAAGTCCTTCTTGAACTTTAGCTTAGGCAATCCTCGGATTAGATCAAGAGAGCTCAACCTTGCAAGCAAGTTGAAGCTCAAATGACCAAGCCTCCTATGCCACTTCCAAAGCTCAGAAGAAGCGCCTACCACCAAACACCGAGAGATGCCGAAAGAGCGAGAAAAATTAGCACGAAACACAAGTCCAAAAGACACAAACGAGCAAACAAGATCACCTCGAGAATCCAAAATGCGAGAAAGGCCCAGCTTAAAGCGCACTTCGAAACCATCTCTAAGGAGTTGTGAAACTGAAAGGAGATTGAAATGCAAGCTCGAAACCAAAGCAACATCCTTGAGCACAAAGTTCTCATTGAGCCTTACCGACCCACGAGAAAGGACCTTACCCTTACCATTGTCCCCAAATGTGATGTACTCCTTGGAGGTCATGGGACTGAGGCTAGAGAACCAATTTGAATTTCCGGTCATGTGGCGTGAACACCCAGAATCAACAAGCCATATGTTCTCCAAGCCTCCATGCTGCATCAATAGAAAGCCATGGGATGAGCAAACGATCCAACACTGGGGTTAGTAAACTGAGGAGAAAACCAGTGCTGGGTCATTTGCCCTGGAAAAGTGTTAGAAAAAACACCATACACGCCATGTCCCATGGGAGAGTAGCGATCACCATGAGAGAGAAAACATGGTTCGCTAGAAGTGTAGGACTGAGAGCCACTGCCATGAGACCTTGAATCGTATTGAGGATGACTTGGACCTCGTCGGGCACGACCATCACGTGGTCTCACAAATTGAGGCCTAGCACCCTGAGGTATTGCACCTCTAGGTCTAGCATTGCTCCTCTGAGCAGGTGAAGCATGTGGCAGAACCTTCTAAAGCATATGGCCCACACGCATGATTATTGTCTAAATAGACTCCAAATAACCATGAATGTGTTTCATAAAACTTAAAAGGTCTATCGGGTAAATCCCGAATCATCCACAATTCTCCGAGCAGGATCCATCATTACAAAGAGACATTGCAGTATTACAATAGTTTTATACAAATAATATACATCGGAGTAAAAGAGCGGAAGGATTATAATAACATAAATTTACAAACCATTTAGTTTCAACCTACATATCGTAAGTTGAATTATTACAAACCATAGTAGCAGTGGAATACAATATAACTTATTACATCAACCTTGATTATATGCTCTGCCCAAGAGCAAGATATCCTATTCGTCGTCACTTTCCTCGATGACGGTCATGCAGCAGGATGTGAAGCATTCCTGCCCATGAGGCTCACCTACAACAAGGGTTCAACAAACCCTGAGTATAAAAGTACTCAACAAGACTGACCCGATGAAAAAGAGGGGTGAAGACTCAGGAAATGCAGGCTAGAGGGACAAGGTAAGGCTTGCAGGAGATAAGAAATTTTGCAGAAAAGCTTGAAAGAAAGAAAAGTTGTCTTGCTTAAGATCAAAATTACCAACCAACTTCCTTCTTAAACCTTAATCATCATTCAAGTTGTTACTATGATGATGAACACCGATCGAGTCTTCTTCTTCGAGAAGCAACGGCGATTCGAATCCATTTTCATATACCCAGCTGGGACCTAGGTCACTGATATACAGGAGACTCTAACTCCTAAGCATATTAGATGAACCGATATACCGGGATAACAACCGCAGCGATATATCACCACATGATACATGTGAGCACTTCGACCCAGTGTACCGATATACATGAGAACTTAAACCTACAGTATAACACACTATGACATATGTGAGGACTCTGGCCCACTATAAGTCACTCCATGACACACGTGGGGACTCTGGCCCACTGTATGACACTTCATGCATGTGGATTTCTAGTTTCTCGATATCACCAGTTCACCATCGACATGGGACTTAGGGCATCAATAGACGGAAACACTACAGAGGGACTCCGTTCCCAATGCAAGTTAGCCGTCCGGACTCGATTTATTAACTAGCATCATGATTTCAACAGATAAAGCCAAACTCATCTTTTTCATTCTTTTACTTTGAACACTTAATTAATTAAGCAGGGCTAAGCATTACTACGCATCTTCTAGAACAGGTAACAAGGAATATGGAAGTAAGACAGGTAATGCAGTTGGTGGGTTTTCACTCAACTCCTATTACTTAATGCAACATATCATAACTGAAGCGGTAAAACTTTATAAAATAGAATAGGTTTGAATGCATCCGAGGCTTTCCTTGGTGGTTGGGGTAGACGGTCTCGAGTTCCGGATCAACTCCCAACTCCTGAGTCTGCTCTTCTTTGGGATCTGGTGTGACAACGTTAAACTCTCCGTTAACGGAAACTATACGATACAATGATATGCTTCAACATGATGGAGTGGTAAACATGATGCTCGATGGATACATGATTAGATTAATGGCTTGAGTACAACTTTCCTTCACGGCAAAGTTGCAAGCCACCCAAAACATACTTAATAAGTTCATTAGGGTTAACTACATTATTTAAGAAAGTTATTAAACACATGAAATAACGTTAATTAAGCCCTAATGACATGATCCAGGTAAGCGCAAATAATTAATTAAAGTGCCAAAGGTCATTAGGGTTAATGACCCAAGGTCATCAATCAATCCCAAAGTCAAACAATTCCTATAATGATTAACTTAATTAAACGGGATTAATTAATTATTTAAAAGCATAAAATAAAGGCATAAAAAATTAAAGTTGTCTAATTAAGCTCAAAATTTTATTTTGAAAATATCTTGGTCTAATTAGATGGCAAAACAAATTTAAGAATTAAAAGCCAATTATTTTATTTATTAAAAATCATTGAAGGTCCATTTTTCAATTAAAATAGCTAATTTTAAATTATTCAAAAATTACTCAAATTTGATATTTCATATTTTTCCTAGGTAGATGACATCATAAAGAACATACACAAAAAATTTTAAAATTTTTCGAGCTATACATGAATTATTATGAATTTCTAAAGAAAATAGCATTTAAATAATTTTCTAAAAAATAAAAAAGGAAAAAGGGAAATTCCTTCCCGACGTTGACCGGTGGCGACGGCGCTTGACCGGCGGCTATCTCGCCGGCGGCGAGGTCTTGGGCGGCGCAACTGGTACCTACGTGCTCTACTCGACAAGGCGAACACGCCGGGCTAGCTAACGCGGTGGCGAACGCGGCTGAGCTACATCGCCGGTGGCGATGGCGGCACGGTGGCACACGGACGCGGTGGCAACGGCGACTGGGCAAAATTTTGACGACAGCAACGCGACCATGAGCTTCTACACACTCAGGCGAACGCGACACGCTAACTAACTAAGCCGAAGCTGACCCCTAGCGTGCGTGGGCAGGCACGCGGCGGCGCTAGCATGGCCGAGCTCACCGGCGACACACGGACCGACGACGGCAGGATGACTCAAATCAAAACAAGGACAGGGCGTGCTCAGTAGCTCACCCTAGAACTGATGCGCACGAAGATGACGGCGGTGAAGCGACATAGGTAGGAGAGCGGCGGAGACAGTGCTAGCGGCGGCGGACTCCAGTGGCACGACGTCCGTCCTGGCGTCACCTGTAGAGCAACGAGAGAACCAAAGGGAGCATCAGATGTGCAAGGTAAAGGTGGGCATGTCTGCAAGATGAATTGTAGAGAGGACCAATGACGAGGACGAACGGTGGTGGTGAATCCACGGCGGCTCGACGACCGGCCGCGAGGAAGACGACGGCGAACCGGCCGATTCCGGTGGCGAGGGGCTAATTGAACTAGCTGGGAAGATGCGTAAGGGTGAGACGGAGCTGATGGTGTGCTTAGTGTGGCCAGAGATGACTCGACGATGGCAGCGGCGAGCGGCGGAGCTGGCGGCGGCGGAAGAGAAGCAGGAGAAGAAGAAGAGAAATGGCGGCCGGCTCTGGTACTTATAGGAAGGAGGCGAAGCACGGGCGAGTGACACACAGGTGAGGAGGTTTCCAGCGACGACGCGCGCTGGCGATGGCCGGCAAGCCGGGATGGGCACGGAGGCCACGGCGACGGCGGCGCCAGTGAGGAAAGAAGACGATGCTGACGTCATCAATACTGTAGCAACCGATGTCATACTGAATTTTTCAAATTACTCCCAAAAATTACATAATAACTTGAAAATATCCAAAATAAAGTTTGTATAACTTTTCAAGATCTACACTTTTCATTCAACAAATATTTTCAAATTATGCATACTTTTTGAAATATGAATTCAAATTCAAAAAGGGAATAAAACCCTAGAAACAAATATTTGAAATTACTTTTGATTTTTCATAAAACTTGAAAATCTTCAAAACTATGAAATTTTTAAATTTTCAAGCCAAACTTTTTTCATATACAAAGTTTTCCCAAATTATGCATAATTTTGAATTATGGTTTAAAAATAAAAAGGGGACAAATGCTGGAAAACTATATTTTTAAATTTATTTGAAATTCTTTGTAGAAACTTGAAAAACTTTATACACTAACTTTGTAGCTCTTGTCAAGATATACAAACTATCTTTTTAGAGTATCCCCAAATTCCTTATAGATTTTGAATTACAAAAAAGGGGATAAAGCTAGGTTTTGAAATAAAGGGTTTTTAAAATCGAATTCAAACTCGATTTGGTTTCTAATTTAATTGGTTGGTTATTAGTGATCACATACATCATCCAAGGATATTTTTAGGTCAATGACCCAATGACACCCTTGGTTGACCAAGTTGACTTTTGAAAAATATTTTATAGCTTTCCAATTTGAATTTAAATTTGAATTGCAAGACTTGGGAATAAGCTTTGAAATCCAAATTCAACTTCAAATATGGAAATCATTTTTAGGGTTGGATTTAAATTTATACACTATACTTAACACTAGTGTAAACACGGTTTACATCTCAAGACATAGAATATAAACTAAGTATTTGAGATGACATTCGAAAGTAGGGTTTTATTATTTCATGTGACAACACATTCCAGAAACACAATCAACCTATGAAATGTAAACTTGTTTTAGTTAATATATATCAAGGTTGACCTAATCATGAATGCTTTGCAGTGCATATGATGACATGGCAGGTTTTAGTTAATATGACACCAGAGGTGTTACAAAGCATGCATACCATGAGATGGGCGATGCATGTTCTGGTGTGAAAGTTCAAACTGATGCCTCTCATCTCTCTTCCTCCTAAAGCAAAATTCAAACAAGTGACCATCCCTCTTGCAATACTCACAGTGGTACACCTCTCTTGGGTTGTGGGTGACTCACTCTGTTGTGGGCTTGGTTCACTCTTGGAGGTGGTTTGGCCTTAGGAAGGGGCTTATCAGAGATGTTTGAAAAAGTGTCAAGTGGGTTCCTAAGGTGGTTAGGTTTTGGAATCCACACTTGTTTCTGAGGTGGAGCTTTGGGATTCTCATTAATCACTCCATCCTTTACAATGGGCTTGATAGGCTTAGAGGGCTTAGGTGGGTTAATCTTGATGAGCTTGGGAGGATTGGTGGGTTTCTCGCTCACACTCAACCCACTGTGTTCACCAACCTTGCCAAAGACATTGTTACCTTTTCCACCTGAAGCAAAGCCTAAACCCGTTGTGTCAGTATCCCTCTTGTACTGACTCATCATCATGCCTAACTGCGGCTCACTGCAAGAAAGCCAACTCAACATGTGCCGAAGGAATGTGTTTTCCTCTTCGGTCTTTTTTTTGTCATGCCTACCGTTAGCAAGCGCTAGCTCCAAATCCTAACAGCAAGCACACTTAGCTCTAGCACCACCACTTGTACTAGACTGCTCAAGCAAAACGATAACAGCAACCTTCTCAGAGAGCTCGTTGCGCAACTCAACACAAGACTTGCAAGCCCCCAAAATGACTGGCTTGGATCTAACCTCATCAAACTCATCGAGCAAAGCAGAGTACTTGGACTGCAAAGAAACGAGACTAGACATTTGAACAGCGCATTCATCGCATTCAGTCTTATCGGACACAACAACCCTATCCTTCTTAGCACGCTCAAGCCCATCTAGCGCTGTAAGATACTTAGCCTTAAAACCATTGCGTTCTTGAGCAGCACGAATAAGCAAAGCATCTTGCTTGAGCATGGTGTCAGTCATAGAATCAAGCTCAGTGAGGAGGGATTCGACTGTGTGTTCTACCTCAGGGTTGGTGTCGACCTCTTCTTTGTCGCCGATGGTGGTGTTGTTGTCGAGCGCCATGGTGCAGTAGCCTCCTCGGCGCTCGTTAGCGTAGAAGCTCAAGCCATTGAACTTGTTCTCCACCTTCTTCTCGGCCTCATCATCACTTGGTGAAGAATCACTGTCGGAGTCAACGTCGCTGAAGTTCACGACCAGAGCGCGCTGCTTCTCTTGCAATGCCTCGAAGTACTTCTTGTTCATGCGCTTGGGGTCGAAGTCCTTTTTAGGCTTGTACTTGCGGGAGGACGACTCATGCTTGTCCTTGTGCTTGGTGTAGTCGTTCTTGCCGGATTAGCTCTTGTTGGGGCAGCTGGCGACGTAGTGGTCGAGCTTTCCACACTCAAAGCAACCTTGCTTGTTGCCACCACGTCTACGATTTAAGCGGTTGTTGTGAAACCGCAAAAACTTGCTGATGACGAGCGCCAGCTCATTATCCCCTTCCATCTGCTCCTTTGTTGCAGACACAAGAGAATACAAGGCAAGCGACAACTGTGATGGGTTAGCCAAAGAAGAACTTGAACTTGAGTTACTTGACACCAAAGCCATGGTAGGAGCAGATGGATTCTTGATCCTTGCCTGCGTCTGGAGGTCGATCTCGGTAGACTTGAGCTTGCTGAATAGCTCATCTATGGTGAGAGTCTCGTAGTTGGCCGATTTGATGATCGCCTGCACCTTGACCTCCCAAACCCTCTGATCTAGAGCATATAGAAGCTTGAGTGCTCTCTGATGATCGTCATAGGGTATAGCTGTATTGTTAGCTCGCATGTTGTTCACAATGGTGGTAAAACAAGAAAACATCGAGTCAACAGTTTCTCCATCCACTTGAGTGAAGTTCTCGTACTCTCACTTGTATGTCTCGTAGAGTCTGGTTTTGACATGGGTTGTACCCTCATGGAAGCTTTGAAGCCTCCTCCAGATCTCTCGAGTGGTCACATAATCGGAGACACGATCAAACTCAGGAATCGACAAAGCAGCATAAAGCTCAGCACGAGCAATATTATTCGCATTGTGTTGGTCGATCTGCTCTTGATTTATACGAGTAGCAAGTATCATGTAATCAGCATTCTCAATGATCTCCCAAACACACGAATCAATCCCCTGAAGATGAGCCTGCATATGAATCTTCCAATACGAGTAGTTCTCCCCATTGAATTAGGGTGCCTTGCCCGATCGATGAATCAAAGCCATGTCGCCTTCTACGGATCATAGACCAATTAAGGTGGAAGTGATCCTTAACCGGATCCGATACCAATTAAAGGACCGGATACGGCGACCAGAGGGGGTGAATGGGAGCCTCAAATTTCTTTCGAAACTTTAGATCCTCGGCTTGGCAAACAACCCAAGTAACAATACACAAACCGCGATGTCCACGACCCTATTGAGAGGGTGGATGTTCACTAAGAACACAGCGGGACACCACAAAACCAACGCAATGAACTGGAAGCGAATCAGAGACCAAACGGATAAGCAACGACCGAAAACAGCGTCTCCGGTGTACTACCGGTAGTACAGGTAGACCAACCGGTAGTACCGACAATGACCGAAAGTTCTAGGGAATATTTTTAGCCCAAGTCGAATGTGCCCTTGACTGCCCGTAAATACACTACCGGTAGTACCGGTGTTACTACCGGTAGTACCGGTGTTACTACCGGTAGTACCGGTGTTACTACCAGTAGTACCAAGCAGAATCGTGCAGAAATCATCTGGAACAAAGAAAATTCGATTTCTTGGTCAAATCAACTTCGATTACCACGAAATTTTAACCGTAGGGTCACAAGGCAATAGGGAGGCTACCTCTAAAAGGTCATGGCCTAATTTGACACGAATCAAGAGAAATTAAAAAAAGGATGAAAACCCGTCAAGAAATCGCCATGAACATAAATCTTTTTCGATCTACTTGCTCGTGAGGAATTAGCTCAAACCCTTCGGTGGGATTGATCCTCTCACGTCATAGCACGAGTCAATGCAAGAAAAACGGACTCAAACGGTGTAGAATCGAAGAAATCCGACCACGAAATAGGAGGAGGAAAAGAGACTCGGGATGAACACCTCAAGAACAACAAGAACACAAATTCATCACGAATTTCACATGAAGGTAAAAGCCCAGAGGGCACGAGCACACTACGGGTGCTCTTCCCACGAACAAATTCACTACAAAAATGTCTTACAGTGGACCTCACACACTCTGAAAGATTAGAGACTGAAAAACCCTAACACTGGAATGGGAGAGGTGAGACTGAGTGGAAGCGGTCCCTCTTATTTATAGGCTTATTACACAATTCCACTTCTACCCCTAGATATTCTAAGAGAGAACCACCTAGCCAGGGGCATTATGGTCCAACTCGAGTTTTTCTGATCCGATGGCCACCGCGCCTCCTCATCGGTAGCCTCGCTCCGAAGCGATCTCCCCGATGCCGTCACGTGCCGTCTGTCCACATCGGGACCTCCGTCCGGGTTTTGAGACCCAAACCCGCGAAACCTGCCGCCGATGGTTTTGAGGACAAACCACCAAACCGTCCACGAGTATCGTACCGCGTACGCATCCCCCGCCGATGGTTTTGAGACCAAACCACCAAACCGTCTCCGATGGTTTTGAGGGCAAACCACCAAACCGTCCGCGAGTAGCGTAGCCCGTACGCGTCCCCCGCCGTGTACACTTGTGTTTGTCAATGTCCCAAGTGTCAGCTACTGCGGCTGGTCACCCGGCCGTCTGGTCCGTCAGTCCAAGCCTAGCATCCGCCCTTCACCGCAACCGATCCGTCAGCACGACACGCCCTACTTGACCTTCTCCCGACAGCTGCCACCGCATCTGGACTCCACACCTATACATCACGAGCCAAGAGACACTGTTTCGATATATAACCCTGTGTCAGGGGATCAGTAAGACCATCAAACCAACCACACACCAAAGTGTTAGCATGTTAACAATCGCTCGTCATAACCACGTGCTCACAATAGTTACGTAAAAAACATGTTTTCGCATATTCCAGTAACAAACAGTGTGCCTTTGCGACGGAACGGCATGTGGAACGATTTGGCCGGGGCCGAAACGGCCAAACCGGCCGATCTCCACGTGGTGTGCATCGGCTGCACATGGGCCACGGCGACAGCTGGCCTCGTCCTGTTCCAGGCTCCAGCTTGATCCCTTCTCCCCTAGTGTGGCGCTGCCAGGCCACCGGACCGGACCACCAAACTTGCATGCTCCGGCAGTCCGGCCTCCGGGAGAGGAAAGGAGAGGAGAGGTCAGTCGCGCTCGCGCAGCAGGATGAGCGGGGAGGAGGCGGACAGCTCCAAGCCCCACCAGGGAGGCGTATACGGCACCTTCCAGGGGCCGCCCAGCTACCCGCCCCCGCGCCCGCCGCCCGTCGGCTTCCCACAGCCCGCCCCACCGCCGGGCCTCTCCGCACACCACCGCGGCGGCTACCAGTCCGTTCCCGGTAACACTGCTGCGATTTTGTTTACTGAATACTACTCCAATTCAGTTTCTAGGCGTACTATTTCAAAAAAAACTGTGGGATGAGATGAAGTTTCTAGACGTTGTTCGATCTCAACTCTCTTGCGCAAATTGGGCCCAGATTTCCTGGAATCTAAGGAAATTACAGTGGGTTTATCAATTCACCTTGTTGTTACCAGGATATCAGTCCAATTTCAGTTTTGGAGCCAAGGTTCCATAGTTAGTCACTGTCAGACCCTTGTTTCTTGTCGTAGTGCCCACTGTCTGCAATGCAGAGTGCCTGCTCTGCTTGTCGATGCATTCCCGTGTATGCAATATTGCAATTTATCCAAGTCTCATGTTTTTGTCTTCCTTGCTCTGCTTTCAGTTCGAGATTACGAAGCAGGTGTGCGGGGACATAGCCATGATCGGCTTCCCTGCTGTGGCATTGGTTTTGGCTGGTTCCTGTAAGTCATCATCGTTGCTCCATTTTTCTTTCTCTTACTGTCACATACGGAGTATATTAGTTTCATCCATGTGTTTCAAGCAGCATTGACGTCCAGTTTGATACTTGGACAGAATTCATGGTACAGCAGTTGCAGTGCTGCTGCTAGCTTTCTGTCCTTTGATTTACTCTTCTTCTAATGATAATCTCTTACGCATCAAGGTTCATAATCGGTTTCTTCCTTGGTGCCATTCCCTGGTACGTTGGAGCCCTTCTGCTGTGGTGTTCCAGAGTTGATTACAGGGAGAAACCAGGCTATGTTGCATGCACAGTAGCGGTGAGTAAACAACTTGTATCACAACTCATGTGCCATGTGGTCCATTCCATCATCAATAAGATCAGATGGTACTAGTAAATAAACTCACTTCCATGCTTGCGCAACTTATATCTTTATATGTTCATGACTAGCAGTAAACTGTGAATCGACTGAGGGTGAGTCTTAAAATGATGTTATTAGTAATTCTGAAAAACATGATGTTATTAGGAAATTTGGACCGTTTTTCATTCATGTTGACACTAGGCTCCCAGAAGAAGAAGAAAAAATTAGCTTTACTTTGAGCTTGCTAGATCAAGTTGCTAGAAAAAAGTCTATTCATATGATCACCTAAGAAAAAAATATATAATTCAGTCATCTTGAGTATCTTGTTGTGGCAGCTGCTATGTCATATTCAGTGAACTCAATCCCTTCTCATGAGTCAGAACCACTAAAATGCTTGATGGAACTGTTAGTTTGTAATTCATGCATTGAGAGAGTTCTAACTTGTTTGTATAGCTAGAGCCCATTTATGAATTATGAGATAGAAAGGGAGAAGAGATGGTGGTGCATTTTTGTGAAAAGAACTCTTGTCTATTCTCTTGGTATTGCAATTCTATAGACGCCCTCGCGAACTCTGCATTTGATCACTTATCTATGAGAGTATGAGTCATTTGTTAATTGTAATTTTGAAACTTCAGCGATTCTGATGAGAATTACTTGTATAACAGGCTATCCTTGCTACAATTGCTGTTATCATTGGGGCGGCAGCAGGAACCCATGTTTTTTGAGTTTAGGTTACATTGTATTGTCATTGTACATAACGTACATGGTATCCATGCGACAAAGAAATCACGCGATCAGCATTGTAATGGATATTTACTGCATTCACAATCATTCATGTGTATAACAAGAACAGAGACCTTGCTCTTGGCCAAAATAATAAATCAGACCGTGATGACTCTGCCTTGTGAATAATGAAGCAATTTGAGTCTGAAAGAAATTGTAAATGTATTGTGTTTACAATTATTAATTTGTTGATCTATATGAAGTTTTAACCAGGGTTCGCTCATAGCCACCGATTTCCTGTAATCCTGTGGATAGCCCCCCCGGGGGGGGGGGGGGGGTGGGGGGCGGTGAGGCACCGACTGAAATTATTTGAGATGGACACGGTGCAAAATTGGAACCTGCATTCTTCGGTTCTAGATCTGGTTCTCCTGGTTACGCCTGTTCAAACCCTGGTAGTTTTTCTCTCACGGTCTCGCTCGCCATGGTAGAGTAGCTAGGATTTCACAGCAGCCTCCTCCATCCCCCATGGGTTACTTTCATATGAAGATAAAGAATGTCTTGTGTTCTCTGACGTGGATAAATGCTCTGAGAATTGGTTAGGGGCGGCATTCTTTGATTTTGATGGAAACTTTGTTGGTATGAACCACTTCATTTTTCTGCCACCAAGAACAATTCTTGAACAGTCGACATCCATGCAAAGGATGGCATTTCGCTATGTTGGCATGAACGGTTGGTTTGAGACTATAAGTGGGGAGCAGTGCTTCCATCCAAAGGCATATGACTGCGTTGATAAGGAACAATTCAGTATCTAAACTCTTTTGGTTATCCCATTCCATCAAGGAGTATGGTCAATAGTGGCTGGGTTCTGATTAATACGTTTGAAGATACTTTTGGTAATGTCTATCCGGAAGGTGTCTGGAATATTATCAGGAAAAGAGTTTCTTCTGAAATATCTCGAAGTGTTGTGGCACTTGCTTCTTTCAATGGCAAGACAAGGTTTTTTTTTTTTTTTTTTTGGCGTGCTCAGGAGTTTTCATTGACTTTGACGATAAATGTCTGAGTATTTTGACTTCAGCGAGCTTGGTTAGAGATCATCATGTTCACTATAAGATTGTTGAAGGCTTGAGGATTGAGGTTTTGCTCCCAAACAAACAGCGTATGGATGGGACATTGCTATATTACAGTTTGCATTACAATGTTGCTCTAGTCAGTGTCAATAAATGCCGCGCTCGCTATCCTATGAATCTTAAACATACAATTCCTACCGAACTTGATGATAGAATAGATACAGAGGTATTAGCTGTTGGGCGGATCTTCGAAACAGGCACATTAATGGCTACAAGTGGAATACTAACTGCTGATACAGACAATTTTAGCTGTCGTGTTCTTTCTTACTCCACATGTGGAGTCACTAAGGCTGGTATCGGAAGGCCCCTTGTTGATGTCAATGGTAATTATATTGGCATGAACTTTGTTGCATTGAACAAGGAAATAGGCACTGCACACATGTTTCGTGAACGTCTTCGAGGAATACTTGAATATTTCAAGACAAAAAAAACACTACTTATTCAAGACAAGAAAACCTTGATTGTTGGATCTACACCTGGAATCAATCCTTAGTCTTTTCCCCAAAAAAGGCTTATAGATTGTTAATGGGACAACAAGAGGCCTCTCCACTCTTTGAATGGATGTGGAAAGGAGCTAATTTGGGTAAGCACAAATTCTTCTTCTGGCTACTGTTGAAGGATCGATTGAGTACAAGAAATATTCTAAGAAGGAAAAACATGCACCTAAACAGCTATAATTGTGTCATATGCAACCTGAATGTGGAGGAAACTTCTTTCCACCTTCTTCGAATGTTCTTTTAGTCAACAGTGCTGGAATTATGTTGGGATCACTTGGGACCTCAACCTGCCACCCCTAGATATGATGATTGATGCAAGGATCAATTTTGGAAGCAAAATTTTCAGAGAGGTGATGATAACAACATGTTGGTCAACCTGGTGCATGAGAAATAGTTTAATCTTTGATGACAAGGCTTGCTCCATAGTTAATTGGAAAATACATTTTGAGCATGAATTTGGATTGATCTGCATCAAATCCAAACCCAGCCGTGCAGGCCCTTAAAACAGTGGTTGGAGAATATCCCCTAAGGATGTAACTTTTGTTTTTGAGTTTTGAAAGCTCCTTTTCTTGCATTTCTCGTGCATTTGTAATTTCTTCTACATATATCAATAAAGCAAAAAGATAGGTGGGGGGGGGGGGTTACCCCCACTGATCCCTCAAAAAAAAAGGCATCTGGTTCGAAGGCCATTGTTATTGAAGATGGCCAGAGACCAGTGAACATGTGGACAGTTACTGTTCCACAGTGGTTTCATCCAATTGAGCTGAAGGATCATATGAATGATAAACATGAAGACCGAGCCAACACTCGATACATGAATGGAACCAAATTCGTGCTCAAGTAGTCGTTGCTGTACCATGCAGCCCCTGCTGGAGCTTGTTTGAGTTGGCATGTCATTAAGTGTTTTTATCTGATATTTTGAGCCTGTGTTATGTAAGATAAAATGGTTTGTACATTTTTACTGATGGGTGTTAAAGAAACATCCTGCAGAACTTTTAAGCTTAAACATCCTAGCATTTTTATTGAGTTTCATTCTGAAAGGATGTAATGATTGTAAGGTACGCATGATAGAAAAAGAGTTTAGCGTCCACAAAGAAAACAAATATATGTGAGAACAGAAGAAAACATAGTAAGAACTCAGAGAAGTTGCAAGAGAATGAGCTCTTAATCAGTTGAAGATCAGAGAAGTTATATAAGAACTCAGAGAAGAACTAAGAAAACAAATGTTTGTTTAAACTCTTCTGCTTAATACTATGATACGCAAATCTTTTGCGTATTCGCGAAAAAAAAAAACAGTTAAAGATTTACATGTCTTCTTGTCTAGAGAAGAGAACTAGACATTCTGAGAAATAAGTACTACTATTGACTTCTCTATGGTTGTTGGACATAGAGGGACTTAAGGTGCCTATACATGAGTTTGCTGTCGTGCACGGCCAAGTGGAGCTCGGAATCATCGGACCACCATTGCTGCAGCCCGTGAGCCTCCAGGAACTTGCTTGGTCCTTTGGAAATCATGTACAGCTTGGAATACACCCCGGAATGCTTCTCCGTGGTGACGGTAGCGACGCCGCTACGATCAGCGTAGAAGCAGCAAATGTAATCGCAGCTGTTTATGTACAGGTTTGGCACCCATCTTTTGACCTCCTTGTTCAGCTCTTCTTCTCCAACTTCAACTTGAGAGGCGGCTTGCAGCTCCTCTCCTGGGGAAACATTTGATGAAGAGCTGCTGCTGCTTCTACTGATATATCGCTTGAGGACATTGCTGGCTTTCTCCTGAATTTTTCTGAGGCCCGTGCCAAGTGTCACTGACGGTGGGTTAAACAAATGGCACTCCATAAAGGTTCCATCCTTGGCCAATGCCTTGCCAACCTGTAGAGCAAAGCCGGCCCCCAGGGAATGGCCGGCAACACACACATTTGCGCTGCCATGCTTGTGGATTGCCGATTTGAGCACCTCGAGCGCACCGGTGAACCTGACGGAACCCCTCAAACTGTCCAGGGCAAACAACCTAAGGTCATCTTCCAGGTCTCTCACCACAGTCAGCTGTTTCAGCACGGTCCCCCTGAGAGCAAGGACTACCTTGGGAGCACCTTGAGGCTTGACCACTATCAGATCTGCGACAGCAGAGCGCTGGTCCCATTCTAGAAGTGCCCCGTAGATTGATCCGTCCCTGGAATCGATGAGAGGGCGCCCCAGCTTGTATTTGAAGGGCTTCCACCAGTTGGGAGCGAGGGCAGCCTCACCAGTTCTGCTCTCCTGCCTGTCCAGCTCCAGTAGATATGCGGCCTGCACGAAGCACGACATTGCAATTCTTCTGTAGTTTGGATCTCTCCTGCGGAACAATGATTGTGCGTCACAGCGTCAGTATAACAGTGTTACAGACATCACTAGCTTTGTTCTCGACAATACCAAATGCTACTGCAAGAAGACCTCTACAAAAGTTATATATAAAAAAAAAAAGATAATAGCTGGGAAAAGGATGAAGACAGGTACAGGAGAGGAAAAGAAAATAGCAATGGCACATGCTCTTGGGACGAAGTTTTGTCAGTAATTTCAGTTATACATGCCTACTATACATTGCAGCAGAATTATGTCACACTTATGAGTACTTTTCTGCAGGAAACAAAAAGAGATACTTGAGTGCTCGACTCGATTTCTTTACAGCCTCGAAAGATGGAATGATTTCGGCATTAGTTCCTATGGTGAGTACAGTACAGGTAGAGTAAACATCAGACGGAACGGAACCAATTTATACCATACTAATTCGGTTAATTGATCGGTCAAATCGAAATTGACGCGTGCGATGGAAGAAGAGAATGAAGGACCAAATGGGTCTGTGAAGGTAATCCGTACTAGTGATTATTATGCAAGGAAATGGAAATGGGGAGCGAGAGGGGCATACCAGCTGGAGCGGATGAGGTCCCTCCAGCCAGGGGTGGAGAGGTTGCGAGGCCCCGTCGCGTGGAACTCCCACGACACGGCGGCGGTGGCGGCAGGCGCCTTGCCGGCGGCGTTGCTCCCCATCTCTTCTCTCCGCTCGCGGTCACCAGGGCAGGTGGATTGGCGGGGAAGTAGGCGAGCCGCGTCCCCTGTGGGGCACGGACACGGGAACTGCAACTGCCACCGATCCGAGGGAGAAGGAGGAAAAGGGGAGGCGGGGACTCATCCGGAAGGACCCTTGTGCTCACTGCGTGACTCAGAACAAGTCAAAACTAAACACAGACCCCAACGGCCTAAGTTTTTTTTTTTTGGGCCTAACCCAGGTCTAGAAGCAACCCAACCCCAGGGCCCAGGCGGTGGAAGGGGTCACCGTTCACGTGCTGAGTGCCACTCCGCCACTCCGGGTGACATTGTCACTTGGATTTCCACTCTTGTGTTGCCATGTCTCGTTTTAAGAACTTTTTTTTGGGCGCCGCATCTCATATTCGTGACGTGATTTTGATTCATTTCTATCCAATTATGTAAGGAATTAGGAACACTAGAAATTAGTGTTAATGTAGTTTTGGTGCTCGAACCCTCGTGTGAAGATCAAGTGGACATAAAATCATCACGAGACCACAAGAACACTAGAGGCATAGGGAAGGGGATAACTTTGTTAGCGGCTCTTAAACTATACTCCCTTCATTGAAATATAAGGGATACATAGTCTAAAATTTATACCAAAATATAAGGTGTTAACGTGCTCAATCCATCTCTTCTTTTTTTCGGCAGGTGATATTGAGAATTATTTTTAAACTTGGTGTCAGCAAAAATATATAGACGACCAATAAATAAGGAAAATCATAACTGAACTACCTAATCTTTTACCGGACCTCTTATCTTGTCTTGAATCGCTTGGAAATCTTATATTTCAGACCATATGGAACATCTCATTCTTATTCAGGTTTTCAAATACGAAATTGCATATCTAGATCCATAAGCCGTTTAAACACATCAATCCTGATCTACAATAGACACATCACATCATAACCTCTAATGATGGTGTGTGAATAATTATGTGAACAACTTGCATGGCGAGTTAGAATGCCGATGAGGATTGAAAACATAAAAGATATAGATATAGATATAAATATAGATATAGATACAAATATTTTTTATAAAACTAATACCCACTACAAGTCTATATTAACATGTAAGACATCCAAGTTATCTTTCACTAATAATCATATTATTTCACTAAATTTCCAATTATATAATTTCATTTTAAATTCTTTGTAATCTCCACAACAATGTGCAGGATATATCTTCTGGTAGATGCAGATACAGATATCCGAATCTCTAATCTATGTATTAAAGTATTCAATAAATCTCTATCTCTATGACTAAAACACACCAAATATCAACATCATGTGATCTATAACTGCCCGGCTAGAAAAGGAAATCACGGCACCCCTCCCGTCCGGCTCTATCACACGCTGCTCACCCCGTTACTTGCCCGGCGGTTTCCCTCACATGCACAGCAATACAGAGGAAATCAGGGACAACAAGGGAAGTCAAATCATCAATTGCCAATTAACGAACACAATCACAGAGGCGACTTCCTCCTAGCGACTTGGCCGGCTTGGCCGCCAACTGCGTAATCCGCTCATCTCTTCTCGTGCACCCCCGGCTTTCACCGCGTGGCTGCGATCCGCGTCTTTCCGGCATTCACCGCGTGCCCCTCTGCCATCTGCGTCCTCCCCGATTCAAATTCCAGGGACTCAATTTCTTTCCTAAAAAAACATCGCCCAAAAACACGGAGTGCATGCATCTCCTATATGGCAACAAGAATCAATCGCGGAGTGACCATGGTGATCTAGGATCCCCAATTGCCTACGATGCCTCTTTTTGCATGATTAGTTGGGATCGTTGGGTGCCAACCACCGTCACGCCGCCGCCTCTTTTTGCCATGATCTCCTATCGTGGTGCCATCACCCAGACGACGAGCACAGCACAGACACAAAGACGACATTGCCGGACACGCTGGACCTCTTCGCCAGGGTTGCCATCGACGCCGACCCGCAGTGCACCTCGATCGGCTCCTGCACCGTCGTCTCTAGGTACTTATCCATTCAAATTCTCCGTTGTGCTCATCAACTCTTTGTGTTCTTGTGTACTGCTCATGTCTTTCTGTTCCGCATCCAGCTCCAAGGCGAGCAGAAGCTGCTCCGGCACACAGGTAGTGGCTTATTTGGATTGGACACATGGGGAATAGTTTGAAGAAAGGCAATACACAAGGAGTTGATTTATGAATATACAATTCAATGGTTGCATTGGAGATACCGGCAATGACCTTGTAGAAAGACAGAAGATGACTTTTTTTTTTTTTTGCTACTATACTAGCTGGCAAACCACATTAGCCTGCACATCATATTCGTTTATTCATTATTCCGTAAGCAGAACAGAACTTGTTAATAGTAATTTATTGGGTGGTTATCAAAATTCAGTTAGGATATAGCTTCTCTTGGCAGTTTAGGCGTCCAAAGCCAATAGCATGTCTCAATGGATCTGAATTGGTTGTTCATTGGTCCGTCCATCTTCTGAAGTTGTCTCGATTTTGCTGTCTTAAACTGGTTCTTGATCGTTTACCTTTTAGTTTGTGTAACCATGATTTTCTTGGTAAGCAGTCTGATGCAGTGGGCGGTGTTGTTGTGATTCGGTGCTTTACTTTCAGTGTACCAGCATCAGACTAATCAAGTTTTCAGTAGCATTTAGCTGGTTAGGAACACTTTTGAAATCACAAAGGTCAGTTTCGAAGCCCTATCATTATTAGCATCAGACTGTTACATCCTCATTTGCATCTCGTTGAACGTAAGTACAGCAACCTGTTCAGCGAAGTAGGCCACCGACTTCCTTCAAATCAATTAAGACCTTTCCATCAGGTTCAACATTACATTCAGAAAATTCAGAAGGTCAGAGTTAACAATAAAAAATTCAGATAAGTTCAGAGTTAACATTCAAACAATGTGCTGCCCCAGTCTGTATGCATGCATGCGTGATGTTTAGAAATTAGAATATTTGGTTCTCTTTCACTTCTGTCAGTACCTTCTTTAGAGTCGAGGCTTCTTAGCGTACAAAAAAGGACAACATGTCTAAGTTTTATTGTCCTCATCAGTTATTTAATGAAATGAATGTCTCAAAAAAAAAGTTATTTAATGAAATGAACATGGCACGTCTACATTTTTTATTTTTCTTGCCTGACTTAATATTTTTCAGGCCCAAATGAACATATCTACTTTTTTTTATTTTTCAATTCCTTTTTCCTTCCATTTTCAGTCTTATTTATAGTTTAGATGCAGGTAAGTTGGTTCATTTGGGCTTCTACTCTTTGTTTGATTAATATAGTACACTTGGTAATGCTTTTACCACTGATTAGGCCTTGACTGAAGAGCACGTTAACTACTTCCTCTGTTCCAAATTATAGTTCACTTTAACTTTTTTAGATGCATTTCTTTAACTATGTATCTAGACATATATAACTAGGTGCATAGGAAAGACAATGCATCTAGAAAAACTAAAACCAACTATAAATTGGAATGGAGAAGTAGGGCCTGTGTCGCGTTACCTGCAGGCCGCGCGCCAGGCCATGGCGCCGATCGCGGGTTCTGCTTCGGGGGCTGCCACAGCAGATGGCGGCCAGGCTGCCGGTTCGGGGAGTAGGGCCTCGGCTCCCGCACGCCTGCGTCGTCGGCAACGTCGACGCAAAGGGAGGACGCGCGCAACCACATCAGCCTCCGGGACGGCGCCTGCACCGGACCGCGCTCGGGTGCATCGCCATCGACATTGTCGCCGCCGCACCAGGGCGGCAGCAAGTGCGTTCAATGCCAACGCAAAAGGCGCCGCCACCGACAGCGGATCAGATCCCAGCCGCCCAACGTTTGGGTCCGAGATGACGTGCCTCGCCTCTGGACACGGACGGTTGGCAACGAGTACTTCCTCACCGACCGGAGCAAGAGGCGAGGTCGGCCAAGGCAGCGGTCAAGCATCGAGATACTGGACGGCGGCCTCGGCCCGGTGGCCGCCCAGGGAGGTTGAGGGTCGGTGCTTCAACTGCTTGGCGCCCGGCCACCGGGTCGCCACCTGCAACCGGTCGCCATGCTGCTACAACTGTCTTCGGCCCAACCACCTCGCCAGGGATTGCAAGCAGCCACGTGCGTCTGCAGTCAATGGCGGCTCGGCGGCCGTGAACGGTGGGCGCTCCGTGAGACAGGGTCACGGTCGTAGCCTTCGGACGCTGCCGGGGGTGGATGGACGTGTTACACCACCGCCTTCGCCTCCGCCTAGAGCGTCGGAGGGTGCGCCAGGGAGGACGCCTTCACCGCCATCGTCATCCGCGCCGTGCCTTCGATTCCCCATTGTTGTCATGACGACGGGCATCCTGATTGAGGATGCACGGGCGGCCATTGTTGCTGCAGCGGGGCTGCAGCTGGAGGAGCTCCTGGAGAACTTCATTGTTCTCTGTGGATCTCAGGCGGTCATGGACCGGATCCGCCCTGAGGTGCATGCTCCCTACACCCCCTCCGAACGCCAACGCTATGACAGTTGTCGCGCAGTCTGCCCTGGTGCTGGAGCAGGCTATGGACGCCATCGAGCAGGTCCTCGACGTGACGGAAGTGCCTGGGGCGGTGGATGTTGAGCAGCATGCCTTGGCGCTGGACCGAACCACGGATGCTTGCTCCCAAGCTCCAGGTGCGTTCCTCTTGACACAAGAGCAGCCAGCGACCAACCTCCTCGATGACCGCTGGGCCGCGATCCTGGAGGGACTGCTCCCAGCCTTCACCAATGAGGCTGAGACGCTCGCGCCTGCGCCGCCCTCGGCTCAAGGGGAGTCCCTCCTAGGAGATAGGGCCGGGGACGCTGCAGCCGGCGTCGATGAGGTGCCTCCCACGATCCAGACTGCTGTGGTCGACGAGGAGGACCTGGGCGTCACCCCACCGACCTCGGACGACATTGATGGTATCCATTCCATTTAGGAGGAGCTGGAAGCTGCAGTATGCGTACCACTGCAGACGCCGATTCTCTGCAAAAGGCCACGGCTGCGTCGGGCAAGGACTCCTGTCTCATCGCTAAGGAGGAGTCATCGCATTGCGGCTAGGCCGCGTGCGGCGAATGCGACCCGGTAGGCGGAAAACATCCTCCTCAAGAAACTCGGGGAGATAGTGCACAAGAGTGCACCCGATGCAGAGGTGGCAAGCAAGTTCAAGGCGGCTTTTGTGGGGAACCTGACAGAGAGGAAGAAGCAGGTAATGCAGATCGTGTTGAATGGACATCTCGACCTGTCGGCCTTGGATTTGGACCTGACTGGATTGGAGGACGAGTTGGCGCACACCTAGAGCGCGGTCTTGGCTCGCTCCGGTAGCTCAATCTTAGCGATGTAATCCAACGATGGTTTTTAGAGGGGTTGGCGTGAGTTTTGGGATTTGGTAACCTCGGTTATTGTCACTACCTTTATTGTATTTGCTAAAAACTCCTGCCTTCTTAATGAAATACACGCCAGTGGCGTGTTCTAAAAAAAGAAATTACTTGCAAAAAGGTAGATATATGGGCTGGCGGGGGTGCTTCTGCATGTTCTTCTAATGGTCAGTTTTCCATTCCAAGGAAACCTGACGGAGCTATCTTTGATGCTATAAAGACCGGCGAGCTTTTTTTTTTTTTAGCAAACTTTAGGTATAGATGCACAGTGAGGAAGGCATGGCTGCAGATTGGTATGTACCAGTGAAGTTCCAACACAGTTGCACATTTTCTTTTCTTAGCAAACTTTAGGTACACTTGTGCTAATACATTGTTGCAGTCATACAGATAGTTTTCCTACTAGTTGATCTTTCACATTCTTATTACTCTATACATTCTGGGAACAAATAATTGGGTCCCACTCATTCATGGTCTAATTGGCTATATAGTTAAAAAAATATATACAAATGTTTGTATGAGACAGTAAATGCCTTCGTTTTCAGTTCAGATGCTTAATTCCCTAAAGGAACCTTTTCACCATTTGATTTGAAGGCGCAACACATCCTGAATATAGGATCAGCCTGGTTGTCAGTATCAGATCAATGACAGCAATAGCAGATCGATGCAGACGTCAAGTGGCTACGGGGCAATCTGTTGATGTCAAGTGGCCATAGGGCATCGGAGGATTGGGGGTAGTAGCTTGAGGCTCACATCGTGGTGCCACGAGAGGGCACCAGAGTTCACGGCGGTGACGGCACCAGACTTCACAGTGGCGATGGCTTGGAAGCGATCGCTATCGACATTGAGTGGTCACAGTGACGATAGTTTTATCTCCACGCGTACTAGGGTTACGGGAGGTCGTAATAGCGATCGCATAGAGACTAAGCGCTGATTGTTTGCTTCTTTTTTGCGAGACGTGTCTTGGCATGCGCGGTTGATTGCCGAGCGATTTACGGTTCGCGGGGACGCACGGTTCTTTGCATGGTGAGTCATGGATCGAATGCACACGGTGAAAATTGCCAGGTGAACGAAAACCTTATCTGTTTATATGTCTGAATGTTCCAAAGTCAAGAAATTAGAGAACATCTCATATGTAGAGGACAACACCCATTGTAACGCACGGATATTTACCTGGTCTATTAAAATATTCAATCATGGTCCAAAGTACCTATCTACCTCCGCTATCGCACGCTTCACTCAACCGATGGCCACGTGGTTACGAGGAGCCCGATGACATGCTTCAGGTTCGTCAAGGCCACTGCTATCCTCATCACGGACCGCTACGACATTGCCACACGCCCGCGACCAGCTTCTCGTCAATATGGCAGGCACATGACACCAGCACCTCTGTGCTTAGCGTTGAACTCTTCTCTAGCGTGTGCGTGTCATGGTGACTTTAACAGCGATACTTGCCGGAGACACATGCCTTGTTCGCCTCCATAAAGCTAAAACAATTGTCTCAAAAAAAAAAAAAGCTCTACTACAATACTCGTGGAATAACATTGTCATGGTAGAATGAGTTATGTTAGGGTTTTAAACTTTTTTCTTGGAGGAAACAATCTAGTGGAGTTGTCATATAGGGCACGTGATTAATTTTGTTGCAGTAATTCCTCCGTCCACAAAAGATGTAATTATGATATTTGTGCAAATAAAAATATATTACCATTCATATCGGCAACTGGTTTTATGAGAAAATATATTCCAGACTTAATTTGATTGTATTAGACATGGACAAAGAGAGTAACATATCTTCACGCATGTCAGAATCAACGGTGATTAAACTAAAATTAAAGTAAAAAAAACCTGTGAGGGCGTCCCCAACGGTTCAGAATCTGCTAGCTAGGAGAGCCAGCTGCCCAATCACGAAGAGAGAGACTCAGAAAATTTTTCTCGCTAGCAAGTGCTGAAGCGCTAGTCTCGCACATTTCACGAGAGAACATGTGTCTGCCTCTCTCTTCCGTATATCCCGCATAGCCTGGTGTTTCTATCCCATGGCCAGGTCAGCTGACGATTTAGCCCAACCATTACGGACGCCCTGATTAGCCACAGACTGTGGATGCTTTGACTCGTTCGGACCAGAGGAATTCCACGTCACTCCCCAAGAATCAAAATGGGATGGTCAGCTGGCTACCTGGCCTTGCCACACCCGCGGTACAGGCAGATAGCAGTCACTGACCAACGGACCCAACGCCTCGTGGGCCCCAATGGTAATCGGGAACCTCGTACTTGCCGTCCAATCCGACAGGTGTGCGTTGACAGCGGCGGTGCGGGCGGCGCGTGTCGATATCTCGGACAGATTCGGTTCTTGGGGCAACGGCCGCCGCGTCGGGATTGGCCCCCTCCAACCGGCACCCATTTCGAATTTCAAACCACAGTCTTCTCCCCGTCCAGCCCTCGCCTGCTCGCCCTCCTCGTCTCCTTCGCATCGAACGCCCCCGGAGGCAGCGCGACGCGCAGCCATGGCCGAGCTGCGCAAGGTGTCGTTCCGCGACGGCCGCCTCGCGTCGCGGAAGGCGGAGGAAGCAGGTACTGACCATAGTCCCCGTCCCTAAAGCTCCCTCGGCTTTCGATCGGTTTGGAGGCGCTGCGGTGGGGCGGCGTTCCGGAGTGCGCGGCCGGCGGCGAGGGGGAGTTCGCACGGCGGGATCGTGCGCTCGTGCGGCGGGTCTGGGGGCGCGGCATGTCGGGGTGCGCGGCCGGCGGCGGAGAGCAGTTCGCGCGCGTGGCCAGAGGCGCCACAGCAGCCCCCGCGCGCGAGCCCGACAGCGGCACGGCTCACCATACACGGCAGCTCACTCGCGCACTTGCCAGGCGGCCCACTCGCGCGCACTCGCCAGCCATGGCGCGCTCGTCCGGTGGCGGAGCAGCAGCGCACCCGCGCGAGCCCGACGCCGCAGCCCGCCCGTGCGCTCGCTGCCTCGTTCATGTTCGCCGGCGCGGCTGGGGTGTCGGGCGTTGTTTGTTCGGTTGCGACCGTTGTTTGTTCGGGGTTTAGGTGGGATTTCCCTCCGCGGTCCTTGGTCTTCTGCGGCAACTTGGGCGGTATTGGCCGATAATAGAGTCGCTACACATCTTGATCATCTAGAAGGTGTTCTTCAATCTTTTGATGACTTGAAAGATGCCCTGCTGTGTCGGTGGTAGGATACCTGATGTTATTTTTTTCTATTATTCTGTTGGTTACACAAGGCTTTTAGCTTGATTGTGAGTTCGTGACTGCAACTCTTCTGCTTCTGTAAGAAACGAAGCCAGGTGTGAGCGATTCTTCTTCGATTCTAAGGTAACTTTTGGTTTGAGGAAATCATCGTCTCACTCTTTAATTTTTGTGGAATGGAATAGGTGATTTATCGTCACTTCCACCAAACTTAAGAAATAGACTTATGATGCGCCATTTCATCTAGAATACAGTGATTGCTTGAACCAAGCACCCTATATATTTATGCAGCAATATGGTTTTGATACTAGTTTAGTTTCATGGCTTTACAAAGTTCAGTTTGTGTATGTTATGCTACAAATGAATTGAAGTTTCATCAATGGAATGTGCAGTTTCAAGTTTTGCCCTTATAATATGCTTTTTGCTTACTCTTTTTTCTTATTCTTTGTAAGCATTGAGGCGGCATCAGACTGTAGCTTGGCTCCAAGCAATGGTGGGCCCTTTCGGTCTGGCCCCTTATCCGTCGGAGCAGGAATTTGTTGCTTCTCTAAGGAATGGTATTGTCCTATGCAAGGCAGTCAACAAGTTACAACCTGGTATTGTGGCCAAGATTATCACAAATGCCGCCTGCGATAGCCAGCCGTTGACGGCTTTTCAGTATTTCGAGAACATCCGCAACTTCTTAGTTGCTATGAACAAACTGAAGCTACCGAGTTTTGAGACATCTGATTTAGATAAGGTTAGCAACATTTGCTCATCAAACTAATGTTGACAACATAATGTTTACTCACTGTAATGCGGCTGCTTCTGCAGAACAATCTTGATGCTGGGACGGTGGGCAAGATTGTTGACTGTGTAATTTCATTGAAGTCTTACCATGAATGGAAGCAAGCCGGTGGAGCCAATGGGCCTATCAAGTACATGAAATCACCTCTTGCAGTGCGTTCTTCGCAGATTCAATTCGAAAATGTTGCTTTGGGACCTTCTCCTTCCCAAAAACGTCTAGACTTGGCAGAGACTAATGCTGACACACAACCATTTCAAAATGTAGATCCTAACATGAAAGGTGTGTGCCACATTTCTTCTGGCTTGCTCGACACACTGTATGCCTAAATATTTCTGATTCATAAGTTATTCCTGCTACATGTATTAATGCTACTTTTACTAGAATCGCAACTTATGGTGTTGCTATCCTGTATAATTAGTATAACCTGCACACTTGATTAATTTTCCAGATTGTGCATATGCAGAGGCAATTTCAGAAAGTTATAGTAGATTCTATGTTGAGTTATAAGGAAAATTTTCACCGAGACAATATGAAAAAGGTGATTCTGAATATAATAAGTCATTTCATGTTTTTTTAATATAATGTAGACAAGGATTAATTTTATTTTCAGGATCCAACAAAGCTTGTTGGTGCTATTTTAGCAAACCAGCTGGGAAAAGAACAGGTAAATTAAAATATTTCCTTTCCTTTTGTCTTGTGTGAATGATTTCATGGATTGGGTCTATACAAAATGCCTAGCATACTGTGTGTAAGGCTATTTACATCACAAAATAATCCCTGTTATGTTTCAAACATCTTCAGCTTTCATCTCCAGAAAAGGTTATGGAGGAGAATGAGCCAACTCACTGTATTGAGGTACAACTTTGGATTAATCTTTAGTGGGGAAAGTTTATATATATTTTTTTAAAAATCAATTAGAAGAAGTTAGAAGAAATGGCTTTGATTTGTGCTCTTTAACAGTCATGATGCAAATCTCTTAACATGGTACCCATAAGGGCTTTCTTTATTAACCAAAGTACAGAGTTGGAGGTTGTTTTTTATTTCGTAAAATTTTGCACATACAAATAATAGGAAATTTGTTGTACCAGGATTCTACACTTAGAGCTGCTATCTTCACAGTATACACCAAGGTTTCATTTTTATCGATTACTGATACTGATTCTTACTATCATACTTGATGTCCAAGGCGCAAAATAATTATTTTTGCTCAAGGAATACAGGAACATAATGAACTCTTATTATGCATACACATGTTATTAGGGTGGAGAAAAATAATTATCATTCTTCTATGAATCTAAACAATTTCCTAGCACTTGTCCCGATGAAGTACCATTTTTTCCTATAGCATTCCAACTCACAGATTGAGAACAAACAGTTGTTGCAAGCACATGCAACTAAACTTTTGATGAGAATTCATAGTGCATTTTTGTATCATATTCAATTTTTATTTGTGGTGTTAAAAAATTTTATGCTTCTTATGGTAACTTTTGTAGGACCTTAAGAAAATGTTTCAAGATATTAAAGTCAACTTCAGGTCTTTGTAGACCCAATTTCTAGATGACATGGCCAAATTAGGTACACTGTTTGCACTAGACATCACATTCTCTCAGCACTATGTGGGTTTAACTCTGTAACTTTATATTTACAGGTGAAAATATCTAAAATCTTTCCAAATCTGCCCTTGGTTATAACCAAGTGGTAAAAGAAAACAGAAACTTGTATAACATGCTTCAAGAAATGCGAGGTATCACATGTGTAACAACCCGAATTCGAACTACAAAATTTTTCGACAAAACCCTGAGTGATGTGGTGCGACATGTCATCATCTACCCCTTACATATGCATCAACCCTAGCATGTCATGCATGGCATTTATATGTTGCAAATTAATTAACATCTCATAACAATGCACTATGTTCACATGTTACATTTTAATGTTTCAATAGTTCAATCATCATGTTGCATTAAAAGAGTGAGTGGGATTCTTATTTGGTTTATGTGATGATTATTAAAAATGGCAACATAATGTTTATTTTGATAAATAAATATTAAGGGAGTAATACCCTAGCATTATTGGGCCATGTATGCTCACTATTTTGTTACACAGATTTAGCACACCACATATATAAGTATATATATAAGTATATATAAAAATATATTTAAAAATGAAAAAGAAAAAGGAAAAAGAAAAAGAAAAGGAAACCGGCCCGAGCAGCCCAGCCAGCCCGGCCCGCACGCGCGCCTGCGCTCGCCCGCGCGACGGCGCGCTGCGCGGCCCAACCAGGACGACGGCCCAGCAAGAGCCGCGCGCGTCCGCGCGCCGCACTGAGCCGCCGCAGCCGCTGACGATGGGGTCCCGCAGCGGGACCCACATGTCATCGCGCCCGCTGAAGTCACCCGACCGGCCGCGCACGCTCGCGTCAGCACTGTTCCCTCGCGTCGCCTCGAAGCAACCTGCCTCGACCGCTCGATCCCGTGTCGCCCCGCATCGACGCGCGCCCGCAAGCCACCTGGACCGACCAGCCCGCGCAAAGTGCCCACAGCCGCAGGCAAGATTCTCCGCGCGCGCACCTGCGCTGTCGCCGCAGTAGAACGCTGCCGCCGTGAAGAGCTTTGACACCCAGCACTACCTAGCCCCCTCTCACTGCTCTCTGGACCCAGACCGAGCCCTACCTGCTGACCTGGAACCCCCTTGGCCGCTAGATCGAGCCAGAGCCATGATCGACCGTCCGCCGGCCACCTACCTCTGTGTCCGCCCTATAAAGCAAGCACCCTCGACACCCTAGGGTTCCTAGGCCGCCGCCACCGCTCTGGTGGAGCCCAATTCCATCTTGCCAGCCTCAATTGGAGGAGAGGTGGAGGAAGGGGAAAAAAGGAGTTGGGGAAGGAGACCGCCGCCGCCAACTCGGAGCCGCCGCTGCTGCGTCGGGAGCAAGAAGGAAGAGTAGTACCTCGAGCTGGAGCCACTTGGACTTGTACCGCGCCTTCATCCCCGTCCGCATCGGTGAGCACCTCCGCCATGCCATCTTCTCGACCCCCGCCGTGCTGCTGGCCATGGCGCTCCGCCGTGAGCGCGTAGGCCCAGGTCGCTACCGACCTCACTGGACACACCCGCACACACACACGAGACCAGCCGAGCCTCCTTGGACCACGGCATCGGGAGGATGCCAGAACGGAAGCCGCCCAGTTCATCGCCGCACGCCAAGCGCCGCCGTGGCGAGATCACCCAGCCGCCTTTCCGTTGAGCCTCGACCTCCATTGTTTCCGGATCCGCGCTAGCCTTGATGAGACGGACCCCGTGCGCACCCGAGCTCCGCGTTTGCCTCGCCAGAGCACCGACCCGAACCACCTTGTCGTCGACGTGTCAGTGCGTTGCCGCTCCAGAACGCCGTCGTTCACCGTCGTTTCCTGCCACCTCCGACCACCCCGAGGAGCAAGAAGAAGCCGGGAAGCTCCGCCGTGACGAGCTGCATCAATTGGGCAAGGAGATGGAGACCGTGGACCCACTCGGAGTGCCGTTGCCGTGCACCGAGGACCTGTCGGAGCTCCGCCGTGGGAGTTGCTGCCCGCGTGGACTCCGCCGTGTGTTTTGGTCACCGCCGGCACCTCGGGCAGGTGCTGCGTGACTCCAATCGCCCATCTACGCCACCAATTGGAGCTGGAGTTACTTGGTGTGAAGTGTACATCGAGCGCCGTCGCCATCGAGCCGTCGTCCGCCATAGAGCTCGTCACCGGAAGCAAAGCTGCTGCCCTGAAGCCCATCAACGTGACCGTCGTGAAGTCCCAAAACCGATGGGCGGATTAATGGCGCCAGAGATCCATTGTGGCACCAGGAATCAAGGGTTTCCCCGCCGCCGATCGTCGAGGAGGAACCCCGCGCTCGAGCCGATCTCGTCCGAGACGGATCACGCGCTCGAACCGACCCTCGAGTTTGACCCTTCGACAAACCGACCCTCGAGCACCGAGCACCACCGTTCCGCCGAAGAACCGCTGTGGACTTGGCCTTCGCGCGGACTCTGCCGCGTTAATTGGTCGCTGCAGGTGCAGCGTAGGAGTGCAAGGCAACCCTAATTGTACTCCCGAGCCCAGCTCAGACTTGGTTTCGAGCAGAGACGGGCTGCCGTCGAGCACCGTCACCCTCGAGACCGTGTCCTCGAGACCGTACCCCTCGAGAGCATACCCTCGAGACCGTATCCTCGAGACCGTATCCTCGAGACCATACCCCTCGAGAGCATACCCTCGAGACCGTACTCCTCCCTCGTGACCGTAATCCTCGAGACCATACCCTCGAGACCGTATCCTCAAGACCGTACCCTCGAGAGCATACCCTCAAGACCATACCCTCGAGCCCTTTTTCTTTTCAGAAAATGGTTAAATCTTTAAAAATTCATAACTAATTCATACGAGCTCAGAAAATTATGATCCACATATCCAAATTTTCTATGAATCGAGCCCTATCTATCTAGGCTATGTTTGAGTGTATTTGGATCTTCTATTTTGCAATTGTTCTTTGTGCTAATCTATAGGGGTCGCTTTCGCGACTGTTGAATCTCGTTACAGGCTCGAGCAAGGACAAGTCTGACGACAGTGACTACTAGGAGAAGTCCGACAGCTACGTCAGTGAAGGTGCCACACACCATCCAACCTCGTAGATCTCATTACGCATGGCAATTATAGTATGGCTAGTGCTTTAAATTCATGTTGTTATAATGCTATGCCTGTGCTAGGACTGCATGATAGAGTATTTATTTGATGAGCCCTACCTTGTTGTAAACTATCACCTGCTTACCCGCTGTTATGATAGCCACCTGCTTATCTGCTATACTTATATTTCTATACTTCACTCGCTTACATTTTGATGTGACGTGATGAACCCGGGGAAGGCCTGGAGGGTGCCAGGCTGGATGTGTGAGTTGATGTTTCAAATGGGCATGTGAGCTAATGATGTTGTATCTGGGTTTGGGGTGGAGCTTATGGCAGGGAGTAGGGTGAGGGTTGAGTCGATCGAGCCGGGATCAACGATGAGCTTTTAGAGCAAGTCTTGCTAGGAAATGGTTCTGGATATTCCCATGAGAGGAGCTTGTGGCGGGCTAACTGAGATGTGATGGTGGTCCTTGGGTGTGATCCTCTGAGAGGTGGAGCCCGGGATGAAGGTGCTGTGGTAGCATGTTAAAGATAAACCCTGATGAAGATATCCCAGTTTGGTAAAATCTAGGAACTGTTGCGCTGGTATCTGGACCTAGGAATTTCTTGCTTTCCACTCGCTCTCCATTGGGGGAGACGGCCAAACCGCTAGATAGGTCGATGCCACTACTGCTAGGCGAGAAGTGATAGGAAGGTATATGCATGGGATGGAGCTAACACCCTATCGAGACGATCATGGCACCCCCTTTGGGAGTGGGTACATGGCATGGCATCCTCTACGGGAGCGGATACATGCTCTCTTCACAGTTCTAGTGATCCAATGCTGGATGGTAGAGTGGCATCGCCTATGGCAGTAGGCGCCCGAAATCTGCCTAGGTGCGCGCGTGCATCGATGATGGTTACCTGGTGGATTAGTGAAACCTCTGCAGAGTGTATGGTTGATCGATCGATACATACGCCGAATCTTTGGCTATGGACCTTTCCTATGTTTCGCATGCACCGGACTAGTGAGTGGAGTGTTCTACCTTCCTCTGGGTGTGATTTCCGGCCGTGAGCCAGTTTGAGGGCTGCGGGCCGCTGAGGCAAGCCAAGAGGGAGTTGGCTTGTCGACCAGAGTCTGAGAGGGTGTTGGGGGAGATGAGATGATGTTACAGATATGGATGGAGATAGATGAAGGGAATGGGTTTGTGTTTAAAACTTGTTTATTATACTATTGTTTTATATACTTGAACAATTTATAGGAAAACCCTAGCCTTATAGGTTTCTTTTGAGATATTCTTATTTTTGCATCCACTTCCACAAAGCAATGCATAGGATGGGAGTGTGGCCAGTACAAATCGTACTGAAAATTTGGTTTCAGGTTCAAGGAGTGAGTACTCTTCTGGAGAGTACAGCGATTGAGGGTTTCGTGTCTACACTCAAGTTGGAGAGAAGAAGATAGCTTCCGCACCTCAAGCTTTTACTGTTATGCTGCATGAACTCTGATTCCGCCCTGTGGCGATGTAATAAGTTATTGTAACTCCCTCTATTTGCTCTCTTTTGTTCGATGTATGGACTATGGATTCAACTGTTATCGGGTAATGTGATTTAAATAGTCGTATTACACTCCGACACTGTGGATTTCCCTTCACGGAAATCAAGGTCGTTTCAACATGATCCAATTCACTGTTTTTTGTTGTTATTTAAGTCATTGTTTGAGAGATTTCTGAAAGTTTATTTGTAGGAAATATCCGAGTCTTCTGCCGAATAAGGCCACTTCATTCAGAGTCTATTTCTTCAATTGAACATGTTGGAACCGATGGCTCATTGATGGTCTGTGATCCAGTTAAACCACAAAGTGCATGTAAAATCTTCCAGTTTAACAAAGTTTTTGGGCCAACAACTACTCAAGGTAAATCAACCGTAGTTCAATACATTCTTTTTTTAGTTTTACATCATCACTCTTAAGCTTGTGCAGATGAGGTGTATAAGGAGACACAACCTTTGGTTAGATCCGTCATGGATGGATATAACGTATGCATATTTGCTTATGGGCAGACAGGTTCTCGCAAAACACATACTATGGTATGAGGCAAACTATGTTTTCTACAATAATTTCTTCGTTTCCTAGGAATATATTTTGGTCACGTCTAATGGATTCTGTCTCTGTATTTTGGTTATTAGTGTGGTCCATCTGGTGGGCTGTCCAAGGATTTTGGAATTAATTACATGGCCTTGAGTGATCTCTTCAACATATCAACTTCTAGAGAGGATGTCAAATATGATATACGAGTGCAGATGGTTGAAATATACAATGAACAAGTTCGTGATCTTCTAAATGAGGACAGATCAAGCACAAAATATCCTTTCACACCTTACATATTATTCTTGTTTTGTCAAAGTATAATTCTTTCTGTTTTTGTGTTAGTTCCTGACATTGAGTTCACATTAGATATAAGGGCTTCCTTGAACAATGGTCTATTGAACCTTCCAGATGCAAAGATCTACCCAGTGCAGTCCCCTTCTGATGTTATCAATTTGATGTATTTGGGTGAAAAGCATCGAGCTTCCGGATCAATAACAACGAACCATAGAAGCAGTCGTTCCCACAGGTTGCAGAACAACACTATTGTCTTGAGGCTAATTTCTACTGATGTTTGTTTTGTGTTATTCTTAATTGCTGCAATTGACTTCGGATGTTTTCTTGCAATATCTTAACTGTCCATGTACATGGAAAGGGCATTGCTGGCAATGTTGTGAGCCATAGCAGTTTGCACTTGGTGGATCTTGCAGGAAGTGAAAGGGTTGATAGATCAGAAGTCACAGAGATAGATTGAAGGAGTCTCTGCATATTAACAAGTCACTCTCCTGCCTTGGAGATGTCATCAACACATTAGCTCAGAAGAACTCTCACATACCTTACAGAAATAGTAAACTCACCCAACTACTACAGAGTTCGTTAGATATATTTGGCTGCACATTCTAAAATTATCTTGCACCTTTGTGCACATCAATCAACAACTTATTGGGTGGCTCAATGGTTCTACATCTCTGGCAAATCTTTTTAGTATCTAATTTAACTTCATGGTTTCATCATGCTGAATTTGGGTAATGCCTGTTGACTATTGTTTTCTATTTGAGTAAAATTAAGCTTCCTAGGCAACTTTTTCCTGAAATTCAAGCTATATATGCAATTCTAATTTCGCAATATCAATAACAGGGGGGAATGCAAAAACGCTAATGTTTGCCCACATAAGTCTGGAAGCAGAATCTTGTGCAGAAACCCTTAGTACACTGAAATTTGCTCAGAGGGCTTCTACTGTAGAACTTGGAACTACACACACAAACAATGAAAGCAGTGAAATAAGAGAGCTTAAAGAACAGGTAACTTTCTGGTCCGCTACAATCTAGTGGTGAACAATGTAATAGAATTATACTTTTGTCTTGTTGCACTGAGCTCAAATTTGTCACTATATTTTTGGGTGACATATCTGATAGAATATTTTTTACTTAAAACAACATATGTGTATCTCTGTGACACTCATGTAGATTGAATCCTTGCTGTTTCATGATCTTATATTTGACTTTATGTATGTCTTTTTGTGCCACATGCCAAAAAAAGGTATAATAAGTTAGCCTTTATTCAGGTAGACACTCTGAAAAAGGCATTAGCAAGCAAAGAACTGGAAAAATCAAAAATCATCTTTAAACTGAAGGAAAATGCAAGCACAAGTGGAGAACAAAGCAAGTACTGGATCGCACGCCCCCTAGGCCACGGAGATTAAGCCTAGAGAATGCTAGTGCTAACAAAGCCAGGATGCCAGAAAGAAAGATATTGAAATCGCCTCGTTCAGCTATGGGTATAACCCGTGACAAGGAATGCAACACTGATGGCTTCCGTCACACCAGACACCACGAATCACTAATACAGGTGCACCTTGCTCTTAGCGTATTTCATATCATTCAATTCTGTTGCAGATAACATTTTTTCCTTGCCCGTTATGGAAGATGCCAGCGACAAGCGCTGAAGATCTTGTTAGAGAGGAGGAGAAGATAATTTGTACAGTTGATGCAGTGGAATTTCGTCAGCTGTCCCCTGAAGCTTACAATATACTTAAGCAATCAGGATTAAATACTCCGGAGGCAGCACTATGTAGGTCAAGGAACCTGTGCACTGAAGCAAGTTCCGGTGATGCTCCTTCTTCCACCGCCAAATTGGAAAAAATAATGACAGGTACTGCAGTGA
Organism: Bothriochloa decipiens; assembly: GCA_023333625.1. Lineage (NCBI taxonomy): Eukaryota > Viridiplantae > Streptophyta > Magnoliopsida > Poales > Poaceae > Bothriochloa > Bothriochloa decipiens. The sequence goes on along the minus strand of CM041634.1, from coordinate 6,220,729 downwards.
AAAAAGGATCTCATCTAAGGAAGTCAATTCAAAGCAGCATAGGGAGATTGATTCACGGCACTGAAAGAAGGTACACCCTGGGATACATGCTTTTTCTTGTGACATGTATTACTGATGATAACAGCCTTCCTGTTTCTGCAACTTTGCAGGAACGTGCGACATTCAGCACAAGAGACTCCAACTAAAATCACAGCCAACGCGTGCCACAATATTGCCTCCCCAGTTACAGCTGATATTAGGTTAAGGAGAAGACAGTCACTGACAGGTATCCCACCACCGCCGTCAACTATGTCACGCAGATCTTCTCTTGGAGGGAAGTCAGATTCAAGTAAGTTTTCAGATCTAGTGGAACTCCATCTGCTCTTATATGTTTACATCGATCCTTGAAGTCACAACAATGTAGGTTGCTCTTGCATAGTGATTAAAGCAGTTACATAGTTAGGGTTTCTGTGTCTGGATGAGTTAAGTGTAACCATTGCCTTGTGATTTGATGGAAGGTATAAGAAATAGTCAAACCACCAGTGCATGTGCTGCCAGCAAGTACAAGCCACTGTCATTCTCATGGCCTGAACAAGGTCAATGCCCATTCTTACTTAGCTGATCACCCTTTACCTGCTTACTGATTAGTTTCCCTTGGATAGAGAAATCATTATCAGGGGGCATTCTTTTTCGTGCCCTTAAAATTGTACAGCAGGGATGTTTACTGCTGGTGATGAATATAAACCAGATTTATTTAACAGCACTAGGGATGTTTACTGCTGGTGATGCTTTGTCTGATCCTCCCATTTTACTGTACTGATAGTACTTTTGCTTTATTGTCAGTTTCAACCGACAAAAGAGGTGCAAAAGCACCAATTCCAGTGAACTCGGCAGCGAAGGCTAAAAGATGGCTTTGAATCTAAAGCAAGACTGCCAGAAAAATTTGACTCCAAGCAGGGCTTGAGGAAGAACCTAATTTTGTGTCATCAGTTAACTACAGTTTTAGGCTTTGGGTGGTGGTTACATTCTTTGTAACAGCTGAAACATTAGTTGTACAAGAGGATGATTTTCTATGGAGCAACGAGCAACGAGCAACTCACTTGTTCGATACAATAGTTCTTCATTGAACTTAACTGAACCGAGCACGAGTGCATTTGAAACAGTTTTCACTGCCCCAATGGATATAATGATCATATTCATAACAACAAGATTGGAGTATATGCACAAACCATTACAGAACACATGCACAACTGAGCCAATGAAAACCAAACACGTGCACAGATTTATTCATTAGCAACATGACTTTCACGTTTGTTCTCATTTCTACACATGTCAAGTAACATCTGTCAACATCAAATAACTTTCATCTTTGCCTAAAAATCTATTGCACTCTTCTTTCCTCTCATCTGTATACATCTGTCGACAAAACTGTCTATCTTCCAACTACCTTTAGTTTCCTTCCTATGATATGTATATTCCTCACTCTGATACAGAGCTGTAAGTATATGTGTGCATGAGTCATGAATTTGAGGTTCGAGCACAGACCATTCCCTTCCAGCAGGAATAAAACAAGTATGGTCAGGCCTGCACCCCTCAACCTATGATGTTAGTCCTGTGACTTCTTTTGGAATCAGAGATAGGAACCCAATCGGTAACAGAGTACAAATCATCTGTGCACCCAAACCCAGAGCAAGATTGTCAAACTGTGCTGTGGTGAGGTTCAAAGCTGATGCCAGAGCAGACCCTAGGAATGAACCTAGTGTTGAACCAAGGTTGTTGATTGACATGAAGAGAGCAAACAGTGTGCCCTCAATTCCAGGTGGGCAAAGCTGTCCTGACAGGATCAGGAACGGCATCATCCTGCCAAACAGAAGCATTCTTGTCAGTTGAGATCAAATGCCATAGAGCTACTTAGTTCACAACTAAACGAAAGCATACTTGAACTGGTTGATTGCATCACCCAAAGCAGAACCCCACAGCACCATGTACTTATCAGCAATTCCATACTGAACATGTAACCGTAACACTAAAACAATGTCCAGTAGGGTAATTACGGCAAGACCGACATGAGCAAACCTGGAAAAAATCAACAGCACATGTTAGAAGTAGCACATATAACAGCTTTGAATTGATATATATAAAGTTTTACTGTGGTCAGTGACTTCTAAAAGTTTAAAGTTGGTGTCTTGGAACAAGAGTAACTAATCACAAAAACTACAAGAGTAAAACTGTTATTTGTTTACCAAAAGAGCAAAGTTGGGCTAGAAGGGCTTAATAGTACAACTAAATGTGACCAGCTGTGGCTTATGGAAGCATAGCTTGATGTACACAGGGGAAAAGGGGTGATGTGATCGAACATGCATTCAGTTTAAGGAGCATGTGCATTTTTTAGGGAAATGCCACTACTGCACAATTTATTTTATTGTCAAAGGGAAAAACAAAGAGTTACAGGAAAGGAAAACAAAACCTGTACAGGTGAGACAAAACCTGTACTGTGCAAATATGTAGGAACCAAACAGGTGCTAGACAAAAGTGTTGAAAAAAAAATAGAGAGAAAAAAAGAGGGGTGACAACTTATTCAAGTACATTAAACATCTATTTGTCAAGATAAATACTGAAGTTACAGTGAAGCTAATCTGTCCCATTACTCAAAAGGATAACAGCCACACAAAGAAAATTCAATGGATAACTTACACAAGAATATTCCTGAGCTTCTTCTGCTTAAAATAGCGGTTGTACGTATAGGTGCCAAGCATTAGACTGAACCACCCAATCACACGTGCAGTCCCTAGAAAGGATGCCTCCAAATTTAGGTCCTCTGTTTGATAATAGAACATGACTGTGGAGATATTTGGAATTGTTGCATTTGAAAAGAAAAACCATGCCATAGGCCTGGAAAAAAACAAAATTACCAATTAGTATGTTCTATCAAGTTAGCGGTATACAATGGACAGAATATAGGAAAAGAATCTTTGCTTACCGCAGAATGTTTGGCTGCTTAAAAGCTGTGCACAGACTGAAGAAGGCTGATCTCAGTGACAAACATGGCAACGAATTAATTGACACATTGTGTTTCTCATCAGACTCAGTTTGCTTTGACAATGATCTCCTTTTATTATTTTTACGAGTTCCCTTTCGCCTTCTAGTGCCCTCGTATCTAAGTGCTTCAATAGAGTCTTTTTCAGAAAAGGAAGTAACAGAACTCTGATTGTCTACATACTTATGTTCATCATTGGCACTGTGGAATCCTTTTGGAGAATCCTCAACAAACATACAGGAAACTAGTTGCAAGAATGGGAGGGCTGAGAAAACAACATATATAGCATGTATTGGGAGATTGGATAATGCGTATCCTCCGAGCAAGTTCCCGAAAATCCCACCTACAGCCATCGATGACCAAGATAGTGACTGTAGATCACCAGCAAACTCCGGCCTGGAAAGAAAATTAGTAGGTTTTCACAATACTCCACAGCAGCAATACAAATAGGGACACAGGAAACATCAAGAAACCTACCCTGCTGAACGAACTGCTTCTGCAATCATTGCATCTATAACAACATCCGCCATGGCAGATCCCAGATTCTGTACTACAAGCAAGGCAGTAAGCATATTGGCTGAGCTCCTTAAATCTTGCGATAGTCCTAGGATAAGCCACGGAAGTAGAGAAAGGCAGCTAGAAATGATCAAATAGGGTATACGCTTCCTCTGCTTAATTGGAATGCAGTCTGACAAGATCCTGCAGAAAACAATTGGCATATAAGCAGCCAAAAAATGCGACTTAGATTTTACTGAGAAAAATGAAACAGAATGGATGCAATTATGCATGCATGAACGCATATAGCCCATATAGGTTTCTTTAAGTAACAAGGAAATACTGTGAAAAAACATGCAATTATGCAAGCAGGAAGTTAAATGGAGCATACACGTTAACCATTTCTCACTAAAAATTGTTGTTGAATCACCAGTAAGTTTCGGTACCAGCAGTAGAAGAGGAAAAGCAATAGAACATTCATGAGGGAACAAAGCCTTACCCGTATATAGGTTTAATGCTCCAAGGGAAATATGCAAGGGAGACCAGAAACTGCGATGTGGAGGGTGATAGCTTCATCACGTCCTTCATTTGGTAGGAGACAGCCGTCCAGACAAAAGACCTGAAACCCTAGAATGTTGGAAGGAAGACGATTAATTTATTTAGCAGGGGTGATGCAGAAAAAAAAAATAGAGAGCAGAAGCGTGTGTACAAGCTGGCTCATTTAGATTTGCAGAAAGGATACGCTCTTGGTAATGCTAGAAGATGTTGATCGACTGATGAAACGAGCATCTCGCAGGTAACTAGGCATGCTAAGGAATTGATTTCACAAATCAGCAGAGCATGACAAAATGAATGATCAAGGAATCGATTGATTTCACAGATCAGCAGAGCATGGCAAAATGAATGATCAAAGTTTCTGGTTCCATGCCCTATATCAGAATCAGAAGTTCAGAAGCTATGGTACGGCATTTTGCCCCATACTAAAAGCTACTAAGGCATGTATCTGATATGTCCATTTCTCGCAAACAGCCCCTCTGGGGATGCGATAAGATTGAGATCTAAACAATCAACAGGCGGGCAATTACTAAACGGAATTATACCGGAAGCAGTGATCAGATCAGGCCAGGGGAATAGAATGCTAGGATCGTAGAAGAGGAAAGGCATATGTGGGAGACACAGAGGGAGAAACCTGGATGAAGTAGATGAGGCAGACGAGGCAGAGGAAGGAGGGCCCGAACGCCGCCGCCATCCGCCCCGGCCACCACACCTCACGATGCTGGGCCGCCGCCATGGCTCCTTTGCTCCCTCGCGCTGCGTGGTGGGGTTGGAGGCGGAGGGGGAGAGAGGTCAGACGAGCCGGGTCTCCTCCGTCCTTCCAGTTCCAGGAGCGAGCCCCCGACGGCCGACACGACGACGCGACGCGGGGAGCGGGCGAGGACCGGATCACCGGAGGGGCGGACGGCGCGGGGAATGCGCAGACCGCAGCACGTGCGCTGCTGGTTCCTAATGCTGGGCCTTTTTGTTTGGTTTCCCTTTTTTGGGGCCTTTTGTTGGCCAGCCCAGCGCTAGCTGTGTTTTTTTTTTTTTTTGGAAATGAAAAATGCCAGCTGCCCAGCTGTGTGCGGTGTGACTGTGACCCAACCAACCTTGAAGATCATCAGTTCATCACATTCACAGGTGGAGCTCATTCAAGCCACAAGGCGTTGCCGGAGGCTAGGACGGCTGCCTGGCCGGCGACTTTGCAATTTGCATGTCAGGGCGCTAATCGAACATGGCTTTCACGTTGTGCTCTAAAGCCCTACATAGGGAATTTTTCGTATAGGATTCAAATACATTACACTGTTTTTTTTTAATTTTCGTCCCAAACATAAAAGTATACATGATAAAAGACGGCACAGTGCCAAAGGATTACTGATGAAAGGGGGGGCACAGTCACAACACAATACTAATTCTGATCGTTCATTCCTTGTTACCAGAATCATGGCACGCAAACACATAATTATCCACCAAATCATTCTGGCCGTTCATTCCCTGGTACCAAAGTCATGGCGCGCAAACACAAAATTATCCACCAAATTGTTCGTACTGACACAAGAGCAGAGTACCACAGCACAGAAAAGCAGAGCAGAAAGAAGGCACAGGATGAGAGAAGCAGCATTTGCATATGCACAAGTAGCAAGCAGCTGGGGTAGTAGAAGTAAGGATTAAGGATTTTACAACAAATCACGAGCAGCAGCAGTTCATGCTACATATAGAATGGAATGGTCATGAATCGAGTTCATCATCACTCTGCTAGTCCCACCGTTCACCAATCGCTCCCGACACGAGCAACGCACGCACCGCAAATGATTATTGTCTTCTTCCCCTCCCGGATCCCCCCGTGGGAATCCGGCAGGTGGGGAGAGCGAGCTGTAGCCTGGAGCTGGTGATCAATCATGTCATGGGGCTAGGCGACTAGGCCAATCAATCAAGCAAGCAATCAATCCCACCCACCCACGTGGCCACGCCTCTCACCTCCCCGCCTCCGCCTCCGCGTCGGCCTCCGCGTCCGCCGGCGACGACAGCTGCGCGGCCGCGAGCGCGTCGGCGAGCGCGCGCATGGCGCTGACCTGCATCTGCAGCGCGGCCACGTAGTCGGCGGCCTCCTCCAGCAGCGCGGGGGCCGGGAGCTTCCGGCAGCCCGGGACGAGGCGGCCCAGCACGCGGAGCCGCTCCTGCACCCTGTCCTCCTTGCCGCCCTTGCCCTTGAGCAACGCCGCCGCGTTGTCTCTGGCCTGCTGCACCGATGGCGGAGGCGGGCGGCGGCGGCGCCGGACCTTGCCGCCCGCCTTGACGAGCACGCGGCGGCGGCTGCAGGCCGCGCCGGCCAGCAGGATGGCGCGGCTCCACCGCGTCTGGCCGCGCGCCGTCAGCGCCAGCGCCGAGTCCGCCGCCGCCTTCACCGCGCGCGGCTGCGGCTGCTCCCCGCCCCCGCCCGTGGCGCGGAGAGCGTCCAGCAGCCGCCGCCCGTACACCCCGCGCACCGCGCCGCTGCGCCACTTGCTGGCCTGACTCGGCGGCGGCGTAGTAGTAGTACCCGAGCCGCTGCCGCCCTTGGGCGTACGGGACGACGACGACGGCGACGGCGAGGTGATCATCGCCGCGCGACTTGCCAGCCTGATCCTCCCGCCGCCCGGCCCGATCAATCAAGACGGAGCAAGGGAATCGGGGAGGGATGGGAAAGGGGCAGCACCGCAGCAGGCAGGGGGAGAGGCGAGGATGGGTGGAGCGCTGGTGGTGGTGCTGGTGGTGGTGGGATGGGAGGAAGGCGAGGGAAGGAGGAAGGAAAGCAAGCGGAGGGGATTGGTTAGATTAGCAAGTCGCAACGTGCTTTGCTTTTGGGTAGTGGTGGGTTGGGGGGGTGGGTGCGCTGCGCTGTTGCTGATGTGATTCATCATTTCATACTCTAATCTAATCCAGCCAGCGGATTTTATTATTAAGAGAGGGCAGTGGAGGTGGAGGAGGGTTCGTTGCTTCCTCTCCCACCTCTCTCTCTCTTCTCTTCTTTTTCTTGCTTGGTTTGGTCGGTTGTTGCTTGTCCTTCCTTGCCCTTTATTACATTGTAGTGCTCGTGTTGTGTTGCACTTAAAATGTTCCGGGTATGCATCATGCTTGCTGTTCCACATTATTAGTAGCAAGGCGGCGTCGCAGCCTTAGTGATCCACTAGATATATAGATACCATGTGGAAGGCATTCTTTACTTTTCTTAGTAGTTGTATATCCTTGGATGGTTATCTAACAACCAGGGCTCTAAACAGCATGATGTAGTCTTTTATAGGGTTTATGGCTATGATTTATCAATTTATTCTACTATCGCTAATGATGCTTTAGTTGTATGAATGTTAGTCGTAGCGATATCGTATGGTGTATGTTAGTTGATGGATATGGACAGTACAACACAAGGGACCTTCGATGATGATCAATAATTGTCACCAAGTGGTCTATATTTGTGACAACATGTTAGCTATGAAGGTTTAGTGAAAAAGACATTGTGGCCACAGAAGTTGAGTCTCTAGGGACCTTCCATGACAATGGGAAGAATATCATCACTAATTTAATGACCATCATATTTTGGTCGTAAGCCTTTATGACAACTAAGATCGTCATAGTAAATATCATGAAACCTTGATTGGGCCACTACCACATGAACATCCGGAGTCATGTTCTCCTGGAGCTCGTATATATATTTAACAAGTCCATATAGTTTTGATTGGTTAAAGTGTTTATGAGCAAAATTGATTAAGACTTTTCATATTTTCTATACCGCTAAATGAAATAGCTTTTCTCCATATCCTGCTATAGCTTTTGAGGAAGCTAGCAAAGTCGCAGCTAAATATCTTAGGTCGTGATTTAAAACATTGCAATGTATAATACCATCAACACTTCCTTCTACTACTAACTGTATTACTATAATAGGAAAGGGCAAACCTACCAATTTGGTTTAAAAAGTAACACATTCCGATGATTAAAATCACCTGGATGGAACTGGCAAGTACATGTGAAATTGTTTAGGTGCATAATTGTACTTTAGTTGTATGTAAAGTAATTGTGCATATGTAGAATTTCTCTCCGTGTTTAGTGCGTTGGCAACCCATTTATGCAACCATACAGAGAGGTTTTGCCGACAACACAACACCTCATGATATCTAGAGCTAGATTATCCGGTGAAAGGCACACAAAAAAATTGAAAGGATGGTGTCTCGACAAGACTACACGACAGTGTATCACAGGAAAGCTTTTTTTTTTTTCGACCGGGCCTTCACCCGTTTTTCATTAAGAGGAATAAATGAAAAAAAACAACAGGGCGTCAAACCATTGATGTTAGCAAGGAGCACATATCAAATGACAGACAAGAGTTTTAAAACCTAGCTACTGGATACAGCATAAAGGATTACATAATAAACGAATTTTACGACTAAAAATCCAAGACACCCGCTACCTAGCCGAAGCCACTAGCACCAAGTCGCAGCATCTTGCCATGTAGCAGAGCCTGCATGCCTCCTCTGCGTCACCCGCCAGTGCGACCTGGAACGCGGCCTGGTGAAACTCCTCGAACATTGCTTCATTGGGGCGTTGCGTCTCGACCTCGTACCCGAGCTTCTTCATGAGGACAAACCTTGCCTGCGTCTCCGGCTTGTTGAGATTGTTCTTGGTGGCTAGGCGGGCACTACGCTTGGACAGCCATTCCAGCGTGTCTTCGCTAGGACCCGCCTTAGTGACCCGCAAGGTCGGTGTGGAGAGCAGCGGCGGTGGCAACGGCTTCATGAAGGAGCTGATGAAGTCATCGACGAATTGAACGCTGTCGGTCACTTCCCATCCGCCTTGACGTGCCCCATCGCGGTGCCTTCTGCTGGAGCCTCAATGGCTTCAACGACGCATGGAGTAGTGGCCTCTTCGACGGGCGCCGAGAGCTCCGTGGCGGCTGGGGACGATGGGGAGGCGTCTCGGGAGTTCACGTCGGCGCCGTCCTCATCGATGCCGCCCACCAGCGTCAAAGCCACAGAGCCGGAGGGAGTGAAGTCCATGCCGTCGTTGTTGCCCGCCGTGCCGAACCAGGTGTCGACAGCTGCCACGCCGAGGCCGTCCTCGAAGGAGCCCGCGACAACCGGTGCGGCCTCCGCCGCAGTCCTGCCTGCCTCCACCTCTTCGTCCATGGGATCGAATTCCTTGAGTGGTGAGGGGTCCGCCACGGGCTGGGAGGCCACCTGTGGCAACACCCCACCTTCCTGCAAAGGAGCGCAAGAAAGACCTCCCTGCTGACCCTTACGACCTCCGGCCACCCACATGGTCACCTAAAATTTTGAAGCTAGGTGCGCCAAGAGCTCATCCAGCGCGGCCGTGTCAGTACCCGTAAGAAGAACAATAGGGGCAACGGTCTCACCAGCCAGGGCAACATCACTCTTGACAACGGGGGGCCTGGACCCTAGGGCAGCTCACGTCATCTAGAGGTGGACAGAGTGGCGGCGATGTGGTCAACGATGATGACAGCGCGGACGGAAGGTGCCTCTGCGGAGGTTAGATGACTTGAGGTGTCACCCTCGGCGACTTGGCCTCCGCCGAGTTGCGACCCGCAGAGGACATCCGGTTGTGACCATGCACCGGTGTCCTGTGGGGCGGCGCACGGCCGCCCGATGCCACTGTGCATGACCTGGCCCGATGTCCGACACACTTGCAAACGCAGGCATCGCGACGCGAAACGGCATCGAGCAGTGATGTGGCCCCAAGCTAAACAATTGAAGCAAAGGCCCACTAGCTCAGGCGGGACTGGATGTGCGACCTTCTCTGGTCAGCCGCTGCGCCACCTCTTGCCAGCACTCGTGGGCCGATCGGCCTCCTGCCCTGACCGCTGTGGAAGCACCCGCTGCCAGCTGTCGACGTCCGGCGCAGTGGCACGTCGGTGGGGGCTGAGGCGCAGGTGAGCCGGGCAGCGGTCCGGGGCTGGCGGGTCGGTGGGGCCGGTGGCGGAAGCCTTCCTCTGTAGGCCAAGGCGACGACGACGACGATGATGCTCAGGCACATGCCCCGGCTACGACAAAGGTAGGCTACTGCGCCATGGAGCGAGCTCAGCGGTGGCCAGCGGCGGCGCTTGCGGCCGGTCAGGGGTCATTGCGGCGGCAGACCTCTTGCGACGGCGGCGTTGGTGGCACGTCCTGTGACCCTCCGGACTGCACCCTGGATTGCCCGGCGAGCGGCCTGGAGGTAGGAGCCCCCGCCGAAGCCAGGCGTCGCGCTCTCCATCGCTTGCTCGGGGGCGCCGGAGATTCGCCCGTCAGCCCCGACCTCGGGGCCTTGGGGAGGCTCTGCAGACTCGCCGGCGCGGCAAGGCGCCACTACGGGAGCGACGGCCCCGCGCGACAGGCCGACACAGGTGGTAGGCCCGTCTCCTCTGGTCGACTCCACCCTGGCCGAGGTCGCCCGGACCCTCAGGGCCGGGGGAGAGGACCACCCTAGAGAGAGCCCGACGCCTGGCGTTGAGGAAGCGCGCGCCGAATCGCCAGCATCGAACTCGTCGTCATCAGAGCAGTCCTCAATGTGAATCTCATCCCACCTCATGGCCATTGATCTGCCCGATGAAGCGGGGAAGAAGGGAGGGGCCGCGGGGGAGAACTGCTTGCCGGGTGTAGGAGCAGAGACAGAGCCAGCGGCGGTTGGCGGTGGCGGTGGGCTAGTGTTGACAGGGGAGGCGTCGCGGCCGAGGGCTGGTGGAGGGGGAGGTCCGCGGAGCAGGGGAGGCGGCGGCCGGCCCCGCCGGAGCGATACCGGTGCCAGAGGCGGTACCCTGCCTCGCCGGTGCAGTCCCTGAGGCAGAAGTGACGGTGGCGGAGGTGGGCGACGGGGAGGGACCCCGACCTTCGATCTCCCCTGGGCGAGGCACGGCCCATCAGAGGGTAGAGCCGGTGATGGAGGACACGGCTGTGGCAGGGGATTGGTGGCGAACGGTGAGGTGGTAGCGGATCTGGCCAGAGAAGGTGGGGGGGCGTGGAGCGGGTGGGGGTGGGGGTGGGGGTCGGGGGGAGACATCCTCTTCGCCCTCAGGCTGAGTTTTACCGCATCATCATGTTTCTGAATCTAAGCTGCAAGCCTGCAAATAGGATATTTCGGCAGTGTATTTGTTTGATTTTTTTTTTTGTCAACCATGTGTTTGATGTTATATATGTAAATATATTTTTTAATAAATTGATCAAAATTAGGATAAAAATCAAAATGACGTGTAATTTGAATTGGATTGTAGCCAAAACGACTTACATTTCGGGAGTGCATTTGTGTGATGTAAATCTTGAGGCATTTGTCAGAACCTGGATATGTATTGGCAATCGAGGTACTGGTTTTTGCACAAAGGAACCCGAGATCTCCATAGCTTTTGATAAATTATTTAATTTATTAGGGCACTCACAATTCAAGACTTTATTACAGAGTCCAAAGCTATTTATTACCCTCTGTTTATGATATTTTGTTGATGTGACATCATATTAATTAAAAAAAAGAGAAAAACAAGACTCTAAGTCTTATTTAAACTCTAAATCTATAATATTTAAGATAATTAATAACTTTAGATTTTATGATAGAGTCTGCAGTGGAATCAGTAGAGCAGCGAACATATCCGAACCTCGAAAAAAAAAGACAACAACAAAAGAAGATAACCGAAATACAGGATGCTTCGCTGCTCCACTGGAGTCGACCACTGCCGGTCAGCAGTCTGATTTTTGTGGCCTACTCCGTAGAGAACATGGGCTCCCCTCCGAAGTCCCATCGCCGACACCGACATGGGCTGAAAGCTCAAGAGCTTTGCCAAAGCCATCTGTGCAGTGCAACCAAAAAAAGGAGCCGGAGATTTAAAAAAAAAAAAGGGAGCCGGAGACTTCTGAATTATGATAACCTGTTCGTGGCCTGCTCGCTAACGACCAGGTGTGCAGGTTCAGCGTCTACTGTTGTCAAGCTCGCAGCTTGCAGCGTCTACCGGATGCTCATTGCTCCTCGGACCTCGGTCCTCGATCATCGACTGATGGAGCAGGCTTTATCGAGGAAACTGTGATCTGGGTTGCAGCGCGGTGCATGGTTTTGACACCATCTACTTCATGAATAAGAAAAAATTTGGCGCATTTGGCGCTGTTTCAGGGATATCAGCGCACACCTGAGGCTGGAGCATCTTCTGAGCACAATCAAACAAGAAGAAGAACGGCGACCAATGGATGCAAAAGCTTGGCTGCATTGCGTCATCGTCTGTAAAAACTCTTCTATTCTCTCTTAATGCAACACGTGGTAAGCACGTTCTCAAAAAAAAAAACTGCTTGTTTTTCTAAGCTCTAATTCTGCCATTCTGGGCAGCCCCTGGTACTGCACGTTGTTATAATCTAATTCTTACGGCACTGCACGTTGTTATAACCCAACTATTACGGCACTGCACGTTGTTATAACCCAACTCTCTGCTCTATTTAATAAGAGTAAGAAAAAAATGCTTGTTCTAAGTAAAATTATCACTCGGAGGAACCCCATCTCCACAGCCAGCCCCTTAGTTCTTAAACGATAAATTTCCATATTTCCTTTTATATCCGTACTACTTGTTTTCTGACACACGAGCTGGCCTGTTGGTTCAGTAGTTATATATTGGATAACGGAATCCATATTTATATGTTTTTATTATGTCTGCTATGCCACAACTTGAAATTCCTGCTCATGGTCCTAGACCTAGTAGTAGTGGATTGCCAAGACATGTGGTAAATTTTTTTAGTTGGGTCATGAATAATCTAAAGGGGTGTTTGGTGGCTTGGTGCAACTTGGTGGCATCTGCATATGCTTTGGCCTAATTCTTGGAATCTTGATCCGTTTCTTGTGGCGGTTCAAACGGTTTGAGTACCTGTAGATAGTCAGCTGGATGAACGAACCACACACTGAACGAAGAAAGATATGCGGGAAAAACCAACCACTGATGGCTGCACGGTATCAGTGGTTATGGGGATCAGTGAGCAACTAGATAAGATCATTTTTTTAAAGAACCGAGGAATACAATGCTACATCTATTTCTATTTAATTAATTATGATAAGGCGTCTTTCTAATTATGCCATGGATGTTTTGGTCGTAGTTTATATTTATGTTATTCAAATCCTGCAGGGCTTGAAATTTCTTTCTAGCTCTTTGATCCTTTATTTGGGGTTCTGGATAAACTGTTTTTGTCCTCGTTCGTTTGATATGAACAGGACTGTTGGGTTTCATGCAGGAATCCAGATGACCATTTATTTTCGATGGCAAAGATGACCGTTTATTTTTATATTTTCATGTAAATAGAAGAGCATCGAGACAGCGAAACACTGACAAAACTAAGCTGATTTTTTTTAGAGACCACGCCGTTGCCCGTAGTTCATTAAGCTAAGCTGAGTTTTGAAAGCATGGTCAGCAGCTAGGCATGAGGAGCATGCCCCCATGGAGATCTAGTTCCTGCAACAAACAGTCTTGACTCGCAGTGGTAGATGTATATATATTAGTACTAGTGTAGGACTCATCCGCTGTGCTGAGAAGTGAGAAGTGAGACCTACGGAGTATTGGCTAAAGAATGGCATAGCGCCTGCAAACTTCAGTGGAGGACGCCAATGGCGACGGCATGCTGCCTCGTCGTTTGTTTATTTTTCGTGCCCACTTGCTGAAAGAATATAAGCGAGAAGAGTAGCAGACAGTGCGAATGCAGGCAATAAACAAGGAGCAGATACAGATAGGCTGGAGATGGGTTCAGTCAGATTTGATGATTCTGTGCCCACTGCATGCATGGTTCGCACGTTGATCTTATTTCCAGCCTGGTTTGTTAGTCTGGTCTACTATGTGTGCATAGCTGTGTACTAACTGACTGATCTGTGTGATTTGTGATGGAGCAAGATGCAACTGAAAAATACAGAAAACATTGTACTGAAAATAGCTATAGATCTGGACAGGGTACGCTGCATTCTGAATTCTGACTTAACTGAATCCGAAGGTACTTAAATGACAGGGAAGCCATTTGAAATGTAGTACTAGCCTTCAACTCGTTGTCTGATCTGCATGTTTGCAGCAGTGCACTTCGGTATCAGACTATCAGTGCAGCAGCATACACTTCAGTATCAGACTATCAGCTGTGTTCCTGCTAGACAGCATACAAGGCTCTGGCTCTCACTCACAGCTGGAGTCACTCACGGTTGGAGTGTTGGCGCTAGCACTTAGCACTCACTGATACCACCATTTCACCTGAGATCAAGAACTTCCAACGGAACAAAAACTAATAATGGATTATACATCGAAAACAGGATAATAACAACTGTCAGCAGCTCATGTACATAATTGTTCTTTTCAGAGATGAATGAATAATGTAATATTGTTGTAAGTAGGTGGCGGCTTCCCACCGGAACCAGATGCAATACAGCTCAGTTCCCCCAAACTCCCTGAATTGAGGAGTCTTGAGTTATTCAGCAGGCAACACACACTGACAAACATCACCACCACCACCAACCAATGCATCCACACTCATCAACCCCACCACCCATCATCCTCAGTTAGGTAATCCAATACCAAACCAATCCCCACATAGTACTACCACCACCTAATCACTCCATTAACCTCAAACCAATCCATTTCGCCTTGGGCTTCCTCTCTCGGCTCTCCGAACAGACCTGTTCATCAGCAGCTGGTGTCGAGCATGCCCTGGTGGAAGGCGGCGACGCGGTCCAGTGTGACGCACTGCGTGATGAGCCGCGCCCCTGGCTTCTGGGCCCAGGGCTTCACCAGGATACACGTGGCGATGTAGTCCAGGTTCGTCAGTGGCACGACGTGGGCGGGCGGGCCCCACCCGTAGTCCACCTCCGCGAAGCCGAGGCGCGTCCAGTCGGACACCAGCAGGGTGCGGTAGTCGGACGTGATCTGGTACGGGTCGACGCCGGTGGCGCCCACCTCGCCCGCCGCCCACCGCGCGAACTCCGCGGGCATCCGCCGCTTCCCGTCCTTGATGACTTTCACCACCTCCGTGACGGTGGACCCCGCCACTTTCCCCGCGGGCGCCGACACGCGCATGATGTAGTAGCAGTTGCCGTAGAACCCGGCGCCGCCGCGCGGGAGCGACGCGTGCAGCATGGGCCGCGCGTTCATGGCGAAGCAGAGGTGGACGGGGGAGTCGGGGTCGAACCCGGCCGCGCGGGTGCGGCTCTGCCACGCCTTGGCGATGAGCACCTCGAAGGCCGAGCACCACGCGGCGCCCGCGTGCGCCGCGCTGTACTGCACCTTGAAGTGGTTGATGTAGTCCGCGGAGATGTCGATGGCGAGGTACTCCAGCCGCTTGCTATCGGCGTCGGGCGTCGGGAGGCGGCCCACCAGCGCGGTCGCGGGGTCCGGGATCGCGTCGCGGCCCCACTGCGGCTCCACCGACAACGCGTTTTCCGCGCCGCGCGCCAGCTCACCGACCGCGTTCATGAACTGCGCGGCGCCTGGCCCGTCGGCGACGGCGTGGCTGAAGCGGAACCCCACGACGAATCCGCCGCAGGCGAAGGAGGTGACCTGGACCAGCAGGACGAGCGCGCGCTCGTCCTCCTCGGCGGGGGTGGGCGGGAGGAGGTCGTCCTTGTGCACCATCAGCGGGGCCTCCAGGTAGTCCACGTCCTCGAGGGTGCAGGCGGCCTCGGCCTCCGTGAACCACACGCCGGCGTTGCTGCAGTCCACCGCCTGCTGCGCGCCGGACTCCGACAGGACCAGGCGGCCCGCGAGTGGGTAGTAGTGGACCAATGCGCGGGCCAGCGCGCGCTCGATGGTCCTGGCCGGGCTGGCGGCGTCAATGCCGCCGGTGGCGGTGGCGAGCCGGTCCGGGGCCGCCTTGAAGACGTGAAGCGACTCGATGAGCGCCATCTGCGTGGGGTAGCGGTCGAGCCAGGAGAGGCGGAGCGGGCCGGCTGGCGTGGGCTCGGCCGGGACCACTAGTCGCGCCGCCAGCCGGTCGATGGACTTGGCCGCCGCCGCCGCCATGGATGGATCACGGAAAGGAGTTGGGTGATGGATGGGAACGGAAGGAGGAAGGCAAGAGGCAGGCGGGGTGGGAATTGAGGACCAGGTAAGCAAGCTCCCCTGTTGCTGCTGCCTGCCGCCTCTGCGCTTTGGTTTGATTTGGTTGTTGGATTGACTTGGACGGGAACGGGTGGTTGCTGCCGTATTTATAGGTGTTTGTGATTAAAGAGTGGGTGATGGTGTCTGGGGGGTGGTGACGAGGACGAGAGTCGGATGGAAGGCGTCCACGGGGGCCCACGCGCTCAGTGGCGTCAGGGTCAAAGATGTTGCCACGGTGGAGCCGAGCTGGGTGGGGCCTTCGGCTCTCCCAATTCGTGGATCGTGGCCCTACCTCTGTCCACCCAATCCCCAGCCTCGAGCCTCGCGCTACTGTACCCTCGTGTCTGTCAGATTCTGATGGCTGCTGCATTTTTTTTTTTTTTTGCGAAATAGGCTGCTGTATTATTATGGTTTTTAAAATCTCGAATTATTTTTCCGTCCAAATTTGAAGACTTTGCGACTAGAGTATAGGAGGATTTGGTTTTACGATTTTAATCTACGTTTCCCTATGGTTTTGTTTTCCCGATTTTTTTCTTTCATTCTGGTGTCCCCAAAAGATAAGTACTTGCTCGTTTGAATTTATCAACTAACCGTCATTGTATAACTTTTTTTTTTTTGAAAGCTTCAACGTGGGGAAGATCCCCACCTGGTTTTTATTCATATAGGCTCATATACATGGTTATAGAAGAATTTTACAGGGGGGTTTTCAAAAAAAAAGGGAATAAAAGCTCTATTCCTGATTACGTAGAGACAGGATTCACCGAGTACTCAAGAGCTTTGATCCATTCTTCTACGACTCTCTTGCTTTTTTCTTGGCATTCTTTCTCTCCAAAGACGTGCCTCGTTTTTGCATGAGAGGAGGAGCTGTCTGAAAGCGGTTTGCTCCTGTCTGAAGACAAAAGCATTTATTGTTTTCCAAAGCTGCCGGCAGCTAAGAATGACAAACGCACTATACCGATCATCCGGAATGCCTCTGATTTTGTGAAAGTTGTGCCAGTTGCTGCACTGCGGAGTGACACCTGGTTGGAGCCCAATTGTTGATCCGTCAGTGTATAACGTTTTTCTCGCATAGGAGAAGAGTATCAATCACCTTATTAGCAGCCGAAACCATCAGCCGAGCAGCACCTTAGAATCTACGATCTGTGAAGTCATGACGTGCAGTTTTCTTCTGGCGGATGCTACAATCATGTGTCCATTCCTATCTGTGGACCTACATCGACGCACTCCATTTCTCAATGACTCAAGGTACTTCTATTTTGTTCTTTGTTCTCATTCGTCCGCATCGACCAGTGAGTATAATACCACTCTCAAGCATTCAGTACACAGAAGAAGAAAAGAAATACGTAGCCCCTTGGCTCGTCAACTACTATATATACTACTAGTACCAATAATAATATACTTGGGTCAATTAATCACTGCAACCAATATATATACATTAATATAATAATATATAATTATAAGTAGTGGTGGATCACTGACTAGGTAGTCCGGGTTAGTTAGCAGAAAATAGACACGACGACCTTGTGCTGCCGCTGAAACCGATTTGTCACCTGCCTGCCTACCAGTTCAGTTCTGGCACAGTCACGACTCACATATACTCGTATACAGAGAAGACGGCCGGCTTCTCGCATCGCGGCGTACTATGCATGTGCACGGTTCGTTGGTTCGTCTCCAAGTTTTACCCTGTCCACGTTTAAGTATTCCCCGCGGCACGCGCTCCTCATTTCTTTCACCATCAGGCACGCAATTCCTCTGAAAGCGACGTCCCATCAGCACTGGATCAGCGGCCAGACAGCAAATGACTCGACGCACGCACTCCATGCGACGTCTCCTTCCGATCCAGTAGTGTGAAGTCACGCTCCCATAGTAGAATGCCGTATGCGTCCGTATGCTTGGCTTGCTCCCTCTAATTAAGCAGGGCACCAAAGCTACTGAGTCTGCAGGGAGACACGGTCCAAGCCAAGGCGCGTACGCACGTCGCCGTCCTTGCCCGTTAAAATTACTCGTTCCTTCTCCTGCCTGCCGCCGATCGGAGAAGCTAGCGCGCGGTCGATCGGGTCGGTTTATTCCGTTCGTATGCGCGCTGCAGGCCCTGCAGGCACGGGAGTTTGCGTGGACTCACGGAAGCCGCCTCGCTTTCCTTTTCTTTCTTTTTGATGACCCTATCGCTCACTGTTGAAAAAATAACTCTACCACTATAAGCATATCTAAAAGACTAAAGGCAACATATCTTAAACCAATAAAGTCATCACAAGTAATGCCAATGAATTTTAGAAATTATATCTTGTTATGGTCATCTAGTTCATTACTAAAGAAGTAAAGAACAGTGTCAATGAATTCCAGAAAATTAAGGATTTCGAACCGAGTGAGCATATTTGACCACGAGAACCTCAAAAACGAAGATACGCCGAGTTTGCTGCCTCGCGCTTTGCTTTATGAATAACTAACCACCACTCTTTACACTTTTCGTGTCTTTTTTTAAATATAATAATCGCAAGTGTTTGTGTGTGGGACGCCAACGTTTTCAACCTCGTTGTGGGGGTGGATACATACAATCGTGGAGTAGTGCTTTGCTGGCCCTAATCTTTTTCTAGATAACTAACTATAGGATGATCATCATGAATGCTAGTGGTAGCTTATAATTTGAAAACAAAGCCTTGCAAGTTGGAAGCAGCTCAGGCATGCGGAATGTGTGGGAGGAGGGGAGGGAGAAAAGAAATCCAAAGTAATGCGTGTTATTTTGGGAATGGCCTGCACAGGGGCAGGTGCGCTTCTCGCTAGTTTCGTCAGACACACGTCTTTTGATCCACTCAGCTGGGATCATCGATTCAAAAGCGTAGAGTAGTCTCGTGCGACGCATGTCGTCAACTCCAGTATGATTGCGCGTCTAATCTGAAAAAAAAGGCATAAATAAATAGATCCAATTAGAAAAAGAATCCTCTCGTGAAAAGGGTCTACTTATGACCATCAAATTATTGGTAAAATTTGAGATTGACTATCGAACTACTACAAACTATTCTTTGCGAACTACAAAAACAAAACATAAATGTAGCACTCTTGGCTGGTTTCAAAGGTAATTTTCATATAATTGTATCTTCTAATGAAAATAAGGAGATAATATGATTTTATAACAAGTACAACGCATGTCGTCAACTCCAGTATGATGATTGCGCGTCTAATCTAAAAACGTAAATAAATTCAATTAACAAAGACCCCTCTCGCGAAAAAGGGTCTACTATGACCATTGGATTATTGGTGAAGTTTGATTTTGACCATCGAACCACAAACTAGATATTCTTTGCAAACTACAAAAACCAAACATAAATGCAACACTCTTGGGTGGTTTCAAACATCAAAGGTATTTTTTCGTATACTTGTATCTTCTGGTAAAATAAAGAGAAAATATGGTTTGGTCTCTAAAAATTCTAACTAATTCATTTTAAATCCAAAAATATGAAATCGGCGGCAATTGTTTTTTTTTTTTGGAAACACAATACGTTTGTTCATGCTCTAGGTATTTTATAGCCTGTCGTGATGACTTTTTTTTTTACAATGGTTAGATCGATCAAAATGATCTAACGTATTCCGAGTACATGGAAGATTTCAAAGTTGACACAAACCTCACTAATGCCATGCTCCACTATAAAGATCATATTAATCATCGGATGGCTAGATTTTTACTTTATCTTGAATGATTGAATAGCTACTAAGTTTCAAATAAGGTATGGACTCAAACATGGTGCAATCGGTTAATCATCCTATCAACGTAAAGTAGTACTCAAGGCTTTTTTCAATGTGGCCATTGTCTCGGAGGTCGGCAACGGCAGAACACAATTTTCTGGACTGACAGGTGGTTGCATGGACAGAGCCTAGATCAATTGATGCCTAATCTTTTTAGATTAGTCAACGGCAAAGCAAGGAAAAGGACAGTGTATGATGCCCTTACTAAGATGAAGTGGGTGCAAGATATACGAGGTGTCAGCACTACCGTACCTGTTTTGGTAGAACTTTTCAAGTTGTGAGATCTCCTTTCAGACTTTACATTGCAGCCTGAGGTTGATGATTCCCATTTGTGGCAATTCTCTAGTTCGGGAGTGTACTATGCCAAATCTGCATATAAGGGATTTTTTTATTGGGGCTGTACAGTTTGGGCCTTGCGAGAGAATTTGGAAGAGCTGGGCTCCAGGCAAATGCAAGTTCTTCATGTGGCTAGTGGCATACAATAGGTGCTGGACTGCAGACCGTCTTGTTAAAAGAGGACTGCCCCACCCTGAACGTTGCCCGCTCTGTGATTAGGCTGAGGAAACAATTGATCATCTGCTGATCTCATGTGTCTTCTCTAGGCAAGTATGGTACAACATTCTACATAAGGTCGGCCTGCAGAACCT
>CM041634.1:6103849-6199841 GCA_023333625.1 Bothriochloa decipiens | reverse complement strand
ATTGTTTGGTACTACTAGCCAGTATCTGTTCAGAACAGTTGAAAAAACAACATCATGCTGGACTCCTACTTTCCATTCCTTTACAATGACTTTTCATAGTTAACTGCCTCAAATGACCTCGAGGGAAATGGGATTTAGACAGGCAATGATCTGTCCAGATCAGCTGAAAAAACCAAACCAACATCATGCTCCGTTTTTTCTTTCCTATACTTCACACGCTTTTGGAACACGTTTCTCATACTTAACTGCCTGAAACGACCTCGAGGAAATGGGATTTAGACAGGTAGTCTAACAATTGATTTAGTTTATGCTAAGCAGAGAAGTGATTTCCAAGAAAGAGATCGATCAATCATAGTTATGTTGCGAAAAAAGGTTAGCTAGCTAGCCCGTCGCTCTTGCAACCTTTTGCTCGCCCCATACCCCACTACCTGAGTGAGTCCATTTCTTCAGTAAAACTCATCCATGCATGTGCATGTATGGATGATGACGATACCAATGGAGTTAGCATTTAGGACAAAGATCTGCCCAAGTGGAGCAACTGCAATGATCAGAGTTTTGAGTCATCTAAATATCTAGAAGTACTGCAAAGTTTAAAAAGTTACTATAAATAAATAAATATATACTACTACCAGTGCCAGTGCATGAACCTAGTATTCAGCCATGTTTTCAACGCTCTGAAATCTGAATAGCGTGCATATGGCTGCTGCTGCTGCTGCTCGAGTAGAAGATGGCCTACACGGCTGCATTGCAGTGACATATCTGCTCTGCTCGTGCATGAAGAGATGGATGCTGGAGATAATGTTAAGAATTCATGCAACAGGACAAGATGGAAGCTTAGCAGCCTCCAACAACCACACCAGCTTTTTGTAACAGTCTGATCAGCAGCGATTGCTTCTGCCAACTCAAGTCCTGTCTGTGTCTAAACTTGGATGGGCTGCTGCGTACCCAACTGAGAACTGATGCTGCCGCCATCCTCCTGCTTCCTTCCACAAGCAAATGCTGTCGGCAAACTGATACTGCCATGCAGCTAAATGAGCTAAAGGAACTGAACTGCGCATGCGGTAAAAAGTTTCAGCGTTTCAGAGTTTCGTCGCTGTTTTGCGTTGGGTGTGTGTGAGTGTCTATCATCTACTTGTACCTAATTGCATTTGCATTGATTTGTCAGCAGGCCGAGGACGGATTGATTTTTAGTTGCTAGTCTGAAAAGGTTCAGGTACAGGAGAGACTATCAGACTGATTGCATTTGCATGCCAATCTCTACAGCTCGGAATTCGAAGGATGTGGTTGCCTACCTAAAAGGCCAGCGCGATAGTAACAAACCTGCCCTGCCCAATTTTTTCGACGTTATAAACACAACAGACTGATATATCGAGGTTTGATGGATCAAGAAGAGTCTTTGAAGTTGTGGCTTTTGACTGACAAGATGTACGTACTGAATGTTTTTCCGGGGCCGACTAGCATACTTAACTGTGTAAGTTTGCTCGGTTCTCTGATGAAGAAAACTCTGTTCCATTTTCTTCAACAAATTTACATAACGACAATTATAAATGTGCAATTGATGACCTTTGTACTTTCCACATCTTAAACTCCTATAAAGCTAATGACCACTAACCTATCTCTTACATATCCTTAAGCCATGTCATTACAAGGCCCCCACTAAATCAGTTAGTCATCTTGATGAATTAAACCGAAGTGCCTTCTCCTTCCGTCATAATTTCAGCTCACATCTTCATAACTCATGCCTCCACTACATGGTCGCATGATGATCTTCACTAAATGCACGTAAAACTACTGCACAAGGATTTGAAGTATCATTCACTTATTTAATTAGATTCGGTGTGTGCCTATAAAGGACTGGTATATTGCTCGTGCGTTGCCACGGTTTTATTTAAAAGATGCACTTAAAAAATAATTGCGTGCAGTTCTAAGTATATTAAGTAATGAAGAATATGATTTGCTTCTTGCAATTACACATAGTAGCAAGACGTTTAGTTTGCTTTCAAATATTAGTCTTACAAAATAAATAATTCACACAATGTCTGGTAACGGTTTTCTTTCAAATATTAGTCTTACAACAAAATCAACAATTCAAAAAATCTCTAGTAACGGAAGTGATATTAGTATTTACATCTGTTCAAATTCCAAAGGTTACCAAGGGAGAAAAAGACAAAAAAAAATACATCCAAGCATATAGGGTTGTCAGCTAGCACCAAGGCCCTTCGTGCATTCAACACGGATCCATTCATCCGTATCCCTAACAAAAATACATTATACGGGTTTAGTTCAGATCTTCTGGCATGAAACCAGAAATAAGAAGGCAGGCATGAAACCAGAAATAAGAAGGCAGGGAAAATATTAACTATCAAGTGACATTGTACATTATGGGTTCTATTTCACACTCAGTCCTTTATTATGCAGGAAAAGCTCAAGCTTCCATAACAAATTTGTATTAAATAACTGAGTCCTTTCGTGAAGAAAGTCAAGTTACTCTCAAACAAATACCATGTTCTTTTACTCACCGATGTCTGATAAAGCTCCATGCACCTGAACTCCATCCTGCTTTGCGCATCTCCGGCAAGCACACATGCCTGCTGTATATCCATGTTGCTGGATCCATTGAAGCCGCTCTATCCTGAATGTGTGGACAAATTAGTCGTATCGAGGAAGCACAACAGACATCATCGACCTAAAAAAATGAAAGCATGAATCAGTTCTTTAGAGGAAAAAACGTAACCACAAGATGCAAGCAACCACAGGCAACCTCTACCGAGAGGATTTCAAGTTCCAGCTAATTATTATCAGACAGAGTACAGAACCATCTTGCTTGTTGCATATATATTAGAAAAGGGAATGGACAAGATCTATTTACCTATAGATCATTGCACACTAAGATAAAAAAAAACTTCTATCAAATTTGAAGTGCAGGCAACATTAAGATCAAAAGAAAATTAAAAAGAATGGATTGTTCAAAGATGCTGACAGGCCTACATTATTGTGCCGTTTGTGCTTCTCCACAATCTTCCCATCTTGTCGTCCATGTATACCCTGTTTGCTTGACGTTGAAAAAGCTAGGCGTCCACGACCTGCGACTTGAACTATCGTTGGAAGGTAAACATACTAGCCCAATGCACTGCCTGCACACCAAATGCCACCCCTACAGCCCGCCGTGCACACTAGCAAAGCACAGCCGATGGAGCATATCATTGGCATACTGCAGCTGCGCGGCGAGCATGATGAGGTAAGTGGGTTCTTTCCAACTTTTTATTGCTTATTGTTTAAATATTCTGTTCAAAGGGCACCAAGCATGAACATCACACCTTTTGTACTATTTGTTTCATTAGCTAATTATCCATGTATACATCAAGAATATCATATAATAATATTGCTTATACAATAAATTTAATTTTAAGAAATTCCTGTAGCAATGCACAAGGAATCCATCTAGCGTAAGTAATGAGTAACTGCTGTTTTAAAAAAATTGTAAAACTACCATCTTGTGGGCAAAGCCGACACTACACGATCGACCTCTGGACGGCCACAGGTGCCTGACATACAAAGCACAGGTCAAGTCGCGACTACCACCAAGGTTCATACAAAAAAAAAAAAAAATGTAGTGACTGTCCGGCGGCCACCGGAAGAAGTCATCGTGGGACGTCGGACATTGCAGCGGTAGCTAGTACGGTGGCACGCCGCAGGGCCTTCCCCATGGCCATGGATGCCCATATCCAGGCTGCTTGATTTTGGCCTCTACCAGTAGCAAAGGTGAGCCATGCATGGCTCTGCTGATGCAACGGGCCGGTATCTAGCTCAGTGTTGAGATTGAGAAGCCGGTGGAGCAACAATGGCGGTGGAGCGAACGGGAGTCGCCGGTGCTCAGGGGAGCTGGCGTTGCGGCTGCGGATTCGCGTCTGGGAGTGGTGCGGGCATGCTCTTGCGAGGCCAACAGAGAAAACAGCGGGGCGGGCGAATGGTGGTCCACACAGAGGGAGATCAACAGCGGACGAGGGAGACTCCAGGACTGTCGGAGTGGCGGCGTGCTTCTGCGGAGCCGAGTGCGGGTTCTTTCGGCGTGGAAGACGAGCGGAGGAGGGAGGACCGCGGAGCTCGGCCATGCCGACCATGGCGGCGTTGACCGGCGTGGCGAGTGGCTGCTGCGCGGAGGAGGGGTCGCGGGAGAGGGCGCGGACCTGGCCGCGCAGCTCCGTCGTTTCGCAGATCGGGAGAGCGAGCGGCGTTGTTCGGCTTCCTCGAACAGAGGTGGAAGATGGGTCTGACGAGTGGGTGACGTAGCCTGTCGGCCCCCGGATTGCCGAGGACGCTGATTTTTACATTTTTTTTAAAAAAAACAACATCTAAATCTGCAATTATTTATTAAAATAATATTATTTCAAAAATAAATCCTAGCATGAGAAAGTGACAACCCTCCCAGGCCGCAGTGAGGCTTTTTGAAGACCAAATCAAAGAAACTTTGGCACATACAGCCCATCAGATAGAGTTCGATATGACTGAGATCTCAAATTTTATACGTACAGTTCAAATTCCTTTCAAAATGAGAACGCTATACAGCACAAACTTTGGCACAATATAAACAAACAGAAAGCAGAGGTTACATCCGGTAGCTTCGAATGTTACCCTCCTGTGACCATTTTGGTGTTGACCCCACAAAGTCACAATCGGAATGCATAGATAGAAATTTCCTGCCCTTACTGTGTCATAAACACACATGATCATATCATTCTCCTTTCAGAATCGCCACGTTTGCACAATTTATCAATGGTACTAGGCAGACCATCTCTCATTTGTGACTAGCACGGGTTGAATAACAAAACCTGGACAGTAACACTTTTGACTGAACTTCCTTCTCACTAAGCACATACAGTATGTGTATCATTCAGTATTGAGAACAACCTTCAACTATATTTGGCTTCGTCATTGGACCTGAAAGTGCAGTGCTGCACGTCAACAACAGGTGACCATGCACGAAAAACATTCATGATCCCAAGGGATTTCAGTGCTCACTCACCACAGACGCTACCAGGGACTAGCCTGAATGCTGCTTCAAGGTAGATAGTGGCACCACAAAAATCTGCTCCCTTTTTTCTGATTTGTATTTCATAACAAGTTTTGGGCATGCCAATCCTACAAACCTGATTTTATTAAGAACATTCAACATTGTGTGCAAACAGCTAGGGATGATCAGACCACCTACCAAGAGGATATGTGTTGCTCAGTGCTTGTGTTACTCTACCACAGCTCTTTCTTTTCACCCCACTTCCAGCATCACTCCAGAACATTGTGCTCAGGCTGGTGCTCGAGTTACATGTTTCACATACTCCTCAGCAAAAGAATGTAAGCTTCATGGCATTCCAAACATGATTCATGGCATAAGAAAACAATTTGAATTATTTGCCTTTCATAGACCAAACTGCATGATCTCTCGTGTCTATAAAAGCTTTTGTGGTGGCAGAACACTTGAGCCATCTGACAAACACATTGAAGATGGTCATGCCAACCTCTATATGTACCGTTTGCCAGGGCATGAAGCAAGCCGTATGTGAAATGGTTTAATTATGAATAAGAACTCAGAAAAAGAAATGAAGACTTTTACTATTCTCCTCATAATATAGGGAGTAAATTGCACAGGGCTTCATCATGACAGCCAAGCCACATCATTAGATGTACACCTTGAAAGTTTCCTAAAAACTGTAAATTTAAGCTGTTACTACTATTTGAATCTGCTAGGTGGAAATTACAAGCACAAAAGTTGAATCAAATAAATGTTACTCCATTAACTTTGACATATCTTTGCTAACCAATGCCTAGTGAAATAATGGATAACACTAGCTAGCTAAGAAAGAAATGTACAGAACAAAAAGTTGCAGGTCATGTATCACTGGATATTGTCATGAGAATCTCTTCATCTCCAGAAGAGCAAAACCGCTGTGCAACCCGAAGCAGCATTCTTAACATATTAAAGATTTCATCCATCCTTGGGTGTGACCTATCATCTGCATTAAATGAATGCACCTCATATTTCACCTCGATCCAGCTCCATCCAGGAACTTTGCTTAATCCCCTATTCTTCATTACTTTCTGCACTGTTGCTCTGTCACTCCACATACCAAGACCAGAATACATGCTGGAGAGAAGAACATAAGTGGAGTGCTGCTGAGGTTCTGCCACAAATAAATGGCTTGCCACATCGCTTGCTAGTTCTCTGACGTTTGAATGACAAAATGCAAAAGGAAGATAACGGAAAAAAGGAGAATCAAAGACCTCCAAAAGATAAGATGCTTACACATTATTCATGGAGTCACAAGCCAAAAGGCGATATATAAAAAAGTTTTAATCTCTAGCATAGTTACATATTATTTCAGGACTTTCAGTAAAAGCATTGGCCACTCTCTTCAAGAGCTAAAGTTGTTGCTCTACTCGTGGGGTTCTACAAAAAGTGCTGAATTTCTGTTCTTGTATGATCTGTGAAGTAATTATCGTACGTGAACCTTCAAAAAAAAAAAACCGTAGGCGATATTTGACTTTATTTACAGGAAGTGCCGAAATTTTCTTCCGATGAGATGTTATTAGAGACGTAAATTTTGCCAGCCGAAGGTAGAACAATAACGTTTGTGTACAAGTCCACCATCTGAGGAAAAAAATAATAAGTATATCACAAGATGCTCTGATCACACATGAATGATCCAAATTTGGGGAGAACCAAAAATATCAGCTAAGGAAATTTATCAGAACAGACAGCATCATGTAGAAAAACTTGCTATGTGTAACAACTGCCTTGCACTGCACGACTGTTTTATCAAATACAAGGAACAACGATACTGCTTAGCATGCTTCGGATCTATCCAGCATGGACACATGATCTAAGTAATCCATTACAATTTGTCTCATACAAAAAGATTGCTCTTCTAATCTCTGCTATAATCTCAGTTCAACCCGCCTCGGATCAGCGTATCTTCAGTGACTTTGTTAGCTTGTATCGTGTTGATCGCACTGGCAATGTTTCCCTGGATCATAGTTTTCCATGAAATCTCAGTCAGAAGCACAGTATTAAACATTAACAGGAGAAAGCACCATAGTAGGCTCTCTAGATAATGAGCTTAAATCAAGTAGCAAACTCGATATGAATCATGAAGTTACCCTCCAAATTCCAAGCTTTGTGCGCAGCCCATGCCACTGTGCCATCCCAAAGACCCTCTCCGTATGCCGACTAAAATTTACATGGCACACCATAAATAAATTAACCAAAATAACAACATGACATCATATGAATGAACAAAGAAACCCTGATTCCACTGCTAGATGATGAAGAGAGTCTGCAAAGTCTTAGCGACATGAATACCTGACGATGACAGTCTGGTTAAGCTGGTCAACCTTGCAATCCAATATCTTGGATGCAATTGCCTTTACAATCCATTGCTCCACCTCATCATCATTGATCTAATGAGACATTACAAAAGTCAATAAAAATTCCAGCAAGGTTAATAAAAGCTATTTGATTGAATGAACAGGAAGTAAAATGGACAATTTACCCTGAGTTCCACAGTGATTGCAGAATAAGGGATTTCGCCAGAGCAACGGCTGCTCAGATCGAGCAAAGACATGAGGCGCA
The DNA here is from genome assembly GCA_023333625.1 of Bothriochloa decipiens. Lineage (NCBI taxonomy): Eukaryota > Viridiplantae > Streptophyta > Magnoliopsida > Poales > Poaceae > Bothriochloa > Bothriochloa decipiens. The sequence continues at coordinate 6,192,217 of CM041634.1, read as the reverse complement.
TCTTGGTTACGCACTCCTCATGGACGAATCCTGTCAATTGTTCATCAAAAGTCAAATAAATGAAGCCAAGATGCACGAGATAGTTGAGTTCACAAGGGGAAAAAACATAGGTACTGGTCTGGCGGAGAAGATACCATAATCTTTCAGCAAGGCAGAGTTTGCACTCTGAAACTCTAAGTAGGAATCAAGCCTCTTAGAAAGGAATATCTTTAGAAGCTCATAAACCAACTGATACTTTTCATCCTTCTCAAGCTGTGAAACAGCTGGCATATTGAGCAAATCACACTGCAATTACAAAAAAGTTCCATCAATTAAGCATGCTAATTGGAAGTACAATTTAAAAAGCTACTAAAGGATTTTATGATGTGCCTAGACCACATTCATGGATTGTCAAGATCAAAATTTGAAACAACTCAACATTCGTTATTCACAGTTCTTGTTGGCATACAAGAAATTAAGTGACATTATGGAAGAGTAGTTGGTTGAGTTGGGGACATACACGGTCATCTATCTAAGCAAAGACACTAAAAAGGGGAAAAACAACTGGAACTTGGAAGGACACCCCATGTCAACTCTGCCAATTTATAATCACACAAGCTCAGGCACGAGAAGACACTGAGAGCACCAACACTGGTTACATGTAAACTGATAGCATTAGAGCATCTTTTGTCAGCGAAACTAATGCTAGAATTAATAACAACATACAACAGTAACTCATTTGGATAAATGATGCAAGAATAGCATCCTACTCTGTATATTGCAAGGAGGCACTAATGAAAAGCTAAGGGAAAAATATCCTTCTGCGGATTATTATATATCATGTTCTATTTCCTCATAGAATCAACATTACAGATGCATGGACTGGAGTAAACAAGCACCTGAAAGAGATTAGACGATTTGACAAACTCAATGATCGCCGCAGAAGCCTCTTCCTTTGCATCACCAATTGTAGCTGATTCATCTTCTGACCCTTTGAATGTGGCAAGGTACTTGTTGAGGAAGTTGAAGTACTCCTTAGCCATGCTGTCAATCATAAGAGAAAATATTGACTTGTATTAGTGCAAAACCACACCAGATAGGTAGCAATAGACAGGAACTTGCGTAAAGAGTCATGCATGCCGCACCCCTTGTGGTCTTTGAGGATGCTGGTGATAGCAAGGTAGAGCTCCCTCTGCTCTAAATTGCCAATTCCCCATTCACTGACGAAGCTGTCGATGTTTTTGAAAGATGGGATGATGTACTCCGCAGCCTTTCCAGCCGTGGCGAGCTCAAGAGCCTTCTTGTAAACAAATGCCTTGCCGTAGGGGCTCGGGAGAAGATTGTACAAGCTGAAAAGACTACATAGACACACAGACATTGGGAACGGGTCTGTAAGCAAACCCCCTTGGATGCCACAAACAAACAAACGATCTCTGCTAATGGTTGTTGCTTACACTTTGAGGCGCAACGCTGGCTTGTCGCCGGGCTGCTGGGTGAGCTTGGCGCAGATGAGGTCGGTGATCTGCAGCGCCTGGTCCTCGGATCCGGCCTTGGTGACGAGGCTGCAGATGACGGAGAGAACGCACTCCAGATCTGCAAAATCAGAGTTAAAAAAAAGGCTCAAGAACATAAAAATCTCTGAATTGGGAGAGAGAATGAAGGTACACCTTTGTCCGCGACGCGCGACGGGGAGGTGAGAAGCAGGTCGGCGGAGGCGAGCATGAGGTTGGCCATGTCGAGCCAGCGCCCAGCGAGGATGTGCTCCTGCGCCTCGAGGCAGAGGCGGGTGACCTCGGGGTCGGCGACCTCCGGGCCCGCGTCGGCCCAGGCGAGCTCGGCGGTGAAGCGGACCACGGCCAGCATCGGCTCCTCCTCCGTCGTGTTCACGATGGTCGCCATCTTGTTGTTCCTTCGCTGCTTGAGCCGGAGCTGCTGATGCCGCCGCGGCCGCCAGAGACGGTGAAGGGAGGAGGGGATTGGGCGCGTGGGGTGGAAGTGGCGGCGGGAGGAGAAAACCCTAAAATGCGACTTAACACCCCAACGAGGTCGGGCGAGCGAGAAGTACCTTTGTTTTTTTTAAAAAAATAGAAAATTCTATTTTTGACCGAGTTAAACTTTTTTTAAAACTAGTATCATGCCCTTGCGTCGCTACGGGACAACTAAATTTTTAAATTTAAAACATACGGATCGCACAATAAGATAATAATATTATAAAATTAAATACCGACGAAGTGATATTTAATCTAAAATACAAAAATTATAAAATTAAGATAATCATGGAGAAAATCATAGTATCATTTACTGTCAAAGTTTATTTTCTCATAAAATCCAAATGAATGTGTTATGCGTACTATAAGGCATGGATTGAAATAAGTAGCCATCAATTACTGAAAATATTACTTTTTCAAAAAATCGAGATGAAGCTTCAAAGTAGGAAGCTATCAAAGAGCAAAGAGGTCCCAAACATTGTGTGGACAACCAGACGTTCTATTTTAATAATTAGAATAGGTAGTTTTGTAGGAAATTTTCAAGTTATCAAATTTTCAATTGATATTTTCATCAGTTTTATTGACCATACTGAAACATACCAATTAAGTACCATTAGGATACTTCCTGAACTCCAAGATGCAAGGTATAGCTAAATAGAAAATTACCTTCACATATTTATTTGCTTCTCCAAACCACTGAAACAAAAAAATGACATCAAATTCCAACACTACAAAGATAGTCAGAAGAATAGTAGCACTTCCAATTTTCAAATGTAACTTATATCTAGCACAAAGATATGTTGGTCCCCACTATGCCTAATCAAAATTCGGTGAGCACAATGATTACATGTCTGGCCTTGGTCAGGGTCCATCTCCATGTTGTCAAGGAGCTGGTAAAAGCTAATCTTTGAACAACCTACTTGGTAATCACAACAAATTAGATATGCAAGTTACTGTAAAATATTTTATTTAAAAATGAGCTGAATATTGCAGAATCTTCACCACCTTTAGGGTGATAATTTTGAAATGGAGTGTATAGTGACATGCTGACAGCTAACCAACCTGCAGCAGGTCTTCCAATCTTTAGTGCCTGAAGTATCGAACCGATACCTATATCTCAGTATAGCACACTTTAGACCAAAGTAAGATGGAACTTACAGAAGGTTAACCAGCAGTTTAGGCAACAATCAGTAAAAGGAAGAACTGCTTGCTGAAGGTTTAATTGAAGAGCAAGAGGAGAAACTTGTCACCTCATTGGATCAATGCAACACTGACATTAGTGGCATAGGGGTGTAGCATAATGAGAGAATAGATCACCGGTCTAAACAGAGTATATAACCAAAACCACCAATACCTACAGTTGGTCAGTGTCCATGATGTTATAGAGTCTTTGTAAGTGTATTCGCCTCTTAAGTGGATTTTGGATAATTAATAACAATTAAATTAGAAACTAACAATTTTATCTAAGTAAATATACAGGTGTTAGTCCATTGAAAGATTTAAATGACCATATTAGGTGATACAAGCACCCTAAATTTTATATGGATGGATGACGTTTTTACTCAATAGTGCCCTCAATTTTTATCTTTACTTGAGTTATAGGAAATGTCGTACTATCAAGAGAGATACAAATTAGGTTGGTAATTCGAGGTCTAAAAGTGCTCAAGTCTATATTTAGAGCGTTTGGAGAGTCACCGTTGCACTCACATCACTTAGAAAAGTCCTTTGCTTCAGCCAGCCTGACCTACCGAAAGTACTGAAAATATTAGAGTTTTAAACCGAAAGTATCTGTGCTACTTTCTCAGAAAGTCGAGATGTGCAAAGTTGAAGAAACTTTGTACTACCGGTAGTACCGGTTCCACAACCGATAGTACCGGTGCTCTCCAGTAGTACCGTATTTTATTAAAATTATACTCCGGAAGTATCGGGGATATTTTTCTCAAAGTCGAAGTCTGCGAGTTGGCGTAGTTGTGTACTACCGGTAGTACCTCTGGTGGTACCGCTAGTACCGGCTATATATATTTATTTATTTTTAGCCCAAGTCGCACACGTCTATGGCTGCCCAGTTTTGTACTACCGGTAGTACCGGTCTTACTACCGGTAGTACCGGTATGACTCCCTCTGCATGTTCTAACTCACGATAACGGTCATATTTGGTGAGGTATCGGTAGTACCAGTGGTTCCATCAGTACTACCGGTAGTTGTTCTGGACAGATCATATATATACCCCTCACCTCTCTCTTTTCTCTCTCTCCCTTGCTCATTCCATTCATTCACCCGACACACACCCGAGAAAGGCTCCTTCCAAGCACCAGCTCACCTGCTCTCTCTCCCCCTTTGCTCCCAAACTTCATCCCCTCAAGGATTCGAGCTAGGGATGTGAGATTAGAGAGTAGGAACTTCGATCTATGACTTGAGCACTTGGATTCTTCGTCTTGCCGACTTGATTTGTGTTTGTTACTCTGGGGTTCTTGGAACCCTAGCCGGCGAGCTGTTCTTCGTGGCTGCCCCTGTTGCCTCATTTGTGAGGGCACCCCGAAGTGTTTGTATTATCCTTGATTCTTAGTGAATATCTCAAGTTTACCTTCGTGGTTGCTTGAGGGAGGAAACCTTTGTGGTAACCTCAACAATGGGGACGTAGGAACTCCTTTGTGGGGATTGCTGAACCTCGGATTAAATCATGTGTCTTGCTATGGTGGTAGCGTCGACTACCCTTGTTCTTGTGTTCTTCATCCCTACCCCCAAAGTTCATAGTTTGGAGGACTCGATCTACGATTTGATGCGGTGAAACGCCTCAAGAAGTTCAACACCTTCATCAGCAACATCAACAAAGAGGTGATAACAATTGGATCTGAATTTATAGCTCATTTTACTCTGATTTTCATTTCAATTTCGTAGTTTCATAGGCTACCGGTAGTACCAGAAGTTTGCATCGGTAATACTGGTTTTTGTACTACCGATAGTACCAGTGCTACTTCTGGTCCTACTTCCGGTAGGTATTTAACTTCCGCATTTAAGTTTGTAAGTTTTAGGTTTTCGATAATCGCCTATTCACCCCCCCTCTAGGCCGATTAGATCCTTTCAATTGGTATCGGAGCCGTGGTCCCTCGGTTCAACGCTTCACCGCGTGAGGTGTAACAATGGCCAAGATGGTTGATGCACAAATGAAGGAATTAGCCACACAAGTGGCAGCACAACTCACCATCATGATGCAAAAGCAGCAAGAAGAGTAAATGAACAAGATGCAAGAACAACTAGATAAGATGAAGGAAATTCTTGATAAAAAGAATCAAGAAGGAACTAGTGAGAGGGAGAATCAAGGTGAAAATGAAAACAAGACACAAAGAGCTATACAAGAGCAAGCTATAACTATGAAAGCACAAGCAAGAACAATCCTCATATGCCCATGATCAATCCCGGAAAGCCACCTCTATTTGATGGAGTATGATACACCGATTGGGCTCATAGGATGAAATTGCATCTCATAGCTGCAAGATGTTGGCAAGCGATTGAGATTGGTGTGAACATTTCCCAAGATCTTAAAGCTTGGACACCCGAAGATGAGACGGACTTTCATCTCAATGCCACAGCGGCAACCTTGATCTTGCAATGTCTCACTCCAGAAGATAACAACAAGGTAAATGGTATGGTGAATGCAAAGCAAATTTGAGAAACCTTGAGAATATCATTTGAAGGTGACAAGAGTGTGAGAATAGAAAACATTGAGCTTCTCCAAAACAAGATTGAGAATTTCCAAGTGATGGAAGGAGAAACAACAAAGACAATGTATGATAGATTCATGACTTTGATCAATAGAGTAAGAGCTCTTGGATGTGATAGATGGGATGAACAAGTTGCGGCAAAAAAGCTATGTAGAATATATAGAGACAAGAATAGCATTCTAGCTTCCATGATAATGGAAAGAGAAAACTACACCACCATGACAACACAAGAGATGATTGCGAAAATCATGCATCATGAGGTTCTAGATGATGAGACCAAAGAAAGACTTAGTCAAAAGAGAAACGTTGCCCTTGCGGCATCCCATGCAAGTGAATCAAGTTATTGTAACAAAGGATGTTGTGGTCACAAGCAAAATGATAGTGATGAAGAACTTAATGAACAACAAGCTCTCATGGTGAGAAATTATGCAAAGTTCTTGATCAAGAAGAAGTAAAAGATGAGGAGTAGTGGTGGAAACAAGCAATATAAGAAGAGATTTTGATATGAGTGTGGTCTCACTGGTCACTTTGCTGCGGATTGTCCCAACAAAGGCAAGATTTCAAGGTACAACAAGGAAAGTGACAAAAAGTACAAGAGTAAGAAGAAAGGTGAAGCACATATAGGTGAAGAATGGCAATCTGATGATGATAGTGATGAAGACAATGACAATGAAAAGAAGAGTGTAGCTGCAATTGCTATACATGATACATCATCTCCATCGATATCGTTCTTCACTAACACTTCTTCCTCAACAAAGCTCTTCGCCAACCTCTCCAACGATGACGATGTCACTCATACTTGTCTTATGGCAAAAGAGGAGAAGGTATCATCCCACACTCCCACTCACTCTAATGATGATGATGATGATGAGTTTCATAAAAACTATGCTATCAAAATCATTAAGAAATATGGAAAAGAAGCTGCCTCTATAATCTTAAAATTGAAGTACACCATAGATGAGTATGAGACATGCTTAGAGTCGCAAAGTGAAATGCTCCTAGTAGAAAGAGAGAAGAACTGTGGCAGAACCTCCTAAATTATATGGCCCACACGCACCTGTCATTGTCTTAACAGACCTCTGATAGCCATGCATGTGTTCCATAAGACTTAAAAGGTCAGTCGAGTGAATCCCGAATCATCCACGATTCTTCAAGCAGGATCAATCATTATAAAGAGATATTACAGTATTACAACAATTTTATATAAATAATATACATTAGAGTAAAAGAGCGGAAGGATTACAATAACATAAGTTTACAAACCATTTAGTTCAAATCTTATAAACTATAAATTTAATTATTACAAACCATAGTGGTAGTGGAGTAGCGATAGAGAACTTTATTACATCACCCAAACATTTTGCTCTGCCCAAGAGCCAATCAGCCTACTCTTCATCACTCTCCACAACGACCATCATGCAACAGGGTGCAGAGCAAACCTGTGCATGAGGCATACCTGCAACAGGGATTTAACAAACCCTAAGTACAAAAGTACTCAAAAAGACTAACCCGACGAAAAAGAGGGGAGAAGACTCACAAATGCATTCCAGAGGAACAAGGTAAGGCTCGCAAGAAACAAGGACTTTTGCAGAAAAGCTCTTTGAATCAAGTTTTAACTCATCAGTAGTTATCATAGAAAGTAAAGTTGTCCTAATTTAGATCAAGATTATCAAACAACTTTATTATTAAACCTTTCCAACATTCCACTAATTAACTACGTTGATGGTGCTGAGATCAAGTCTCCTTTTCTCATGGAGCAAACGATGATTCGAACCACTTATCTACCCAGCTGGGGCTTCCTAACCACAAGACATATGTAGCACTTAAGCTTACATATATCGACCCAAACTATGGATCCTCCATAACAGGTCCAGGTTCACGCCACCCGAGAGCATGGTACCCCTCGAACCCGAGACCTTGTCCCCCGAGGGTCTCCGCCGCCCCCGCCGTCTCTCCACTCCCAGTGCGTGATTGACCGTCTTATCATAGCATAGCCATAGAAGGGCTTACCACGGGCATGTGGTTAGTTCTATAAAAGTTCTTGATCCAAGGGCCAAGTCAACGATCGGGTCCTAGGGCATCAACAGACGAAAACACTACAGTGGGACTCCTTTCCCAATGCAAGCTACCCGTCCGGACTCAAATTATTAACTATCATCATGGTTTAAAAGGGGAAGCCAAACTCATCTTTTCTCAGAAACTTCTTTTGAAAACCTATCTATTTTAGCAAGGCTAAGCATTACTATGCACTTTCTAAAAACAGGTAACAAGGAGAAGGGTATAAAGGTAACAAGGCAGATAATGCAGCAAGATAGGTTACCACTCAACTCCTATTACTTAATGCAACATTTCATAAACTAAATTGATTAAAACTTTATAAAATCAAGGAAAGTGTTTAAATGCATCCGGGGCTTGCCTTGATAGTCGGAGAAGACGGGCTCGGGCTCTGGATTAGCACCACAATTCTTGACACCCAACTCCTGAGGATGTTCTTCCTTGACGGCTGGATCGATAACACTCTCCTCGTTCACGGGGACTACATGATATAACATGACATGCTTCAACATGATGAAATAATACACATGATGTTCAAAGATGCTAAGCTCAAACAATTAAATAAAGTGCTAAAGGTCATTAAGGTTAATGACCCAAGGTCATCAATCAATCCTAAAGTCAAACAAATCCTATAATGATTAAGCATGATTAAAGGGATTAATTAATTAATTAAAAAACATAAAATAAAGGCATAAAATTAAAGTTGTCTAATTAAGCCTAAAATTTTATTTTGAAACCTTTTGGTCTAATTAGATGGAAAAACAATTTTCAGAAATAAAAGCTAATTATTTTATTTATTAAAAATCATTGAAGATGCATTTTTCAATTAAAAGAGGTAATTTTAACTTATGCAAAAAGTACTCAAAATTTTTCTAGGTAGAGGACATCATAAAGAGCATACACATAAATTTTCAAAATTTTTAAAGCTTTAAATGATTTTATATGAAATAAACAAATTGTAACACTATTCATCACTTTAGGAAAAGAATAAAATGCTTTAAAAAGATAAAAGGACCATTGGGTCGAAACCTGGCCGATCGGCCCACGACTGTACGCAGGCCGGGCCAGAACGGCCTGGCCAGCTTGGCCTGGTAGTTTTGCAAAAAGGCCCCTATACTTTTACAAAATTACAAACAAGTTCTTGTCACTATTTGACACCTATAACTCACATATTATGCATCAAGACCCCTGTACTTATCCCTATTCTTGTTTTCTCGGGTCCCTGGCGGCGCCCGAGTAGAGCAGCGGCAAGACCGCTCGGCTGACGGTGGGAACAGCCGACGGTGATGTCTCCGGCGCTAGGCTTTGCACCTAAGGCAACTACGCGACGCGGCGCATACCTTGGGCTGGCTAACGCAAAGGTGGACTTATCGGAGCATGGCCAACGGCGGCCCTGATGGCACAGTGGCATGGCGGTGAGGCGGTAGCGCATACCGAGGCTTTTCGATGGCGGTGAGCGCACGGGCATGCGCAACGCGCCTACGCGAACCTCAACGAGCGCTCAATCGAGCACAAGCAGCACCCTAGCGGCAGACGTGATGCGCGCGGCGGCTGACACGAAGGCAGACGATGATGAGCTCGTGCTCCAGCGACTGAGGCTCTGCCCCGACTAAGAAGATAGCACCAGAGTGACCAGAGGCTCACCAAAGCACAAGAAGATGGAGCTCTATGCCCACCGTAGACGTCTGGAGACGGCGGCGGTGACTTGCCAGCCGCAGAGGAAGACGACAACGTGAAGGCGCTACGAGCGGCGAGAGCTTGCACTTCTAGGCTCAAAAGAAGTGCACGGATGAGGCGAAGCTGAGTGCAAGATAGGATGGCCGGAGGTGGAGCAACGGCAGCGAATTTCGCCGGCGGAGTGGATGGCGTCGACGGTGGAGCAAAGCGTCGGCGGTGGGGGTAGAAGAAGCAAAAACGAGACCGACCCCCTCCATTTATACGGTGGCGAGCACGCGAGGACGGGACGACACGCAGCAGTGAAGTTTCTAGCCAGAGGCGAGCGCTGGCGGCCGCGGCACGCCGGGATGGGCAGAGAGCCACGGCGACGGTGGCGAACAGTGCAGGAAGAAGAAGATGATGACGTCATGAACACTGTAGCAGATGAGGTCATTCGAAAATTTGTAAATTACTCTAGAAATTATATAGGAACTTAAAAATATCCTAAAATATTATTTACATAACTTTTCAAGAGCTACAATTTTCATTTAACAAATATTTTCAAATTCTGCTTAGTTTTTGAAATATGAAATCAAATTCAAAAGAGGAACAAAACCCTAAAAACAAATATTTGAAATTACTTTTGATTTTTCAATAAAACTTGAAAAATCTTCCAATCTATGGAATGCTCAACTTTTCAAACCAAACACTTTTCTTATACAAAGTTTTCTCAAATTATGCATAATTTTTAAAATATGAATTTAAAATCAAAAGGGGACAAATGTTAAAAAACTGTATTTTTAAATTCATTTGAAATTCTTTTTGGAAACTTGAAAACTTTGAATACCAACTTTGTAGCTCTTGTCAGGTTCTACAAATCTTTTTAGATCATCTCCAAAATCTATATAAATTTTGAATTATCAAAAAGGGTGTAAAACCAGCTTTTGAAATAAAGGGTTTTTAAAATCGAATTCAAACTTGATTTGGTTTCTAAATTAATTGGTTGGTCATTAGTGATCACAAACATCATCCAAGGACATTTTTAGGTTCATGACCCAATAGTACCCTTGGTTGACCAAGTTGACTTTTGAAAAAAAATATTTTATAGCTTTCTAATTTGAATTTAGATTTGAATTGCAAGACTTGGGAATAAGCTTTGAAATCCAAATTCAACTTCAAATATGGAAATCATTTTTAAGGGTTGGACTTAGATTTATACACTATGCCTGACACTAGTGTAAACACGGTTTACACCTCAAGTACATAGAGTATAAACTAAGTATTTGAGATGACATTCGAAAGTAGGGTTTTATGATTTCATGTGACATAACATTTCAGAAACACAAGCAACCTATGAAAAGTAAACTTGTTTTAGTTAATGCACATCAAGGTTGACCTAAACATGAATGCTTTGCAATGCATATGATGACATGGCATGTTTTAGTTAATATAACACCAGGGGTGTTACAAGAACCAAGGGCTAGAGGCATGTCTCACCAAAGAAAAAGAGAAGGTTAAGAAGTTAAGTGTAGAATTATCTTTGGCCAAGGACTCACATGAGCGATTGACTAAGGAACATGCCTCACTTAATGACTCTTTGGCTAGTCTAAAGAATGACTATAGTTTAGCTCAAGAAAGCCTCACAAGCTTGACAAATAAATATCATGAACTTGAGATAAACTATGACTCTCTTTGGAAGAGCACTTCTACTTCTTCTAAGGACTCCAAAGCCTCAATAAGTAAAGGATGTAAAAAATATTTTAATGTTGATATAGATGCTTGTGCTACTAACCTTGTTGAGCTAGAGAAGAAAGATAAGGAGATTCTTAGGTTGAAGACCATTGTGGAGATTGGTTGCAAAAACAAGGATAAGCAATCAACCACAATCTACAAGGCATCAAGGCATCCACTCATAAAGGATGGCCTCGGTTACAATAGGTATGATGGTAAGGCAAATGGGAGAAAGATGGTAAATGGTGTGCCTTGTGTGAAGTTCAACAAGGGTGTGCCTCTTGTTGATCTCATCAACAAGGTGAACAATTTTGAGGTTTCTCCTATCACTTCCTCCGACAACAAGAACATCAAGAACAAGGAAGTGAAGGCTCCCAAGCAACAAGAGTCTATCTCAAGGAACAACTTTTGTGATTATTTGTGTTGTTGGGATAAGGATGGTAAAATTATTGTAAAGTATGTGGGCGCTCTCAAGAAGAGGCAAATCTTGAGGAGTGTTTGGGTGCCCAAATTTTATGTGTCTAACCCCCTAGGACCCAAGTCAAATTGGGTACCTAAAACAAAGGCTTAATTCTATTTTGTAGGCATACTCCTCCGGTGGACATGTTGGGTGCTAGATAGTGGATGCACAAATCATATGACCGGAGCGAAGAAAATGTTTGACTCCTTCCAACCAAGTGTAAGCATGGGTGAAGGAATCACATTTGGTGACAATAGCAAAAGAGAGATCCTTGGTTTGGGTAAAATTGCTATATCAAATGATAATTCTATTTCAAATGTATTACTTGTGGATTCGTTAGGATACAATTTGTTATCTATTCCACAACTTTGTGAGATGGGTTACAATTGTCTCTTTACGGATAAGAGTGTGGAAGTCTCTAGAAGGGTGGATTCCTGTATTGCCTTTATGGGTCAACTAAAGGGCAAGCTCTATCTAGTTAATTTCACAGCTAATAGAGTGGGGTCTGAGACTTGTTTAGTGGCAAAATCTAGCATGGGTTGGTTATGACATCGCCAGCTAGCTCATGTTGGGATGAGGAACTTGGCCAACCTTCAAAGAGGACAACACATTCTTGGACTAACAAATGTTTCTTTTGAGAAAGACAGAATTTGCAGTGCATGTCAAGCGGGAAAACAAGTTGGAGCCAAACATCCCGCAAAGAATGTTGTGTCAACTTCAAGACCACTTGAGTTACTACATATGGATTTATTCGGACCCAATGCTTACATAAGCATTGGAGGTAACAAATATGGTTTTGTAATTGTTGATGATTATTCTCGCTTCACTTGGGTGTTCTTTTTGAAAGATAAGAGTGAAACCCAATAAATCTTTAAGAAGTTTGCAAGAAGAGCTCAAAAGGAGTTTGATGTGAAGACAAAGATAGTGAGAAGTGATAACGGGACGGAGTTCAAGAACACCAACATTGAGAAGTTTCTTGATGAAGAAGGGATCAAGCATGAGTTTTTGGTTCCCTACACTCCCCAACAAAATGGGGTGTGGAGAGGAAGAACTGAACGCTCATAGAAACCGTAAGAGAAATGTTGGATGAGTACAAGATTTCGGAGAAGGATTATTGGGCGGAGGCGGTCAACACGGCATGTCATGCAATCAACCGCCTATACCTTCACAAGATTATGAACAAAACCGCCTACGAACTACTCACCGGTAAAAAGCCTAAGGTTGATTACTTTAGAGTTTTTGGAGAAAGTGTTTCATACTTAGAAATAAATTCAAAAGCTCTAAGTTCGAACCGAAGGTTGATGAATGTTTTCTTCTTGGTTATGGTACTAACGAATATGGATATCGTGTTTTTAATAAGACCACCGGTCTTACTGAAATAACGGTAGATGTGACTTTTGATGAATCCGACGGCTCTCAAAAGGAGCAAGTCAATATGGACATTGTAGGTAAAGAGGAGCCTTCTCACGAAGTGATAAAGAAGCTTGCAACTGGTGAAGTAAAACCCATTGAATAAAATGATGATGATGATGCACAAGTGCAAGTCCATCATGAACCATACATGCATCATGGGTCAACCGATGCCCATGGTGATGCTTCCACATCAAGAGATGGTCATGATTCAAGAGAACAAGTAAATCAAAATCCACCACAAGTTGAAGAAAACAACCAAGATGATGATCAAGGGGGGTTCTTGATGGAGTTTCTCCAACCGGCATTAACTATAATAGTGAAGATGATGGCCCAATTCAAAGAAGAACAACAGAACCTCACCCAAGAGCTCGTTAACCCATTGAACGGAACCATCCCGTTGAAAATGTGATAGGAGACATACGCGGTGGAGTGATGACTCATTTTCGCTTAACATCTTTTTGTGAGCATTACTCTTTTGTTTTCTCTATGTTACCTCTTAAGGTGCAGGATGTCTTAAAGGATGAGGATTGGGTGATGGCTATGCAAGAAGAGTTGAAAAACTTCACCCGGAATGAAGTCTGGTCCTTGGTGGAAAGGCCCAAGCAAAATGTGATAGGTACCAAGTGGGTCTTCCACAACAAAGAAGATGAGTATGGCGCGATCACAAGGAACAAAGCACGGTTGGTTGCATAAGGTTACACCCAAATTGAAGGTTTGGATTTTAGGGAAACATATGCACCGGTAGCTAGGCTTGAATCTATTTGTATATTACTTGCCTTTGCTGCTTACCATGATTTCAAGTTGTTTCAAATGGACGTGAAAAGTGCATTTCTCAACGGCCCCCTCTCCGAAGTGGTGTTTGTTGAACAACCACCAGGTTTTGAAGATCCACATTGTCCCGACCATGTCTACAAGCTTCATAAGGCGCTCTATGGGCTCAAACAAGCTCGTAGAGCTTGGTATGATTGTCTGAAGGAATTCCTTCTCAAACAAGGGTTTGAGATAGGAAAGGCCGATCCTACTTTATTTACTCGCAAAGTTAATGGTGATATTTTTATTTGCCAAATATATGTCGATGACATAATATTTGGTAGTACTAATAAAGAGCTTTGTGAGCAATTTAGTAGGATTATGACCAAGAGGTTTGAGATGTCCATGATGGGAGAGTTGACCTTCTTCCTCGATTTTCAAATCAAGCAACTCAAGGAAGGAGCATTCATTTGCCAAACCAAGTACACTCATGACATGTTGAAGAAGTTTGGTATGGACAAGGCCAAGCCCATCAACACACCAATGCCAACTACGGGACATCTTGACCTTGACACGGATGGTAAAGCCGTGGATCAAAAGGTATATCACTCAATGATTGGATCATTGCTTTACCTTTGTGCATCTAGGCCCAATATTATGCTTAGTGTGTGCATGTGTGCAAGATTTTAATCTAATCCGAAAGAATGCCATCTCATGGCCGTTAAGAGAATTTTTCGGTATTTGGTGCTCACACCTAATCTTGCCTTATGGTATCCCAAGGGCTCATCTTTCACTCTACTTGGCTATTCCGATTTAGATTATGCCGGTTGCAAGGTAGAAAGAAAGAGTACATCCGGGACTTGCCAATTTCTTGGTAGGTCTTTGGTGTCTTGGAGTTCTAAGAAGAAAAACTCCATTGCCCTATCCACCGCGGAAGCCGAGTATGTGGCGGCCGGCTTTTGTTGTGCCCAACTACTTTGGATGAAGCAAACCTTGATAGACTTTGGTTACAACCTGTCCAAGATTCCACTCTTATGTGACAATGAGGGTGCAATTAAGCTAGCCGATAACCCCGTAAACCATCCCCGCACAAAGCACATAGACATCCGTCATTATTTTCTTAGAGACCACCAAGCCAAAGGAGATATCGCTGTTCAACATGTGAGAATCGACAAACAATTAGCCGATATCTTCACAAAATCTCTAGATGAGTCAAGATTTTGTGCTTTAAGGCGTGAGCTCAATATCATTGATTCTCGTAATGTGGAATGACATCTTGCATACATTGATTGGCTTAGAATTGGATAAAATGTTTACAAAATCCTAGTGTGCAATTTTCAAAATCTATTTTTAAAATCTCAAGATTGACCATAGTTTTGTACTGATTTGATGAAATCTAGTCATGATTGAGAAGGTTCAAGTTCCCTATATGGTTCACCATTCCTTTATAATTGCTCAGCCATTTTTTTGAGATAGCGGTAGTACCGCCGTTGTAACCGGTAGTACCGCTAGTTCACAATCCGGCCTAACTCTACGCGTTCGACTTTTGCCCAGCCTTGCCCACCGGTACTACCGGACCCAACCAGTACTACCGGTCAGCTTGTTTGATAGCGGTACAAAGGGGCCGCCGGGTAAAATTTTTTTCTTTTCTAACTTACCCCTTCACTTCATCTCTTCCCCCCCTGAACGCTCGCCTGGCGGCGCCGCCGCTCGCCCTGTCCGCCGCCCGATCTCCCTCCCCCTTTAGCCATTCCTCATTCCCTTTGAGGGGAGCTTCTCCAAGCCTTAGAGATCGTCTTGGCGGTGTTCTTGAGCCCCGGAAGGTCTTGGCAAGCGCGGATTTGGCCTCTTCACTTTGAGCACCAAGGTACTAGGGATTCATGCCCGATCTCCCAATGTACTTCGTTCTAGGCCGTCTCCTTGCTCGTGCTAGTTTCCTATGGTGTATACATGCTATGTAAATGCCTTTTATGAAATTTCCATGGTTGGTGGTGTCGATTCCCTGGCGGGTGCCGTGCACGGAAGTACTACCAGTACTACCACTCCATGCGACCGGTACTACCGGTTGTGCTCTGTCGGCTCTGTCCGTGGTGGTTCGACCCTCCTCCTTCATTGCAGCATTTACACATGTGTCTAAGACTTCCCTACCCATGTTTTGGCCTTTGCAGCATGTCGGAGCGTCGGCATAACCCCTCTCGCAATGCTCGTCCTCATCCTCAAAGTTTGGGTGATGGCGAGGATGACTGTGCAGCTAGTCAGCGTGCTCGACGTCGTAGCTTGAGCCGTGGGAAGTCCTCACATGGCAGCCGTTGTGAGAAGATTGAGGTTCCTGCTGTCCCCCTTCGTCGTGGTGGCTCTCCTCCTCACCACCGTGACATGGTAAATGGTGCTCAACCGGATAATGTGAGGGATGTGCAGGGGCTTGCTTTGACTGCAAATTGCAATGTTTCCCCTCCGCACATTGATAACATAAATGCCACTCGGACCCTTGTTCCTTATAATGGCTCTCGTCTTAGGCCTCGCCGTCCTGAAATGCCTCAGCTGTTTTTTGATTACTCAACCAATGTGGCTACTTTGAAGAAGCAAAGGTTGAAAAATCCTTACATGTGGGTCAGATTTCCAGGCGTGGAAGACAAGTTTTGTTATTTATTTCATCATGACTATTATATCTCTGTCTGCCTCAATAGTGGATTCAATGGCAAACTTTTTTAGGATAAGGCATTGATTCTTGAATCCATCACCTCAAAAGCCCATCCTGACATGGCTGAGTTGAAGACCAAGCTTGAAGCAAGGAACCTCTTGCAGCTTGTGACCTTTCAAAAGGATTGAAACACCGAGATTCTTTACCAGTTTTGATCAACCTTGTGGATTGATGAAGAACACAAGTTCTTGAATTGGATGTCCAACAAGCAACACTATAGGTGTTCCTATGTGCAATTCTCCTATCTCCTAGGCTTTGATCATGTGGATCGGGATGCAGATAGTCTTTGGGCACTTTATGCTGAACCTGTTTGCAAGGCTGATTTCATTCAAGCCAAGATATACTTAAATGACCAGTATGCTGATGGCACCAATACTGAGCTAAAGCCACTCTTTTATGTCCTGAACAATATTCTGAGGAACACCCTTGACCCTAAGAGTGGTGACTCTACTCATATTCAAGGCTATGCTCCTACCATCCTGGTTTGCTTTGGACTTGGCCGGCGTTTCAGCATCTCTCAGTTTATGTGGGTTAAGATTAGAGAAGCTGCTAATGATCCTCACAGGATGCTCCCTTATGCTCCATACCTCATGCATGTGATTGAGCAGGTGACGGGCCGCTCTTTCCCTCCTGATACACATCACTCTAGCTGGGGCATTCGGAACTTGTGTCCTCACACAAAGAAAAAGTCAGACAAGGCAGCTGCTTCGACTTCTTCTAGTGCACCCACCGATGATGCCAGGACTGCGGGCATTGAGAGGGAGGATGCTCCTCCTATGGACCCTTCAGCTGGTGTTTTTGCAGGTCATGCTAGTGGTCCTAGCAGTGGTCATGGCCGTGGTCATGGCAGTGGTCGTGGTCGTGGTTCCATTGCCAGTGCTTTGAGGAAGTTCATGTCTTATATGTGCTAATGTCAGGCCGAGACTCATAGCTCCATTCGCCGTCTTGAGCAGCAAGCTGGCCTTTGTCCCTCAGCTCCTCTTCGCCCTCCTCCGGACTTCTTTGCAGATGATGATGATGAGCCATTTCAGCAGCCGCCCTTTCAGTAGCCTCCTCAGCAGCAGCAGGACTTTGAGCCACCTTCTTAGCACCAGCAGTTTTCCCTCAGCCGGGTTATTATCCTCAGGGCTCCTCTGCAGGATACACAGGATACACAAGATATGGCTTTGAGTCCATCTTTGATGAGGCTGATCAGATTACCCGCACCTCTACTAGTGTTCCTCCGTCGTTCATGCCATCTTCTTCTGCAGATCCTCATGGCAAGAACAGATACATTCTCCCTGATGATGATGAGGACTTTGCAGCTTTCTAGTGGTTCTCTACCCGTTGCTCTCTCTCGTTGCCTACCCTTTTTGGCACTTGTTGCCAAAGGGGGAGTGTTAGGCTTACCATATTGTAATAGGGTAGTTATTAATTTGGTTAGTGTAACTCTATCTCGTGGTGAACTATGTGGTGAACCTTGAACTATGTGTGTGATGGATGCTTGTAGGCTAAACACTTATGCTTATTTGATATATCATGTTGTGATGGCCTATATTTGATATTTTTATGATGATTGTTGTTTTAGAATGGTTATGTCACTTTTAAGTCATATTCTTTCTTGTATAACCATTCATATTCTCTTATTTATCTTTATGTGATATATCTTGTCATAAGCATCACGGAGTATACTTGTCACCCACGGATTGCAAAATTAGGTGGAGCTTGCTCTAAATATATGTTATCTTGATTTTACTAAAGATTTAAAATTCAAAATCCTATGCATATATTTAGGGGGAGCTCTTCATAAAATTTGGGATTCAAAAGCTTTAATTCTTTTAATTTATTGTAAGCCTAAGTTGGTTGTCATCAATTACCAAAAAGGGAGAGTTTGCAAGTGCATTCGCCTCCGAAGTGGGTTTTGGATAATTAATGACAATCAAATTAGGGACTAACAATTTTATCTAAGTAAATATGCATGTGTTAATCCATTGAAAGATTTGAATGACAATATTTGGTGATACAAGCACCCTAAATTTTATATGGATAGACAACATTTTTACTCAAGAGTGCCCTCAATTTTTATCTTTACTTGAGTTATAGGAAACGCCGTACTATCAAGAGGGATACAAATTAGGTTGGTAATTCGAAGTCTAAAAGTGCTCAAGTCTATATTTAGAGCGTTTGGAGAGTCACCGTTGCACTCACATCACTTAGAAAAGTCCTTTGTTTCAGCTAGCCTGACCTACCGGAAGTACTGGAAATATTAGAGTTTTAAACTAGAAGTATCCGTGCTACTTTCTCAGAAAGTCGAGATGTGCAAAGTTGAAGAAACTTTGTACTATCGGTAGTACCGGTTCCACAACCGGTAGTACGGGTGCTCTCCAGTAGTACCACATTTTATTAAAATTATACTCCAGAAGTATCGGGGATATTTTTCTCAAAGTCGAAGTCTGCGAGTTGGCGTAGTTGTGTACTACCGGTAGTACCTCTGGTGGTACCGGTAGTACCGGCTATATATATATTTATTTTTAGCCCAAGTCGTACACGTCTATGGCTGCCCAGTTTTGTACTACCGGTAGTACCGGTCTTACTACCGGTAGTACCGGTATGACTCCCTCTGCACGTTCTAACTCACGATAACGGTCATATTTGGTGAGGTACCGGTAGTACCGGTGGTTCCATCAGTACTACTGGTAGTTGTTCTGGACAGATCATATATATACCCCTCACCTCTCTCTTTTCTCTCTCTCCCTTGCTCATTCCATTCATTCACCCGACACACATCCGAGAAAGGCTCCTTCCAAGCACCAGCTCACCTGCTCTCTCTTCCCCTTTGCTCCCAAACTTCATCCCCTCAAGGATTCGAGCTAGGGATGTGAGATTAGAGAGTAGGAACTTCGATCTATGACTTGAGCACTTGGATTCTTCGTCTTGCCGACTTGATTTGTGTTTGTTACTCTGGGGTTCTTGGAACCCTAGCCGGCTAGCTGTTCTTCGTGGCTGCCCCTGTTGCCTCATTTGTGAGGGCACCCCGAAGTGTTTGTATTATCCTTGATTCTTAGTGAATATCTCAAGTTTACCTTCGTGGTTGCTTGAGGGAGGAAACCTTTGTGGTAACCTCAACAATGGGGACGTAGGAACTCCTTTGTGGGGATTGCTGAACCTCGGATTAAATCATGTGTCTTGCTATGGTGGTAGCGTCGACTACCCTTGTTCTTGTGTTCTTCATCCCTACCCCCAAAGTTCATAGTTTGGAGGACTCGATCTACGATTTGATGCGGTGAAACGCCTCAAGAAGTTCAACACCTTCATCAGCAACATCAACAAAGAGGTGATAACAATTGGATCTGAATTTATAGCTCATTTTACTCTGATTTTCATTTCAATTTCGTAGTTTCATAGGCTACCGGTAGTACCAGAAGTTTGCATCGGTAATACTGGTTTTTGTACTACCGATAGTACCAGTGCTACTTCTGGTCCTACTTCCGGTAGGTATTTAACTTCCGCATTTAAGTTTGTAAGTTTTAGGTTTTCGATAATCGCCTATTCACCCCCCCTCTAGGCCGATTAGATCCTTTCAATTGGTATCGGAGCCGTGGTCCCTCGGTTCAACGCTTCACCGCGTGAGGTGTAACAATGGCCAAGATGGTTGATGCACAAATGAAGGAATTAGCCACACAAGTGGCAGCACAACTCACCATCATGATGCAAAAGCAGCAAGAAGAGTAAATGAACAAGATGCAAGAACAACTAGATAAGATGAAGGAAATTCTTGATAAAAAGAATCAAGAAGGAACTAGTGAGAGGGAGAATCAAGGTGAAAATGAAAACAAGACACAAAGAGCTATACAAGAGCAAGCTATAACTATGAAAGCACAAGCAAGAACAATCCTCATATGCCCATGATCAATCCCGGAAAGCCACCTCTATTTGATGGAGTATGATACACCGATTGGGCTCATAGGATGAAATTGCATCTCATAGCTGCAAGATGTTGGCAAGCGATTGAGATTGGTGTGAACATTTCCCAAGATCTTAAAGCTTGGACACCCGAAGATGAGACGGACTTTCATCTCAATGCCACAGCGGCAACCTTGATCTTGCAATGTCTCACTCCAGAAGATAACAACAAGGTAAATGGTATGGTGAATGCAAAGCAAATTTGAGAAACCTTGAGAATATCATTTGAAGGTGACAAGAGTGTGAGAATAGAAAACATTGAGCTTCTCCAAAACAAGATTGAGAATTTCCAAGTGATGGAAGGAGAAACAACAAAGACAATGTATGATAGATTCATGACTTTGATCAATAGAGTAAGAGCTCTTGGATGTGATAGATGGGATGAACAAGTTGCGGCAAAAAAGCTATGTAGAATATATAGAGACAAGAATAGCATTCTAGCTTCCATGATAATGGAAAGAGAAAACTACACCACCATGACAACACAAGAGATGATTGCGAAAATCATGCATCATGAGGTTCTAGATGATGAGACCAAAGAAAGACTTAGTCAAAAGAGAAACGTTGCCCTTGCGGCATCCCATGCAAGTGAATCAAGTTATTGTAACAAAGGATGTTGTGGTCACAAGCAAAATGATAGTGATGAAGAACTTAATGAACAACAAGCTCTCATGGTGAGAAATTATGCAAAGTTCTTGATCAAGAAGAAGTAAAAGATGAGGAGTAGTGGTGGAAACAAGCAATATAAGAAGAGATTTTGATATGAGTGTGGTCTCACTGGTCACTTTGCTGCGGATTGTCCCAACAAAGGCAAGATTTCAAGGTACAACAAGGAAAGTGACAAAAAGTACAAGAGTAAGAAGAAAGGTGAAGCACATATAGGTGAAGAATGGCAATCTGATGATGATAGTGATGAAGACAATGACAATGAAAAGAAGAGTGTAGCTGCAATTGCTATACATGATACATCATCTCCATCGATATCGTTCTTCACTAACACTTCTTCCTCAACAAAGCTCTTCGCCAACCTCTCCAACGATGACGATGTCACTCATACTTGTCTTATGGCAAAAGAGGAGAAGGTATCATCCCACACTCCCACTCACTCTAATGATGATGATGATGATGAGTTTCATAAAAACTATGCTATCAAAATCATTAAGAAATATGGAAAAGAAGCTGCCTCTATAATCTTAAAATTGAAGTACACCATAGATGAGTATGAGACATGCTTAGAGTCGCAAAGTGAAATGCTCCTAGTAGAAAGAGAGAAGAACTGTGGCAGAACCTCCTAAATTATATGGCCCACACGCACCTGTCATTGTCTTAACAGACCTCTGATAGCCATGCATGTGTTCCATAAGACTTAAAAGGTCAGTCGAGTGAATCCCGAATCATCCACGATTCTTCAAGCAGGATCAATCATTATAAAGAGATATTACAGTATTACAACAATTTTATATAAATAATATACATTAGAGTAAAAGAGCGGAAGGATTACAATAACATAAGTTTACAAACCATTTAGTTCAAATCTTATAAACTATAAATTTAATTATTACAAACCATAGTGGTAGTGGAGTAGCGATAGAGAACTTTATTACATCACCCAAACATTTTGCTCTGCCCAAGAGCCAATCAGCCTACTCTTCATCACTCTCCACAACGACCATCATGCAACAGGGTGCAGAGCAAACCTGTGCATGAGGCATACCTGCAACAGGGATTTAACAAACCCTAAGTACAAAAGTACTCAAAAAGACTAACCCGACGAAAAAGAGGGGAGAAGACTCACAAATGCATTCCAGAGGAACAAGGTAAGGCTCGCAAGAAACAAGGACTTTTGCAGAAAAGCTCTTTGAATCAAGTTTTAACTCATCAGTAGTTATCATAGAAAGTAAAGTTGTCCTAATTTAGATCAAGATTATCAAACAACTTTATTATTAAACCTTTCCAACATTCCACTAATTAACTACGTTGATGGTGCTGAGATCAAGTCTCCTTTTCTCATGGAGCAAACGATGATTCGAACCACTTATCTACCCAGCTGGGGCTTCCTAACCACAAGACATATGTAGCACTTAAGCTTACATATATCGACCCAAACTATGGATCCTCCATAACAGGTCCAGGTTCACGCCACCCGAGAGCATGGTACCCCTCGAACCCGAGACCTTGTCCCCCGAGGGTCTCCGCCGCCCCCGCCGTCTCTCCACTCCCAGTGCGTGATTGACCGTCTTATCATAGCATAGCCATAGAAGGGCTTACCACGGGCATGTGGTTAGTTCTATAAAAGTTCTTGATCCAAGGGCCAAGTCAACGATCGGGTCCTAGGGCATCAACAGACGAAAACACTACAGTGGGACTCCTTTCCCAATGCAAGCTACCCGTCCGGACTCAAATTATTAACTATCATCATGGTTTAAAAGGGGAAGCCAAACTCATCTTTTCTCAGAAACTTCTTTTGAAAACCTATCTATTTTAGCAAGGCTAAGCATTACTATGCACTTTCTAAAAACAGGTAACAAGGAGAAGGGTATAAAGGTAACAAGGCAGATAATGCAGCAAGATAGGTTACCACTCAACTCCTATTACTTAATGCAACATTTCATAAACTAAATTGATTAAAACTTTATAAAATCAAGGAAAGTGTTTAAATGCATCCGGGGCTTGCCTTGATAGTCGGAGAAGACGGGCTCGGGCTCTGGATTAGCACCACAATTCTTGACACCCAACTCCTGAGGATGTTCTTCCTTGACGGCTGGATCGATAACACTCTCCTCGTTCACGGGGACTACATGATATAACATGACATGCTTCAACATGATGAAATAATACACATGATGTTCAAAGATGCTAAGCTCAAACAATTAAATAAAGTGCTAAAGGTCATTAAGGTTAATGACCCAAGGTCATCAATCAATCCTAAAGTCAAACAAATCCTATAATGATTAAGCATGATTAAAGGGATTAATTAATTAATTAAAAAACATAAAATAAAGGCATAAAATTAAAGTTGTCTAATTAAGCCTAAAATTTTATTTTGAAACCTTTTGGTCTAATTAGATGGAAAAACAATTTTCAGAAATAAAAGCTAATTATTTTATTTATTAAAAATCATTGAAGATGCATTTTTCAATTAAAAGAGGTAATTTTAACTTATGCAAAAAGTACTCAAAATTTTTCTAGGTAGAGGACATCATAAAGAGCATACACATAAATTTTCAAAATTTTTAAAGCTTTAAATGATTTTATATGAAATAAACAAATTGTAACACTATTCATCACTTTAGGAAAAGAATAAAATGCTTTAAAAAGATAAAAGGACCATTGGGTCGAAACCTGGCCGATCGGCCCACGACTGTACGCAGGCCGGGCCAGAACGGCCTGGCCAGCTTGGCCTGGTAGTTTTGCAAAAAGGCCCCTATACTTTTACAAAATTACAAACAAGTTCTTGTCACTATTTGACACCTATAACTCACATATTATGCATCAAGACCCCTGTACTTATCCCTATTCTTGTTTTCTCGGGTCCCTGGCGGCGCCCGAGTAGAGCAGCGGCAAGACCGCTCGGCTGACGGTGGGAACAGCCGACGGTGATGTCTCCGGCGCTAGGCTTTGCACCTAAGGCAACTACGCGACGCGGCGCATACCTTGGGCTGGCTAACGCAAAGGTGGACTTATCGGAGCATGGCCAACGGCGGCCCTGATGGCACAGTGGCATGGCGGTGAGGCGGTAGCGCATACCGAGGCTTTTCGATGGCGGTGAGCGCACGGGCATGCGCAACGCGCCTACGCGAACCTCAACGAGCGCTCAATCGAGCACAAGCAGCACCCTAGCGGCAGACGTGATGCGCGCGGCGGCTGACACGAAGGCAGACGATGATGAGCTCGTGCTCCAGCGACTGAGGCTCTGCCCCGACTAAGAAGATAGCACCAGAGTGACCAGAGGCTCACCAAAGCACAAGAAGATGGAGCTCTATGCCCACCGTAGACGTCTGGAGACGGCGGCGGTGACTTGCCAGCCGCAGAGGAAGACGACAACGTGAAGGCGCTACGAGCGGCGAGAGCTTGCACTTCTAGGCTCAAAAGAAGTGCACGGATGAGGCGAAGCTGATTGCAAGATAGGATGGCCGGAGGTGGAGCAACGGCAGCGAATTTCGCCGGCGGAGTGGATGGCGTCGACGGTGGAGCAAAGCGTCGGCGGTGGGGGTAGAAGAAGCAAAAACGAGACCGACCCCCTCCATTTATACGGTGGCGAGCACGCGAGGACGGGACGACACGCAGCAGTGAAGTTTCTAGCCAGAGGCGAGCGCTGGCGGCCGCGGCACGCCGGGATGGGCAGAGAGCCACGGCGACGGTGGCGAACAGTGCAGGAAGAAGAAGATGATGACGTCATGAACACTGTAGCAGATGAGGTCATTCGAAAATTTGTAAATTACTCTAGAAATTATATAGGAACTTAAAAATATCCTAAAATATTATTTACATAACTTTTCAAGAGCTACAATTTTCATTTAACAAATATTTTCAAATTCTGCTTAGTTTTTGAAATATGAAATCAAATTCAAAAGAGGAACAAAACCCTAAAAACAAATATTTGAAATTACTTTTGATTTTTCAATAAAACTTGAAAAATCTTCCAATCTATGGAATGCTCAACTTTTCAAACCAAACACTTTTCTTATACAAAGTTTTCTCAAATTATGCATAATTTTTAAAATATGAATTTAAAATCAAAAGGGGACAAATGTTAAAAAACTGTATTTTTAAATTCATTTGAAATTCTTTTTGGAAACTTGAAAACTTTGAATAC
This sequence comes from Bothriochloa decipiens, assembly GCA_023333625.1. Lineage (NCBI taxonomy): Eukaryota > Viridiplantae > Streptophyta > Magnoliopsida > Poales > Poaceae > Bothriochloa > Bothriochloa decipiens. The sequence goes on along the minus strand of CM041634.1, from coordinate 6,167,004 downwards.
CAACTTTGTAGCTCTTGTCAGGTTCTACAAATCTTTTTAGATCATCTCCAAAATCTATATAAATTTTGAATTATCAAAAAGGGTGTAAAACCAGCTTTTGAAATAAAGGGTTTTTAAAATCGAATTCAAACTTGATTTGGTTTCTAAATTAATTGGTTGGTCATTAGTGATCACAAACATCATCCAAGGACATTTTTAGGTTCATGACCCAATAGTACCCTTGGTTGACCAAGTTGACTTTTGAAAAAAAATATTTTATAGCTTTCTAATTTGAATTTAGATTTGAATTGCAAGACTTGGGAATAAGCTTTGAAATCCAAATTCAACTTCAAATATGGAAATCATTTTTAAGGGTTGGACTTAGATTTATACACTATGCCTGACACTAGTGTAAACACGGTTTACACCTCAAGTACATAGAGTATAAACTAAGTATTTGAGATGACATTCGAAAGTAGGGTTTTATGATTTCATGTGACATAACATTTCAGAAACACAAGCAACCTATGAAAAGTAAACTTGTTTTAGTTAATGCACATCAAGGTTGACCTAAACATGAATGCTTTGCAATGCATATGATGACATGGCATGTTTTAGTTAATATAACACCAGGGGTGTTACAAGAACCAAGGGCTAGAGGCATGTCTCACCAAAGAAAAAGAGAAGGTTAAGAAGTTAAGTGTAGAATTATCTTTGGCCAAGGACTCACATGAGCGATTGACTAAGGAACATGCCTCACTTAATGACTCTTTGGCTAGTCTAAAGAATGACTATAGTTTAGCTCAAGAAAGCCTCACAAGCTTGACAAATAAATATCATGAACTTGAGATAAACTATGACTCTCTTTGGAAGAGCACTTCTACTTCTTCTAAGGACTCCAAAGCCTCAATAAGTAAAGGATGTAAAAAATATTTTAATGTTGATATAGATGCTTGTGCTACTAACCTTGTTGAGCTAGAGAAGAAAGATAAGGAGATTCTTAGGTTGAAGACCATTGTGGAGATTGGTTGCAAAAACAAGGATAAGCAATCAACCACAATCTACAAGGCATCAAGGCATCCACTCATAAAGGATGGCCTCGGTTACAATAGGTATGATGGTAAGGCAAATGGGAGAAAGATGGTAAATGGTGTGCCTTGTGTGAAGTTCAACAAGGGTGTGCCTCTTGTTGATCTCATCAACAAGGTGAACAATTTTGAGGTTTCTCCTATCACTTCCTCCGACAACAAGAACATCAAGAACAAGGAAGTGAAGGCTCCCAAGCAACAAGAGTCTATCTCAAGGAACAACTTTTGTGATTATTTGTGTTGTTGGGATAAGGATGGTAAAATTATTGTAAAGTATGTGGGCGCTCTCAAGAAGAGGCAAATCTTGAGGAGTGTTTGGGTGCCCAAATTTTATGTGTCTAACCCCCTAGGACCCAAGTCAAATTGGGTACCTAAAACAAAGGCTTAATTCTATTTTGTAGGCATACTCCTCCGGTGGACATGTTGGGTGCTAGATAGTGGATGCACAAATCATATGACCGGAGCGAAGAAAATGTTTGACTCCTTCCAACCAAGTGTAAGCATGGGTGAAGGAATCACATTTGGTGACAATAGCAAAAGAGAGATCCTTGGTTTGGGTAAAATTGCTATATCAAATGATAATTCTATTTCAAATGTATTACTTGTGGATTCGTTAGGATACAATTTGTTATCTATTCCACAACTTTGTGAGATGGGTTACAATTGTCTCTTTACGGATAAGAGTGTGGAAGTCTCTAGAAGGGTGGATTCCTGTATTGCCTTTATGGGTCAACTAAAGGGCAAGCTCTATCTAGTTAATTTCACAGCTAATAGAGTGGGGTCTGAGACTTGTTTAGTGGCAAAATCTAGCATGGGTTGGTTATGACATCGCCAGCTAGCTCATGTTGGGATGAGGAACTTGGCCAACCTTCAAAGAGGACAACACATTCTTGGACTAACAAATGTTTCTTTTGAGAAAGACAGAATTTGCAGTGCATGTCAAGCGGGAAAACAAGTTGGAGCCAAACATCCCGCAAAGAATGTTGTGTCAACTTCAAGACCACTTGAGTTACTACATATGGATTTATTCGGACCCAATGCTTACATAAGCATTGGAGGTAACAAATATGGTTTTGTAATTGTTGATGATTATTCTCGCTTCACTTGGGTGTTCTTTTTGAAAGATAAGAGTGAAACCCAATAAATCTTTAAGAAGTTTGCAAGAAGAGCTCAAAAGGAGTTTGATGTGAAGACAAAGATAGTGAGAAGTGATAACGGGACGGAGTTCAAGAACACCAACATTGAGAAGTTTCTTGATGAAGAAGGGATCAAGCATGAGTTTTTGGTTCCCTACACTCCCCAACAAAATGGGGTGTGGAGAGGAAGAACTGAACGCTCATAGAAACCGTAAGAGAAATGTTGGATGAGTACAAGATTTCGGAGAAGGATTATTGGGCGGAGGCGGTCAACACGGCATGTCATGCAATCAACCGCCTATACCTTCACAAGATTATGAACAAAACCGCCTACGAACTACTCACCGGTAAAAAGCCTAAGGTTGATTACTTTAGAGTTTTTGGAGAAAGTGTTTCATACTTAGAAATAAATTCAAAAGCTCTAAGTTCGAACCGAAGGTTGATGAATGTTTTCTTCTTGGTTATGGTACTAACGAATATGGATATCGTGTTTTTAATAAGACCACCGGTCTTACTGAAATAACGGTAGATGTGACTTTTGATGAATCCGACGGCTCTCAAAAGGAGCAAGTCAATATGGACATTGTAGGTAAAGAGGAGCCTTCTCACGAAGTGATAAAGAAGCTTGCAACTGGTGAAGTAAAACCCATTGAATAAAATGATGATGATGATGCACAAGTGCAAGTCCATCATGAACCATACATGCATCATGGGTCAACCGATGCCCATGGTGATGCTTCCACATCAAGAGATGGTCATGATTCAAGAGAACAAGTAAATCAAAATCCACCACAAGTTGAAGAAAACAACCAAGATGATGATCAAGGGGGGTTCTTGATGGAGTTTCTCCAACCGGCATTAACTATAATAGTGAAGATGATGGCCCAATTCAAAGAAGAACAACAGAACCTCACCCAAGAGCTCGTTAACCCATTGAACGGAACCATCCCGTTGAAAATGTGATAGGAGACATACGCGGTGGAGTGATGACTCATTTTCGCTTAACATCTTTTTGTGAGCATTACTCTTTTGTTTTCTCTATGTTACCTCTTAAGGTGCAGGATGTCTTAAAGGATGAGGATTGGGTGATGGCTATGCAAGAAGAGTTGAAAAACTTCACCCGGAATGAAGTCTGGTCCTTGGTGGAAAGGCCCAAGCAAAATGTGATAGGTACCAAGTGGGTCTTCCACAACAAAGAAGATGAGTATGGCGCGATCACAAGGAACAAAGCACGGTTGGTTGCATAAGGTTACACCCAAATTGAAGGTTTGGATTTTAGGGAAACATATGCACCGGTAGCTAGGCTTGAATCTATTTGTATATTACTTGCCTTTGCTGCTTACCATGATTTCAAGTTGTTTCAAATGGACGTGAAAAGTGCATTTCTCAACGGCCCCCTCTCCGAAGTGGTGTTTGTTGAACAACCACCAGGTTTTGAAGATCCACATTGTCCCGACCATGTCTACAAGCTTCATAAGGCGCTCTATGGGCTCAAACAAGCTCGTAGAGCTTGGTATGATTGTCTGAAGGAATTCCTTCTCAAACAAGGGTTTGAGATAGGAAAGGCCGATCCTACTTTATTTACTCGCAAAGTTAATGGTGATATTTTTATTTGCCAAATATATGTCGATGACATAATATTTGGTAGTACTAATAAAGAGCTTTGTGAGCAATTTAGTAGGATTATGACCAAGAGGTTTGAGATGTCCATGATGGGAGAGTTGACCTTCTTCCTCGATTTTCAAATCAAGCAACTCAAGGAAGGAGCATTCATTTGCCAAACCAAGTACACTCATGACATGTTGAAGAAGTTTGGTATGGACAAGGCCAAGCCCATCAACACACCAATGCCAACTACGGGACATCTTGACCTTGACACGGATGGTAAAGCCGTGGATCAAAAGGTATATCACTCAATGATTGGATCATTGCTTTACCTTTGTGCATCTAGGCCCAATATTATGCTTAGTGTGTGCATGTGTGCAAGATTTTAATCTAATCCGAAAGAATGCCATCTCATGGCCGTTAAGAGAATTTTTCGGTATTTGGTGCTCACACCTAATCTTGCCTTATGGTATCCCAAGGGCTCATCTTTCACTCTACTTGGCTATTCCGATTTAGATTATGCCGGTTGCAAGGTAGAAAGAAAGAGTACATCCGGGACTTGCCAATTTCTTGGTAGGTCTTTGGTGTCTTGGAGTTCTAAGAAGAAAAACTCCATTGCCCTATCCACCGCGGAAGCCGAGTATGTGGCGGCCGGCTTTTGTTGTGCCCAACTACTTTGGATGAAGCAAACCTTGATAGACTTTGGTTACAACCTGTCCAAGATTCCACTCTTATGTGACAATGAGGGTGCAATTAAGCTAGCCGATAACCCCGTAAACCATCCCCGCACAAAGCACATAGACATCCGTCATTATTTTCTTAGAGACCACCAAGCCAAAGGAGATATCGCTGTTCAACATGTGAGAATCGACAAACAATTAGCCGATATCTTCACAAAATCTCTAGATGAGTCAAGATTTTGTGCTTTAAGGCGTGAGCTCAATATCATTGATTCTCGTAATGTGGAATGACATCTTGCATACATTGATTGGCTTAGAATTGGATAAAATGTTTACAAAATCCTAGTGTGCAATTTTCAAAATCTATTTTTAAAATCTCAAGATTGACCATAGTTTTGTACTGATTTGATGAAATCTAGTCATGATTGAGAAGGTTCAAGTTCCCTATATGGTTCACCATTCCTTTATAATTGCTCAGCCATTTTTTTGAGATAGCGGTAGTACCGCCGTTGTAACCGGTAGTACCGCTAGTTCACAATCCGGCCTAACTCTACGCGTTCGACTTTTGCCCAGCCTTGCCCACCGGTACTACCGGACCCAACCAGTACTACCGGTCAGCTTGTTTGATAGCGGTACAAAGGGGCCGCCGGGTAAAATTTTTTTCTTTTCTAACTTACCCCTTCACTTCATCTCTTCCCCCCTGAACGCTCGCCTGGCGGCGCCGCCGCTCGCCCTGTCCGCCGCCCGATCTCCCTCCCCCTTTAGCCATTCCTCATTCCCTTTGAGGGGAGCTTCTCCAAGCCTTAGAGATCGTCTTGGCGGTGTTCTTGAGCCCCGGAAGGTCTTGGCAAGCGCGGATTTGGCCTCTTCACTTTGAGCACCAAGGTACTAGGGATTCATGCCCGATCTCCCAATGTACTTCGTTCTAGGCCGTCTCCTTGCTCGTGCTAGTTTCCTATGGTGTATACATGCTATGTAAATGCCTTTTATGAAATTTCCATGGTTGGTGGTGTCGATTCCCTGGCGGGTGCCGTGCACGGAAGTACTACCAGTACTACCACTCCATGCGACCGGTACTACCGGTTGTGCTCTGTCGGCTCTGTCCGTGGTGGTTCGACCCTCCTCCTTCATTGCAGCATTTACACATGTGTCTAAGACTTCCCTACCCATGTTTTGGCCTTTGCAGCATGTCGGAGCGTCGGCATAACCCCTCTCGCAATGCTCGTCCTCATCCTCAAAGTTTGGGTGATGGCGAGGATGACTGTGCAGCTAGTCAGCGTGCTCGACGTCGTAGCTTGAGCCGTGGGAAGTCCTCACATGGCAGCCGTTGTGAGAAGATTGAGGTTCCTGCTGTCCCCCTTCGTCGTGGTGGCTCTCCTCCTCACCACCGTGACATGGTAAATGGTGCTCAACCGGATAATGTGAGGGATGTGCAGGGGCTTGCTTTGACTGCAAATTGCAATGTTTCCCCTCCGCACATTGATAACATAAATGCCACTCGGACCCTTGTTCCTTATAATGGCTCTCGTCTTAGGCCTCGCCGTCCTGAAATGCCTCAGCTGTTTTTTGATTACTCAACCAATGTGGCTACTTTGAAGAAGCAAAGGTTGAAAAATCCTTACATGTGGGTCAGATTTCCAGGCGTGGAAGACAAGTTTTGTTATTTATTTCATCATGACTATTATATCTCTGTCTGCCTCAATAGTGGATTCAATGGCAAACTTTTTTAGGATAAGGCATTGATTCTTGAATCCATCACCTCAAAAGCCCATCCTGACATGGCTGAGTTGAAGACCAAGCTTGAAGCAAGGAACCTCTTGCAGCTTGTGACCTTTCAAAAGGATTGAAACACCGAGATTCTTTACCAGTTTTGATCAACCTTGTGGATTGATGAAGAACACAAGTTCTTGAATTGGATGTCCAACAAGCAACACTATAGGTGTTCCTATGTGCAATTCTCCTATCTCCTAGGCTTTGATCATGTGGATCGGGATGCAGATAGTCTTTGGGCACTTTATGCTGAACCTGTTTGCAAGGCTGATTTCATTCAAGCCAAGATATACTTAAATGACCAGTATGCTGATGGCACCAATACTGAGCTAAAGCCACTCTTTTATGTCCTGAACAATATTCTGAGGAACACCCTTGACCCTAAGAGTGGTGACTCTACTCATATTCAAGGCTATGCTCCTACCATCCTGGTTTGCTTTGGACTTGGCCGGCGTTTCAGCATCTCTCAGTTTATGTGGGTTAAGATTAGAGAAGCTGCTAATGATCCTCACAGGATGCTCCCTTATGCTCCATACCTCATGCATGTGATTGAGCAGGTGACGGGCCGCTCTTTCCCTCCTGATACACATCACTCTAGCTGGGGCATTCGGAACTTGTGTCCTCACACAAAGAAAAAGTCAGACAAGGCAGCTGCTTCGACTTCTTCTAGTGCACCCACCGATGATGCCAGGACTGCGGGCATTGAGAGGGAGGATGCTCCTCCTATGGACCCTTCAGCTGGTGTTTTTGCAGGTCATGCTAGTGGTCCTAGCAGTGGTCATGGCCGTGGTCATGGCAGTGGTCGTGGTCGTGGTTCCATTGCCAGTGCTTTGAGGAAGTTCATGTCTTATATGTGCTAATGTCAGGCCGAGACTCATAGCTCCATTCGCCGTCTTGAGCAGCAAGCTGGCCTTTGTCCCTCAGCTCCTCTTCGCCCTCCTCCGGACTTCTTTGCAGATGATGATGATGAGCCATTTCAGCAGCCGCCCTTTCAGTAGCCTCCTCAGCAGCAGCAGGACTTTGAGCCACCTTCTTAGCACCAGCAGTTTTCCCTCAGCCGGGTTATTATCCTCAGGGCTCCTCTGCAGGATACACAGGATACACAAGATATGGCTTTGAGTCCATCTTTGATGAGGCTGATCAGATTACCCGCACCTCTACTAGTGTTCCTCCGTCGTTCATGCCATCTTCTTCTGCAGATCCTCATGGCAAGAACAGATACATTCTCCCTGATGATGATGAGGACTTTGCAGCTTTCTAGTGGTTCTCTACCCGTTGCTCTCTCTCGTTGCCTACCCTTTTTGGCACTTGTTGCCAAAGGGGGAGTGTTAGGCTTACCATATTGTAATAGGGTAGTTATTAATTTGGTTAGTGTAACTCTATCTCGTGGTGAACTATGTGGTGAACCTTGAACTATGTGTGTGATGGATGCTTGTAGGCTAAACACTTATGCTTATTTGATATATCATGTTGTGATGGCCTATATTTGATATTTTTATGATGATTGTTGTTTTAGAATGGTTATGTCACTTTTAAGTCATATTCTTTCTTGTATAACCATTCATATTCTCTTATTTATCTTTATGTGATATATCTTGTCATAAGCATCACGGAGTATACTTGTCACCCACGGATTGCAAAATTAGGTGGAGCTTGCTCTAAATATATGTTATCTTGATTTTACTAAAGATTTAAAATTCAAAATCCTATGCATATATTTAGGGGGAGCTCTTCATAAAATTTGGGATTCAAAAGCTTTAATTCTTTTAATTTATTGTAAGCCTAAGTTGGTTGTCATCAATTACCAAAAAGGGAGAGTTTGCAAGTGCATTCGCCTCCGAAGTGGGTTTTGGATAATTAATGACAATCAAATTAGGGACTAACAATTTTATCTAAGTAAATATGCATGTGTTAATCCATTGAAAGATTTGAATGACAATATTTGGTGATACAAGCACCCTAAATTTTATATGGATAGACAACATTTTTACTCAAGAGTGCCCTCAATTTTTATCTTTACTTGAGTTATAGGAAACGCCGTACTATCAAGAGGGATACAAATTAGGTTGGTAATTCGAAGTCTAAAAGTGCTCAAGTCTATATTTAGAGCGTTTGGAGAGTCACCGTTGCACTCACATCACTTAGAAAAGTCCTTTGTTTCAGCTAGCCTGACCTACCGGAAGTACTGGAAATATTAGAGTTTTAAACTAGAAGTATCCGTGCTACTTTCTCAGAAAGTCGAGATGTGCAAAGTTGAAGAAACTTTGTACTATCGGTAGTACCGGTTCCACAACCGGTAGTACGGGTGCTCTCCAGTAGTACCACATTTTATTAAAATTATACTCCAGAAGTATCGGGGATATTTTTCTCAAAGTCGAAGTCTGCGAGTTGGCGTAGTTGTGTACTACCGGTAGTACCTCTGGTGGTACCGGTAGTACCGGCTATATATATATTTATTTTTAGCCCAAGTCGTACACGTCTATGGCTGCCCAGTTTTGTACTACCGGTAGTACCGGTCTTACTACCGGTAGTACCGGTATGACTCCCTCTGCACGTTCTAACTCACGATAACGGTCATATTTGGTGAGGTACCGGTAGTACCGGTGGTTCCATCAGTACTACTGGTAGTTGTTCTGGACAGATCATATATATACCCCTCACCTCTCTCTTTTCTCTCTCTCCCTTGCTCATTCCATTCATTCACCCGACACACATCCGAGAAAGGCTCCTTCCAAGCACCAGCTCACCTGCTCTCTCTTCCCCTTTGCTCCCAAACTTCATCCCCTCAAGGATTCGAGCTAGGGATGTGAGATTAGAGAGTAGGAACTTCGATTTATGACTTAAGCACTTGGATTCTTCGTCTTGCCGACTTGATTTGTGTTTGTTACTCTTGGGTTCTTGGAACCCTAGCCGGCTAGCTGTTCTTCGTGGCTGCCCGTGTTGCCTCATTTGTGAGGGCACCCCGAAGTGTTTGTATTATTCTTGATTCTTAGTGAATATCTCAAGTTTACATTCGTGGTTGCTTGAGGGAGGAAACCTTTGTGGTAACCTCAACAACGGGGACGTAGGAACTCCTTTGTGGGGATTGTCGAACCTCGGATTAAATCATGTGTCTTGCTGTGGTGGTAGCATCGACTACCCTTGTTTTGTGTTCTTTGTGTTCTTCATCCCTACCCCCAAAGTTCATAGGTTGGAGGACTCGATCTACGATTTGATGTGGTGAGACGCCTCAAGAAGTTCAACACCTTCATCGGCAACATCAATAAAGCGGTGGTAACAATTGGATCTGAATTTACAGGTCATTTTACTCTGATTTTCATTTCAATTTCGTAGTTTCGTAGGCTACCGGTAGTACCAGAAGTTTGCATCGGTAATACTGGTTTTTATACTACCGGTAGTACCAGTGCTACTTCCGGTCCTACTTCCGGTAGGTATTTAACTTTCGCATTTAAGTTTATAAGTTTCAGATTTTCGATAATCGTTTATTCACCCCCCTCTAGGCCAATTAGATCCTTTCAGTCTTCAATGAAACCAAACATGTGAATTAATTCAGAAGCCATCTATCCATAGCATGCCTCCGGGGAGCCCCTCTCCTACACAAAAAAATAGAGACAGACGCTGAAATGTACTGCAAGTGACAAAGCAAAAACCAGGATAGGAGATGAATAGAGACATAAGACACCCGCTAAGATATTACCATATGGTGCAGTGAAAGAAAACAAACGGTCGAACCAATTCAAACACTGATGAGGTTTATTTTTTAGTTAAGAATCAGGACATTTCACAGTGGGAATTGGGAACTGAATGAACCTTCTTTCACATGTAACTTGATCAACACTACTATAGTACTTTTTAAGTATGAGTAGTTGGAGTAAGGCAGCAGGATGACAGGGTGTATGCAAGCTCTTTCCCCAGTTTTATATCTAGATTTATTACAAACAACACTACTTGACATAAGCTTGAAAGAAGGGAACAAGAAACATTATCTAACCAGAATCTCTCTTCTAGAGAATTGCCCATCAATGTACTTCTCGGTGTTGGCAAACTACACGCAGTAGAAATAAAGTGAAGGGGAAATTCAGTCGTAGATTTTAGGCAAATCCAATCGAAAGAGATAGCAATATCCATCCATCAACCAAGTTATCCCCTCAGGGCTCACATAAAATAGTTCTCAGTTTCTCCCAGTAGTAAAAATCAGTGCATCCCAGAGATCTTCTCAACGGATTTAGTTGTGCCTTCTTGGATCCTACATTGATAACCAGGTTGAAAGTGCCAAAAATATACCCATGCATCACAACAGTTTCAATATTTTTTCCCTCTAATTGTTCAAGCAGAACTTTTGTCCATCCAAGCACAGTTAATTGTGCCTCATGCATGTTGCAATCTGTGAAGTATTAGCATCTCAAAACTTTTTTTTTTTTGAGACAAAACTTGATAGTCATCAGAAGTCAGAGCTACAGAAAGGAGAACAATAATAGCATAAGAGAATGTGTATAGCTGCCACATCTTGTCTAAGCCTACAGTAATGTGATATAAATTGCTATGACCCATATTTATATTTCAAGATGCATTTCTACCAATGAAACAAACATGTGAAAAGAGAGTACCAACATGGCAGTTATCTACCATTATCAGCAGTTGTTTAAATCTGATAGACTGAAAAAAGAGAATAGGTAAGAACCAATTATTGCAAACTGAAGACGGTAAGGAATATTAAGGAAGAATTTGATTCTTGAAATTCGTTGATTTTTCTCATGGGTATCATGTATAGTAAAATGTGAATAAAAAATAAAACACCTTTGTTTCTCCCTCATTTGCTTCCCTGCATCTGCTAAGTCATGGCTCAAGTTCTTCTGAATCTTGAAACATAAAAATTCATCACCACCATATGCCCAGTCATCTACAAAAGTATATGACTTCAGAATCTCAAGAAGTTTGGAACTGTCACGTCATATCTCCACCATGATTTGCTAGATTCAAAGTATTATGATATGCTAATGTTTTCTAACATTCGGATCAAAATATTGTCTGTAACCTCAAACATTGGATTCTCATTTTTCTTTGTAAGCTCTCTGTGTCCCTTCTTACAAACAACAATTCATGTCACAACATCTAACGCGACAAACGACGACCAAAACTAAATTGTGGGAAGCCTGGGAGAAGCAACCCTAACACAAAGGACAAGAGGCAGGGACTTGTGCTCTTGAGCTTTTAAAAGCAAAATTTGATAAGTATAATACGTAAAGAAATAAGTTTGCAAAAATCTTTCATAAAGTAATCAATAAAGTACACCTAGAAAAGACACTGCCAGCATGCAGCATATGAACATTTTCATTTGTCGTTAGCCTTCTGTTAAGAAAAGATGCTGAATTCAAATGATTGAATATATTCAATATATAAACAAAACTCGTTCTTTTTATGTAAATAAAGTTTGGTATTTTTAGGTTCACGGAATAATCATCTCATCATAGAGGCAAAGCGTCGAACACGGGCTAGGCATTGCTTTGAATAGACACAGGTGGATAGCAGGGGTTGTACCTCGCAGTGTGGCACGCCGTTAGTTGCCTGTGTAGCTAGAAGGTCATAGCAGTCGAGACATGCACCTGGAAGGGAGGGGAGGGGGGCGCCAAGAGCATCAGCAATGCCATGCGAGGGGCGACCACAGCCAGTTCATCATGGAGGCACGGTGAACACGGGTGAGCTTGCTGCCATCTTCTCTAGCGCCATAGCTGTGGCCGACGTTTTCGCATCGCGGTCCTCTAGCACCACGGCGGCACGGCCGCGCCCAGGTGGCGGAGTCGCGCCCCTCAACTTCCAGCCATGGCTGCGCCCGAGCTGTGGAGGAGCGGTTCTTGTCTGCAAGCCTCGTCGAATGCGGCAGCGCGTCTGGTTAGCGCGGTTCTCTGCCTTCCTGTCCTGGCGTCTGGCGTGGAATCCATGGTGGCCTGCTTGTTGGTGGCGTCCGTGGGGTTATGGGCGGCTGGGCGTACGATGGACCGATCGCAGCATGCAAAAGTGATTGGGGGAGGGGGCTCATGAGGGTGATTTTTTTACTTCATGCGGCTGATTTGTGTGATATGGATGGAAGGTGATCGCGGTGATCGCGGTTTCCAAACAAAACGGTGAGCGGGGCGGGGATCGCAAGGGCAGAGCCAAAGTGGCCCTAAACTAACGTGGCACCAAAAAGTGTTCACGCTTTATTTTTTTTATTTATGAGAGATTGTATTTAGACCAAGTTAAACTTTTATAAAATTGACTGATTTATAGAGAATAGTATCAATGATTATATCTTTAAAATATGTTTATTATATGATGACACATTTTTCAGAATAAATCTAGTGGTACTTACTGCATATAACACAAATTATTAGTATTCGTTCGATAGATTTGAGATTGCTTATCCTACAAAGATATGAAAATTACAATTTTTTCTTTAAATAAATGGAGGAAAGGGCATGTGACTCCTTTTTTACTAATGTGTGACATGATATAAGAGGGGCATTGTTACAAGATTCATCTCTTAGTCGCAAAAAAAAAAGATTCATCTCCAATGACCAACTTTATATTTTTACTTCTCCATTCATAGAAGGCCTGAGCCATTCGTATTTTGGTGGGAAAGGATAGTTCATATTTGCATGGCAATGAGAAATATGCCATGCTTAGAATCGCTTATAGTCAGTTTTTTATTATAATCACATTTAGTGGTCATTTTTTTCTGCTTCAATTTGTCAATTATGTTAGTTTATCAAAGTACTGAAGTAGTGGTGAAAAAAAAATTCAGAAATAACCAAAATGTTGGGCAGGATCCTCGTTTTTTTCACCACCGAGAATCAGGTTATAATAAGGGAAAATAAAAAGGGCCACAACACATTATAAGTACATTGTATGTTGAGAAAAAATTATAAAAGTGTCAATATAATCTATTGCATGAAGTAGGAGCAATCAACGGATATGGTGTATGGATGGAGGATCTATAGCAATCCTTCTTCCTTCATAGTGTTCTTTTATGGCCACTATATTATCTCCAAAACACAAATATACACTTACTATATGGCAATACTTTTTGAGGAAAGATTTGTGTCTTGCCCTACTTATCAACCATGGTATAATGTTTACTCTCATAACAAAATGACATAAGTCGGCTTAACAACCACAAAAAACCATCAAAAGGGCGCTGGATACTTGAAACACGAAAATTCTCTGCTATTATCCATTTAGTCCAATTTGATGATAGGAACAACGATTCAAATTGGATCAGACACCTGGTTTGTTATTTTTGTTGGCTTCTTATAGTACATATATACGAGAACTATAAATCTCATCGAGGTAAAAGTCCACGAGAAGTAGAGGTTTTTATGCTGTAAGGGAGCGTAACGCCAAGGGAGACGAAGAGTTCCTTCGAAATATGGAAAACACTAATATCAAGGTTCAATCAGCGCAGAGATCGGATGCTAATGATGTGGCCCAATAAAAACATCAAGTTTAGACAGATAATTTATATTGCAAATACTGTTACTAATCCTTTATTTAAAATTATTATTTCACTAGCAAAAATGCCCCTGCGTTGAACGGGACGCATGTCTATTGCATAATTCCTATACCGATAGTAATAAAATATTTTTATTAAATTTATTAATTCATTTAAGCCAATGTTAAATAAATAAAATAATTATAAGGTCGGTCGCCCCTAGCTTACTAGTTGATCCGTGGAGACGTATTGAGAAGAGGTGCAAGTGGGTGACATAGCAGCCACAGTTAATACCAACTAAAATTTATATTTTATATCACTTCCTCTATCCATTTATCAAAGTCATCTTACCAAAAAAAATATCCAAGAATCAGAGTCGTTTAAGCTAGGACCGTGGTTTTCACCTCATCCCAGGCTCATGCGGCTCCTTCTCATTGGCCGAGTTAATTCAACAGTCACCGATGGAGTTAAAAGGAAGCAGCTATTAATGGACAACACTACATACGCCGCTCCTCCTTGGTCATTTGGCCTGACCCTAAAACGACCCCAACAAATGAATAAAGCGGAAGTATGTCTTTTGGTGATTATGTAACCTAATTAAACAAAAATAAATATGGACTATCATTCTCGACGGAAACTAATTAGTAGCTTCATAGACGTATCAATGGATGGCCATTAGAACTAATTAGTACTTATTGACCTCTATTTACAATAATATAATATAATAACTACGAATAAATCTTTATGACAATTGTGTCACTGTAACAATGGGGATATTTACCATGATGTTATAGTAAATCATATAGTAAGTATTTACTATAATCTTATAAATTAGTATTGTAATTATCATGGCTACAAATAAAATTATTCTATAGCCAACTATACAAGAGTAGTTCTAAGTCTAGCCGTAGATATATCTTAATACTATTATATATAATATATGCAAGATTATTTTAATATATGCAATATTATATTTTTATAGTTATATTTTTTTCTTGCTAGATTATTTTAATACATGTAATACCATATTTTTATAGTTTGATTTATATTTATATTTTATTATCTTGTTAGATTATTCTTATATATATATACATATACATATACATATACATATACATATACTTATCAATACTATATTTTTATAGTATTTTTGTTTGGCTAGCGGATATGAGTATTTGAAATTGTTACGAAGTTAAATAAAAAAGCTTCGTTTAGCATCGTGCAAGTCTTTTTTTTGACTTACGCATCATGTGACCCCTTGTGTTGTGGTGGTAGCGTCCTGTAATTGAACAGTGGAGACCAAGGTTTAAATCCTAATGATAATGGTATTTTTGTTCTTTTCGTCAGCGGACACAAAACGGAACAAAAAAAAGATCCGGACATAACCTGGTGGCGGACAGAAATTGAAAGAGCGGACAAAAAAGGTGTTGAAAACTTTGGAAATTTATTAATAGATATTATGGTTTCAATTATGATTTTCTAACCATAAACATATAGGACACAGAGAGGTGAAAGAAAAAAGAGGTGAAGAAATTTTGTCTCTTTATGAATACTAGCAAATATGCCCCTGCATTGCAACGGGAATTATAACTTGTGTCATTTATTCTAGTACACTTTAGAATCATATAGCGTACGTTGGTTGAACATATGCTATCTAACTCGCATGAATATAAATTATGAGTATAGACGGCTATGTCTATGGCTAGCAGTGTCACATGTTCATTCTACAATATGCGGTGGCAGCAGCTGCCCTCAACAGTAGCGTTAAGGCCAGTGGCGGCTCCCGTTCATTTGGTCTTGTGTGCCTCGCTACCGCCATCATGGCCTTTCACGTCTAGTCCAACGCGGACGAGGTCCTCGCAGTGTCAGCTAGCCAAGCTCGCCGTCTCCCCTAGACAAGTGGACCTGGTTGGCAGAAAGCCGGGGCGCGAAGTCTTGATCTGATTTCCACTTGGATCAATTCGTGCTAGCCAAACTCGCCGTCTTGCCTGCACAAGCGGACCTTGATGGCGGCGCTGAGGCACGTCACGGGCACTTTGGGCCACCTGGATGCTTGATCTGATTTTCAAATCGATCGATTTGTGTATGGGTGGATTAGTTTAATTTTATAAGTTATTTGTGTTTCCAGAGCTATTTTCATTTGAGCTTGGATTTGGATGGGAGACCATCCATAATGATAAGTATCAAAGTTAAACGATAACGACATAGGCAATTCTTATTTATGTTAAGTTTTTTTGACTATTTTTTCATCTTTACTGTTGCCTACTATTCTTATTGATTTGGATTTATCTTTTACCCGATCTTCACCGTCCGAATAGAAATTAGGATGTCATAATTAAATAATTCTAGTTCTAAATGGACTCTGAACGCAAACTGAAGGAGAGGCAGAAAATTAAATATAATCTTAATTCTATACAGACTGGACGTAGAGAAGAGAAACCTACCGTCACCGATCAAACATGGAGGTAAAAAAAATTAGGTGGAGAAATTTTTGCTTTTTATAGATACTTATAGAGGTATAGATATAGTGTATAAAATAACCTGTTGGAAGCAAACTGTATTTCAGCTACGTACGGTGTATATCTGTAATTCTGATTCTACCGGACCCCTCTCCGCGTTGGTTACTTCACCCTCGTTGCGAAGCAAAACTGCAGCTCCATTCCCCAACCGCGTGCTCGTCTCCCTCGTTCGCGTGCTCCTCCCCCCACGCCCATCCCCTCCCACCCACCGAGTCGGAGAGCGAGCGCGAGGGCGAGCGCGAGCGCGAGATCCAGATCCGCTTGCAGATCCATCGCCGGGGGGCCGCCATGATCCCGACGCGGCCGGCGCAGGCGTCGTTCCGCGATCGCACCAACGAGTTCCGCGCCGCCGTTGAGAGCGCGCGTCGCCAGTCCGCCGCGGCGAGCAGCAGCTCTACCGGGCCCCTCGATGGGTTGATGGCGGCCACGTCGGCTCGCTCGGAGTTCAACAACCGCGCGTCCAGGATCGGGCTCGGGATCCACCAGACCTCCCAGAAGCTAAGCCGCCTTGCCAAATGTATGGCCTCTGTCCTGTTCCTTCCTGTACTTGTATAGGATGCTTGGCTAGAGATTTACTTGTTTGTTGCGGTTAGCTTGGGAATATTTTCTGAATATTGTATTGTGATAGGCTTGAGGTTTGATGATTTCAGTGACGCCATTAGCAGTTCATTAGCACCGTAATTGGCCAAAACGAGCTAAGACAACTATTCTGTTTGTCAGCTTGCTACTTTAGATGCTTCAATGTTGCATGCTTGTAATGTGGAACTATAGTTTGGGCAAGGCACGGGTTGATTTTATATCTTCCTCAATTACTTTTTTTCTACTTATATTCTCAATTACTTTTTTGCTACTTGGTGGTTGGTGCTGTTCTGATAGCGTCAGATCTGATTTGATTCTGTTTTGATTTGATATTAGAACTTTTATTACGCCGTGTCTTGGTTCTTTCATGTATCAACCTTGTGCTTAATGGTGATGAAGAACATTATTGAAGAAATATGGTTAGATTTGGGCCACTTATTTTTTCCAAATTCAAATTGAAGATGAATGTTATTTATCTGCACGATATCACATCAATGAGCAATTAGCTTGGTTCACCAATAGGTTACATGGCTGGACTTCCGTACTTGTCCTGGCAATGTCTAAATGGGAGTCCATTCTAAATGATGCCAGCCTTCCATTTGTAATGAAGTAGGGTAACCTGCGAAATCTTCAGCTTTGCAATTTTCCTTGACAAAATGTGTATTTTCTTGTTGCCACTTTTTGGCACATTAATATTTTACTTTGTCTTAATCATATAGTCTATGGCATTCTGACATGCTATGGTGCTGCCCAAAAATTTTATTCATTAGTTCCAGTGGCACTTGTGATGTATTATGACAAAACCTCATTAATGATATGATCAGATGGCTCTATGAATCTCTTATTGTGAGCACTCATATATTATCCACTTATAAAGATTGCGCTATTCTATGGAACTGATGTTATAAAATGAATGTTTGCAGTGGCAAAGAGAACATCTGTTTTTGATGACCCTTCAGTGGAGATTCAAGAGTTGACTGCCGTTATCAAGAAGGATATCACAGCTTTGAATACTGCTGTTGTAGACCTACAAGCTCTCTGCAATTCACAAAATGATAGTGGCAGTCTCTCCAAGGACACAACAAATCATTCCACTACAATCGTGGACAACCTTAAAAATCGTCTGATGAATGCAACAAAAGAATTTAAAGAAGTTCTTACCATGCGAACAGAGGTCAGATAAAATCATTTGTTCCTTGTTTCCTCAATTACAATGCTCCTTTCCTCCCTTGTAAAGTCTTTAGCACTGATGGTTTCTTAAAAACATTTCTTTCCTTGATGTGCAGAATTTGAAGGTTCATGAAAATAGAAGGCAAATGTTCTCCTCGTCAGCTTCAACGGACGCGTCAAATCCATTCATCCGTCAACGACCTCTTGTTGCTAGGGATCCATCAGAGTCCTCTGTGCCCCCAGCACCATGGGCCAGTGACTCTGCATCGACCCCATTATTCCAGAGGTACTGTTACACATACAAAACTTGATGAATTTGTACTTTCACCTGTCAGCAGCTGTTTAAAGCCACCTTTGTTTTGTCCTTTCGCATGCTATGCTACCTGTATGTTGGGCATTGGGCTGCTAACATCTCACTAAGTCTTCCAAATCACCTTAGTTGTCTTTTATCATATACTAACTTTGTTCCAAATTATAGTTTGTTTGACTTTTTTCCCCCAAGTTTGACCGCTGGTCTTATTAAAAAAATTTGTGCAAAATATCACTTCTTTTGTTGTGGCTTACTTTATTAACAAAAATTCTTCATGAATGACTTAAATTTAACTATGTTTGCACAAAGATTTAGGTAATGTGCATGTGGTACAAAAATATGGAGGAGTAGGGTAATGTGGTACAAAAGGGGTACACATTCACACTAATCATGGTTACAATAATTCAATGTTATGTATTGTTTGTTGCACTGCTTGTTTAAGTATTTTCTAGGTTACTAGCTTGATGGAGCAACCTCAACCCAATAGTTACTCATGAAATTTGTTATTTACCATGTGGACACAAGTTGGTTCATTTGGGTTCACATTTCTTTCTCTATTGTTATTTGAGGACATGGATGCTGGTACACATGTACACACTGGAATAAGCTAATCTCTTTTATTTGCTGTCTCCATGGCTTCCCTGAAGTTATTTTATATATTCTAGACCAACACTTTCTAGGAGAATGCATCTGTTGCTTGGCCATGCAAACCATTGTTTGTGTGCTTTTAGAGTTCTGTTCTTAAATTTGTGCTCCCACAGGAAGAAGACTAATGGAGACCATGGTGCATCATCATCATCTCAGCCTTTTGCACAGCAGCAGCAATTGGCAGTACAGCAAGACAGTTATATGCAGAGCAGAGCTGAGGCTCTTCAAAATGTGGAATCAACTATCCATGAGCTGAGCAACATATTTACACAGTTAGCAACCATGGTTTCTCAACAAGGAGAGGTAGCAGTCAGGTGAACTTCCTCATCCAAATTCTACTCCATTTATTGTCCATGAAATAAAAACTCACTTGAACTTAGATCCGTATCTTCATTTTTGAGTGTTAATATGTTCAAGGTGAGCATTAGTGTTAATATATCATGACCTCACATAGAGAGAATCTTATGGCCTTATCAAAGAGGAACATTGTCTGAAATTTTGACAATGAATATGAGAATTTGCTGGCTGCTTAGTTGTTTGGGTAGCTTGTAATCTGGCGCTGACACTGGCACTTGAACAGTACGTACTGCAAGCATTAGGCTAGATAGGGTTTGCAATTTCTATTTTTCTTAGTAAGTAATTAGATTATGAGGATAGGGTTAAGTTAACTGCTATCCTATTTATTATTCTTGGACTTCTATCTATTTAGTTAGAAAAGTAAGGTATGGTCCATTAAGAAGATGGAGACTGTTGTTAAGGGTCAAGACAGTCCTTGGGCACGTGAACAGTACCATGACACTGTGGCAGAAGCACGGTCAAGGAACCTTAAATGGTACACTATGTGCGAAATTATGATAAGGGGATAAACGAACCAACTTTTGTACTCATGGCATCTGTGATAAGTTTGGTAGGAGCATATATCTTTCTGGACCTTATCCCCAAACATCTCCTGTATTTTCAGTCCACACTGCCCCTATTGTATTGCATTGGTGTGGTATTGATGTGCTTTATTGGCTATCTTTTGTATTAATTGCTGTGTTGTCTATGACAGAATTGACGAGAACATGGAAGATGTAGTGACTAACGTGGAGGGAGCACAGACCCAGCTCCTGAAGTACCTCAACAGCATTTCATCCAACAGGTGGCTGATGATGAAGATATTCTTTGTGCTGATGGTGTTCCTCATGATCTTCATATTCTTCGTCGCTTGAGATGCTCTGGCTGCTATGCCTAGTATTCTTTTATTTTTACTCATACTACACCGTGTATACAATTTTCACCCTGGATGATAAGCAATCGTTCACCCTTTTGTGGCCATGTAAATTGGGAGGAGTTCCAGTACTGATACGCTACTCTTGATTGGCAATGTCTCCACTATATTTGATGTATGATTTCGCCGAACCGTAATAGGTAGTTGGTAGCATACAAAGGCGCTGCATACGGGAGCGTGCCCCTATTTCCGGCACACATTGTTCCTGGTATCTGCTGATTTTGAGGTAGGATATCCGTCTTGTCTTAACAATTTTCGAGGTAGGATATCTGTCCTGTCTAGTGTCTACGATAAACATAGGTGAATCCTGGCATCACGGATGATCCATGTGAATCCTGGCGTCAGGCATCCTTTGCGCTTAGATTCTTGATTTTATTATTTATTACGACTTTTCTCGTGCTTTTAACACTGTTAAGGAAACAAAATCACGTGACACGACCCTGACACCACGATAGCGATACTATACCACTACTCTGCCCGGCAACATTTCTACAAGGTCCATGCGTTGTGGCAACTCAGGGTCCGGCGAGGCGGGTTCTGCGACGTCCACAACTCCACATCATGAACGGGAGGACAGTCACAAAAAAAAAAAAAAAATCATGAACGGGAGGACGAGCAGCCGTGGCACGGCACCAACGCCACAGCGACCAGCGCCGCAGCGCGTGGCGTGTGCCGTCTGGCAATGCGTGACGCTGGTGTGGGTGGATAGAATTGTAGCTAGCGATAGGTAGCAAAGCACGGCAGCAAAGCAAACCACCGTGCCTCTGGCTCTCTCGTCTCTGCGTTGCGCTTGCGCCGCTGCATAAACAACGCCAGGAGAAGGCTGCGGCACGCGTCCCCCCGTCCGTCTCCAGCCTCCACCCATCTCAAAACCCTAGCAACCGCGCCTCCGTCCCTACCCGAATCCCAATCCAAGACCGATCCCCCGGCGGCGAGGACAGGACCCTCCCGCGCCGATTCGTCCCCGCAGATCGGCCGGCGGGGCAGATTCAGATTCGGGTTCGCGGTTCGCTCGGGTCGTCTCGCCGGGGGTCAGGTCCACCGCGGCGGTCGGGGAGCATGGTTGGCGGGGGGAGGCGGGGCGGAGCGGCGGAGGAGGTGAAGCTCAACACCGGCAACGTGTTCGCGGCGCTCGAGTCCCTCAAGAAGAAGAAGAAGGGCGACAAGGGCAAGGCGGCCGGGTCCTCCTCCAGGAAGAAGCACGGCGAAGGGGCCGCGCAGCAGCAGGAGCAGCCGCAGAAGGAGCTCTTCTGGGCGCCCGCGCCGCTCAACACCAAGTCGTGGGCCGACGTCGAGGACGACGATGACGATGACTACTTCGCCACCACCGCGCCGCCGCGCCCCGTCTGGGGCAACGCCGACGAGCCCGCCAAGGAGGAGGAGGACGTCGAGGATGCTGTGCGTGCCGCCCTTCAGGAGGTCTATTTCCCCCACCTTCTCTATGTGCCTTGTGATTTGGTTGTGGAATGCGCCTATGAAATGTGCTTAGACCTTCAGACTGTTCGTTGATGTGTAATCTATGCGTACTGGTTAGTTGACAGTTGGCGCGGAATCGTTGGAGTAAGGCCATGCAAAGTTCTTTAGGTTTACGTGTGCATTATGCCGTTTTCGCATCGCCGGTAACGGATGCAATTACTGCCCTTGGTCGGGCGTTGTGTGCGCAATATGGCAATTAATTGTTGTAGGTATTGTAATGCTAAATTTCAGCTGCAAAGTGCTGCAAAGTCCTTCGATTTGGTGATAGAAGGATTGTCTTGTTGTTTAGCATATGCTTAGCTGACGAACTGACACGTTGTAGTTATGTCACATAAGCAGAATTGGCAAATTGGTGTATTGATGCCCATATATAGCCATACTATCCTTTTTGGCAATTAATGGATTCAGCAACGGGTGCAAGAATGCTGGGTAACTGTATAACATCGCATATTGGCAGTAAGAATTAAAGAGGCTTGTCGTGTGTATGGACGTTACCTTAAGGATTCAAGTTATAATTAGCTGTGGTCTAAAGGAGCATAATGCAATTGAGAGCTACAGTGATGCTCTTTACAAGATGTGTTTGTACTAATACCGTTGGAGGTAAACCACCTGCTAAAGAAAAAGAAAAGAAAAAGAAGCACCTCGGACAGGGACTTGTTCCAACTTTTTTCTATTTCTTGGCTAAGCAAGTGATTTGGAATGGTTATACATGACAGATGCTGCTTGTGTGTCATAGCAAACTCTGGTAATTGTTCTACTTGTTTTCTGTCAGAAATTTTGCTTTGAAATTGAACTTTATTAAGTGGAAGTATAATTTACTCATGTTGAGGGAGATGGAACATGTTTGTCTGATTATCCTTATAGTTAGCCTCTGATATTATTCTTAGATGTATGTGCTTCTGTGTATGCTCAGGACATTGAGAGTGATGATGAGGACATTGATGATGAGGTTGATGATGGAGCTGAGGATGAACCTGAGCATGAAGCAGAAGATGCCCCAGCCGAGCCTGCTATCAAGACAGCTGCAGCCCCGGCTGCGCCACCCAAAGATACAGAAAGGCAGCTGTCTAAAAAGGAATTGAAAAAGAAGGAACTAGCAGAACTTGATGCAGTATTGGCTGAGCTGGGACTTTCAGGGAATTCAAGCAGCGCTGCACAGGATGGTAAGAATCATACATGCTGCCATTAAAACTGCCTGATCTTAATAGCTCTCATGTGTGGTTTTGTTGTTCGTATGGTCTCAACTCAATTTTCTCATGCTATATTTTCTTGCAGCTGAGAAGAAAGGTGCCAACCAAACTGGTGATGCAGACAAAAAGGAAGATGCTCCTGCCCCTTCAGAGAGTAAGACCTCAAAGAAGAAGAAAAAGAAGGACAAGAGTTCAAAGGAGGGAAAAGAAACACAAGAAGCAGCTGATGGATCAGAGGAGACTGCCAGTGCAGGACCTGATGACGATACCACTGCTGTGGATGTGAAGGAGCGTTTGAAGAAGATGGCTTCAATGAAGAAGAAGAAATCTAGCAAAGAGATGGACACAGCTGCCAAAATTGCCGCTGCCGAGGCTGCAGCGAGGAGCGCAAGGCTTGCGGCAGCCAAGAAGAAAGAGAAGAGTCATTACAACCAGCAGCCCGTGCGGTAAATGGGCATAAAGTTTTGGGTGCTCTGAGTTTGATATCCCCTTGTTCGTTTTGGACTCACAATAAAACTTTTTTGAGTTGTCGTATTTATGACTGGGAAGTGCCTTTCTGAGTTTTATTTCAGAATTCATGGAAGGCCTTTGTGGTTGCAAAACGGTGGTGTAATTGTGTTTTAAATTGTTAATCAAATGAAAACTTCATGGACAACATGGCCAAGGGCAACTCCGGCACCTCTGTAGTCCCATGTCCCAATTCTTGCAATATCGCCACACTTTCCAAAATTATCCTCAGCCTCATTTCTTTTATTTTTCATATACCTTATCTATTCCTATGGACTACAGTAATACCTTTGAGGCCTGTTTGGAACCTGATCTTTTCCCTTACGTTTTCACTACAAAATTGAACTGATTTCTGTGAAATTTCCTGTATGATTTCTTGGTTGTGTTCTAAACAGGTCCTCAGAATGATGCCCTCATCATTCTACAAATTCTATGGAAAACATATTGTAGTTTGATGATTTGTATAAGATTTGATTTGATGGCGTATTGGCACTACTGATCATAGTACCTATATCTGGGAGGCTTCCCGTCGTTTTTGCTGAAAGGTGCTACCGGTTTGGCAAGTTCGTTGGGATTCATGTGAGCTCACTTGACGATTGACGGTAACATTTTACTGTCTTGCAAAGCTGGTGTAACCTTTCTCCAATTGGGCAAACGATCACTCGCATTGCATATTGGATCTGTTGATTGCAAACTGGCGTGAAAGCTTTCGCTAGAATACTCGAACTCGAGAACGAGAAGGCACTGCCCACCGGGCCGGGCCAGGCCAGGCCAGGGCAAAGAGGAAAGCCAGCAGCGCGAGCACGGCGACGAAACGGTCTCAGCGAAAGGCAAGCATCTCCCTCGCATCGCCTGTCGCCTCGCCCCGCGCCCAGAGTCCCAGACCACTACTCTCCCCTTCCTCTCGCCGCACGCAAATGGTCACCTAGGCGCGCGAGGCCGACGCGCCGCTCGCTCCCCACGGCCCTTGCCCAATGTCGCACTGCCTCCGCGCCTCGCTCTTCCTCGCGCCGCCGTCGCCCTTCCTCTTCTCCCACTGCCCATCTCCGCGCCGGAGCCGGCGCCCGCGCGGCCGCACCCTCCACCTGACCTCGCGCCCCCTCCTCACCCTCGCCCGCTTCGACCCGCCGCCGCTGTTCCGCCTCAAGGTCTCTGACTCCAGCGACTCCCCCGCCGAGGCCGCCCACCACAGCGGCCACCGCGCCAACGCCCACCACAGCCCCGCGCCGTCGCTGCTCTCGGTGCCGCGGGCCCTGATCGGCTCGCTCGCGCCGGTATGGCGGGAGGGGCTCTTCCTCGTGCGCTGCTCCGTCTTCGCCGCCGTGGTCTCCGTCGCCGCCGCGCTCTCCTGGTTCGCGCAGCTCCGGGCCCGCTCCTTCGTCGAGGCCCGCCTCCTGCCCGCGGCATGCGCCGCGCTCGGCGAGTACCTCCAGCGGGAGGTCCGCCTCGGCAAGGTGCGCAGCGTCTCGCCGCTCGGGATCACACTCCAGACCTGCTCCATCGGCCCGCACGCCGAGGAGTTCTCCTGCGCCGAGGTGCCCGTCATGAAGATTAGGGTACGCCCCTTCGCCAGCATCAGGAGGGGAAAGGTCGTCGTCGACGCCGTGCTGTCGGAGCCCTCCGCGCTGGTGGCACAGAAGAAGGATTTCTCGTGGCTCGGCATTCCCGCGCCCTCTGAGGGCACGGTCAAGAGGCACTCCGGGGAGGAGGGCATAGACTACCGCACCAAGACGAGGAGGCTTGCCAGGGAGAAGGCCGCGGAGCAATGGAACGAGGAGAGAGATCAAGCCGCAAGGGAAGCCGCTGAAAAGGGATACACCATTCCGAGTGTCCAATCGGTTTCTCGGCCCACTAGTGAGATTCTGGAGGTTGATGGGAACACCAAGATTGCACAGTCCAGTCCACCCATGTGCTCCAATGAAATGCATAAGAAGGATCATCACTTGGCAACAGGCATCGACTCTGGTTCAAAGCATGCAGATTTGGAGAAATCTTTTGGCTTCAAGTCGCGCATTCCTGGGATTAACATCTGGTCTAGGGTGATTTCAAGCTCTAGTAGGCTCAGGTACAGGAGGAAGGCTCTCAGTAAGGTTATTCCAGACGTCGATAATTCTTCTCAGCAAAGGATTCTTAGACGCAGTGCAGACGCTGCTGTAGCATATTTTCAGAACAAAGGCCGCGTTAATATTGATGATTCATCCCCTGGACCAGCAAAAGGCTCATCAGATGGTGGTCATGTCAATATTGGTGGCAGTGGAGTCACTTCAAATGATGAAACTGGCAGCAACTCTAAGACTGCGTCAGCGAGTTTGGCTGAATACCCAATGCATAATCAACTATCTAGTCAGCGCAATTCAGGTAATTTGGACAACAACTTGTCACTATGGCACAATTTGGAAGATCTGCAGATCGGTCAGGCCAAGAATCCTTCTGAAAATAAACTTGTTCCACAGCAAGAGGTTATTTCTGGGAATTTTGGTTCATGCACGCATGCTCACAGCTGGGTGCCATTTTGGCCGTTCCAATTAAAGAGTTTTCCTGTCATTTTTAATGCACCTTGTGCATCTCTGGATCTTCAAATTGAGAAATTGAAGTCACAATTCGCTATTGGTCCTGGAGATTTCTCTGCTGAACTTACAGAAGGGGCTAGTCAGATCCATCCTGGTGGCGTTCAGAATGGACTTCCAATCACCCTTGATTCTGTCTATTTCAATGGAGGTAATTTGATGCTTCTGGGATATGGTGATCAAGAACCCAGGTGTGACGTCTTTATTTTCCATCTTTGTTTCAGATATGTGGTCTTCTGTAGTTTTTTTTTAAATCTTTCTAGCACATTATCTCCAATCAACTTGCAACATTGTGAACAATAAATATTTTCAACTTATGCTTTCATATTTGTATTAACCTATAACCCAGCAAAGTTGCTAAAGCATCACACTCACAGTCTGGGTATGCAGAATGCACTGTAACATATCTTACCCTAGTCTGTCAGCACAATTCTGTAATCGTTTGGAATGTAAGTTATGCTGTAGGTTTGAGACTAATTTCAGCTTGAAGTTTGATCATACTCCCTCTGCCCTGTAATATAGCGCATACAAGCATTCAAAACTTACACTCAAATATAAGGGATTCTAGGGGGTGGAGAACAGTTTGCATTAAATAGTAGCATAGGTATGTATCGCATTGTTACTTGCCATTTATCAACTGATCATCATTAATCATGATGATGATAGTGTCTGATTAGGAAATAAAGTGAGGGCATATGCGTCTATTGTGTTCTCTCATAATCTATCCTAAAATCTGTAAAATGCACTACTTTGTTTGCACTGACTGCATGTGTATTGTAGAGAAATGAAGCATGCTAATGGACATGTCAAGTTCAAAAGCAATTATAATCGTGTACACGTGCATGTAACTGGGAATTGCATGGAGTGGAGGCAAGACCGATCTTCTCAAGGAGGGGGTTATCTTTCTACAGATGTATTTGTTGACATAGCCGAGGAAACATGGCATGCTAATCTCAGTGTAGTCGATGCATTTGCTCCGGTAATGATACTGCTTTTATGATTTCTGTTTTACCATAGTTTTATTATCTAATTATCTCTGCTTATAACAACAAATGATGTTGAAAGCTTAGTCTCTGTGTTGAAAAGGAGTTTTCTTGTGCAGCTGTTTGAAAGAATTTTAGAAATACCTATTGTTTGGCACAAAGGAAGAGCTACTGGTGAGGTACTTTGCTAAGCATGATCTCTTACATGTCCTTTTTCCACTGCTTGCATTTTTACATGCTCTTATTTTGAAAACAAGTGGAGATGTGATTTTTCACATGCTCTGGATGAGTGGCTGAACCTGTTAACTGTTAGCCACGCCAAGACACCAATCTCTCATGAAACTTTCTTATACCATGCTTGGCCATTTGGTATGCTTATTACAGGTGCATATTTGTATGTCAAAGGGTGACAGTTTTCCAAGCATTCATGGTCAGCTTGATGTGAAAGGTCTAGCTTTTCAGATATTGGATGCCCCATCATCATTTTCTGTACGTTTTCATTTAACCCCATATGTTCGGTGGAATAAAGTCTTTGGAAATGTTAGTGCTGGAAACATTGCAAGTGTGTAGTTACCACCCTTTAATAATAAGCCTGAATATATTCAGGATATAGTGGCAAAATTATCATTTCGTGGTCAAAGAGTATTTCTGCACAATGCAAGTGGGTGGTTTGGTGATGCTCCAGTTGAAGCTTCTGGAGATTTGGGACTAAATCCTGAGGATGGAGAGTTTCATCTAATGTGCCAGGTACCATAGACTGTTCTAGTTGCATACACTGTCATCTCATATACAGAGTTTCCTAAACAGCAATGCTTACATCTTTTGGCAACTTTTATTCTATTTTTAGGTTCCATCTGTTGAAGTTAATGCACTTATGAGGACAATGAAAATGAAACCTCTTATGTTCCCGGTATGACATTCTCTATGCCCCCATGTTTCTGTTCGCCCTTTTATGACTTGACCTCTGATACCAAAACTTAATCTGTTCAGTTGGCCGGTTCTGTTACTGCTGTATTTAACTGTCAAGGACCCCTTGATGCTCCTGTTTTTGTTGGAAGTGGGATTGTCTCAAGGAAGTCTTTTTCAGTATCTGGTATGCCTCCATCTGCAGCTTCTGAAGCTGTGATGCAAAACAAAGAGGCTGGTGCAGTTGCTGCTTTTGACCATATTCCATTCTCTCATGTATCAGCCAATTTCACGTTCAACCTTGACAACTCCGTGAGTACAAATATAGTCATAATTCTTCTAATTTGGAAGTTTAGAGTTTAGCAAGTAGTTCTCATCCCTGGATGCAGGTTGCTGATTTATATGGTATTAGAGCATGCCTATTGGATGGCGGAGAAATTCGAGGGGCTGGTAATGCATGGATTTGCCCAGAGGTATTGTTTTATGCAGTGTCTTACATTCCATTCAGTCACCCCTCTGTGTTTGCTTGAGTCAGACACTTGCAGTGAATGTTGATTGTTGAGAGCTTAGCAAGCAACTACAAACAACCTATATTTCTTGCTGTTAAAGTTCCTAATAAGTAAAATAAATTTGCAGTATTGCTACTTTAATCCATTATAATTAACCTATGGTTTCTCATCAGTGCAAGTAATCAAATTATTTAAATTATAGTTATAGATTTCAATCTTGACAGGGGGAAGGTGATGATTCTGCTATGGATATTAATTTGTCTGGGACCATTCTACTTGATAAAGTATTGCATCGTTACATTCCTGGAGGAGTCCAGCTGATTCCACTCAAGATTGGAGAGCTCAATGGAGAGACTAGACTTTCTGGTTCCCTTATTAGACCGTGAGTATCTTAAATTTAATGTCAATTGTCCTAGTTTTTTTGTTAATCTTTTAACAAAAAATCTCTTACAGGAAGTTTGATATCAAATGGGCTGCACCAAATGCGGAAGATTCTTTTTCAGATGCACGTGGCAATATTGTTATTGCACATGATTACATTATGGTCAACTCTTCATCAGTCTCCTTCGATTTAAATACTCGAGTTCAAACATCGTATATTGATGACTACTTGTTGAACAAGGAGACTTATCAAATGAAAAAAATCATGCCACTAATTGTGGAGGGTGTTGATTTGGATTTACGTATGAGAGGCTTTGAGTTTGCTCATATAGCCTCCTCAATACCTTTTGATTCACCACGACCATTACATTTGAAAGCATCTGGAAGGGTCAAATTTCAAGGAAAAATCATGAAATCTAGCAATATAGCTGATGGCAATGGTGTTCTTCAAAGTAACACTAACCAAAATAAGCTTGAGACCAATGTGTCAAAGCTTGTAGGCGACATATCTCTTTCTGGAATTAAACTCAACCAGCTCATGCTAGCGCCGCAATCTACTGGTTTCCTTTCTATATCACGGGATTCTGTGATGGTAATTTCTTATCATTTTTCCCACATGTATTAGTTTTTTACTGTATTTATACTACTTTACCAGATTACATTTCTTTTTTTCTTGAAAACTACCAGATTACATTTCAGCAAATAGTAATCTTAACATGGTACTGCCAAAACCTTGCAAAAGAAACTTCATTGAAATAACAGCATATCATAATTTTTGAGACTTTAAAGCATCTTTAGTTCCATGTGCACCCACTGCGTGTCATTTCATTAAGAAGATAAAAAGATACAAAAGGGAGGGAAGTAAGAAACCCCTTCCCAGGCACCCCCATGGGATTTAGACAAAACAACATACTAGAAAATAAACTAGGAAAAACAGGACCAGCTACCACAAAACGATCAAGGAAAAATATGCATAGGATTTGTTCCACATGAAGTTTTGCTCGAAAAGTTGGATAAAGTGTGCAATATGTTTGTTCTATGTTGATTTAGTATTGTATCAGTTTATGGACTCCACTGTGGTTCTTGTTCATTTTCCTCTTACAATCTCTATTCCCTGGTCAAGCAGTTGAATGCTACTGGCAGGCCTGATGAAAATTTTTCCATAGAAGTGAATGGACCATTGCTTTTCAATTCAAACGAGGATATTCAAGATGTAAGGCTTCTGTCAATTTTCCTCCAAAAGGGCCAGCTGAGATCTAATATCTGTTATCATCCTGAGAATTTGACCAGTCTAGAGGTACACCACTGACATGGTTTATACTTTACTTGCCAGTGGTTATTATGGATTTTAGTAGTTCATTCAAACTTTTAATACTACATGTTCTTGAGCCTTGTTTCCTGGTTTTAAAGGTTCGGAATTTGACACTCGATGAGCTGGAGTTTGCTTCATTGCGCGGATTTGTTCAGAAGGTAATGATATTTTAGATGATAATGTGACATATATTTTTTCCTGTTTGGTGTAGGACAATGGGCAGGTTGTGTATGAGTTTTATCTGTTTATTAGATCTCTTTGGTTCGCTGCTGTGCCATATACCTATAACTAAATTACTCGCCTATCTTAATTTGGATATCTTCTCTTGAGATTGCCACATTTAAATTTTTCTAAGAGATATTGTCTTAGCCTCTTAGGATGTTTTATATTAGTGTAGCCATTAACAATATGCAAAAATGATGACAACAACATTGCTTTTAATCCCAAGCAAGCTGTTGTAGACAGGCTAGACTGCTAGAGAGCGACACAAACCATCAACAATATGCAGTGGACTAATAATATTATACTATGATTATGTCAACAATGTTTAAATTGACATGTTGCAGTACACTAATAATGTTATAGTATGACCCTGTTAGCAAAGTTCAAGTTTACATGTTGAGTTGAAAATGTGGCATGGTTATTTGCAGTGGTGCAACTCTGGTTTACTGCTATTTTAGGTTGTCTATTGTTCACCGTGTATGTATTTGTTTTATTACTTTTGCAATGCCTTTTGTCTTCTACTACCATAGCATTTTTTTGGTTACTTTTGCCTATTATTCTAGTTTTTTTCCTTACTTTTATTGGGATCTTGTGGCCATACAGGTTGAATCAGGAAGGTTCAAAATCACTAACCTTTGCTAGTGGAGTAATCCCCTATTGTATGACGTGACATTTTTTTTTTTATTGCAGGCAGAGCTTCAGCTTAATTTTCAGAAAAGAAGAGGTCATGGTTTGCTGTCAATAATACGTCCCAAATTTAGTGGCGTGCTTGGTGAAGCACTTGATATAGCTGCTCGATGGAGTGGTGATGTTGTAAGTTTTTCTTTTCAAAATTTTCCTTGTTTCCTCAGCCACCTCAGTCCTGTGGACCCATGCCTTGTCTGCTCGTTGTGGACCCATCTCAGCCGCCTGTTGCTGCCCTGAGTCTTCAACTCTTCACGCGTATATAGAATGAGGCCATGCGGTATAGGTTCTTTTTTTTTTCAGTTCTGAAACCAGGATTGGCAAATCATTTCTTTTGAAGCATGGCGTTTTATAGTAAGTGATGATGTTTATGCTAGGAACTCAGACTGATCTGTACAGTTGACTTCTGGAATACAAAATAACTAATAATTAGTAACACATCTTTGGAAGACTGTATACTGATATGCACACTGTAGAAACAAATTTTCTGCGTAGGAGAGCTGTGTATTGTTGACATGACCTGATCACTAGGTGCAAGGACGTGCAACATGGAGAGTCCTCGCGATCCAGCCATGCCCCAAAGCTGCGCCCCTTTTTCTATAAGCAGTAAGGTACCCACCATTTTTGGTCGAACACCATCAAACACAGTAATTCCTATTTTAATGAGGGAATGCACCAAATAACAGGTCTGAAATCTCCGATGCTTTGTAGCCTCATCCTTTTTCATCAAGAGGGTGATACATGCCAACTTAAGCTGCTCAAAGTTCATAAACTTTCTGCTCCATATAGCTGAAGCCACTGCCATCACATTGTCTTTAATGATTGGCCAACATCATTGATAGAAATTTCCTGTAAAACCGTCTGCCCTGGTGCTTTGTTTGCCGGCAAGATACCGGTCATCTTCCATCACTTCTCAATCAACACTTTCCCCAAGCAGCTGACTTTGATTTTTTCCCCTTATCTTCATCACTTGTGAACACCTCTCCCTCCTCAGTGATGAGCTTGGTTATGAAGCTCTTTCTTCTTTGGTGTTTGGCACGTAGATGGAAGAGTTCTTTGTTGGCATCACCTTCACTGAGCCAAAGAATCCAGGACACGTTGACACTGTAAACAAGTCACTATTAATGTTCTCACTCTCTGACCATACTCTTCTTTAAACATATATACCCTCTGTAGCCACTAGTTTTACTCTGCTTTTGATCTCTACGAGTGACAGTAACCTGCATTCGTTAGCACAGACTAATTGGTGAATGGTGTGAATACATCATGCATCCATAGGTTTTTCCTGTCATTATTTATCCAGGTCTAGCAAGGTGTGTGTCTTACTTTTAGTTACTATTTTGGAACCCTCTCTTTCTCACGAGTCTTTTTCTTTAATATATTCCAACACAGATTACTATGGAAAAATCTATCCTGGAGCAAGCTAATAGCAAGTATGAGGTTCAAGGGGAGTATGTTTTTCCTGGAACACGTGATAGATTTCCTGTGGAAAGTCAGAGTAATGGGTTCATAGAGAAAGCAATGGGAGGGCATCTTGGTACCATAATGTCTTCGATGGGCAGGTGGAGGATGAGGTTAGAAGTTCCTGGTGCTGAAGTAGCTGAAATGCTTCCTTTAGCAAGGCTTCTTTCACGGAGTACAGACCCAGTCATTCGTTCGAGATCAAAGGTACACATTTGGTCCTTCAAATTTTTTTTATGGTTGGATAAAATACTTGGTATTTATGTCTATTAGAGGGCAGAATGCCATATAAGCCTCTTTTTGCTTTCAGGAACTTTTTATGCAATGTCTGCATTCTGTTGGGTTCAATGCTGAAAGTCTTCATGATCAGCTAAAGGTATTGTACTAAAGCTAGTGTTGTAGTCAAGTAGATCCACTGGCATAGGGTTTGATACTTTGATGTCTAGTGACTCTAGTCTAATGCTATGGTTTAGGTTCTCATGATGACATGATTCTTTATATTAAACTTTACCTTGTTACTTGCTCCAGGCATTAGAAATGTATCATGATTGGTTGGATGATGACACAATGGAAGATATAACACTTCCTGGCTTAGCTGAACTAAGAGGTTATTGGCGTGGCTCTCTTGATGCCAGTGGAGGTGGTAATGGGGATACCATGGTGAGCTTGTTCTGAAATTGGCCCTTCGTAGTTGCCTTTTTGTTAGGATTTCTAAAACAATTGAGAAGAAGCATGAGTGAACATGTATTTTGTTGTTCAATTTTGTTTTCCATCTGTTTCGTTCCTAGTCTTTGTTTTTATCTGTGTGTGACTTGCTTCCTTTATATTCTTTTTATCCCTTTAACAAGATATTTATCCTACAGTTATGGTTAACTATGTTCTGCATGTACATATACATGATCATAACACACTTATGTACCACAGGCAGATTTTGATTTCAATGGTGAAGATTGGGAATGGGGAACTTACAAGACACAGCGTGTTCTCGCATCTGGTTCATTCAGCAATAATGATGGTCTGCGACTAGATAAATTATTTATTCAGAAAGATAATGCCACCCTTCATGCTGATGGGTCGATTCTTGGGCCGCTTACGAATCTTCACTTTGCTGTGCTTAACTTCCCAGTTGGCCTTATACCAGCTTTAGTTCAGGCTATTGAATCATCAACCACAGACTCAATTCATTTTCTGAGGCAATGGTTGACTCCCATCAAAGGTATTTTGCACATGGAGGGAGACTTGAGAGGTACTCTGGCAAAACCAGAATGTGATGTTCAAATAAGGCTGCTTGATGGCACTATTGGAGGCATCGATCTTGGAAGAGCAGAAGTATTAGCTTCTGTTACCCCTACGAGCCGTTTCGTATTTGATGCAAATTTCGAACCGACAATACAAAGTGGACATGTAAACATTCAAGGTAGTATCCCAGTCACCTATGTAGACAACAGCTTGATTGAGGAAAGTCCAGAAGAGGCAGATGGGAAACAAGGTATCATAAGAATCCCTGTTTGGGCAAGAGACAGAGGATCATCCAATGAGATCAGTGAAGCAAGAATTGTGAGAGACAAAACGGAGGAGGGCTGGGAATTTCAATTAGCTGAAAAACTTAAAGGTTTAAGTTATAACATGCTAGAACCAGGTGAAGTGAGGATAGATGCAGATATAAAGGATGGGGGTATGATGTTGATAACTGCATTGAGTCCTTATGCAAACTGGCTTCAAGGCTATGCTGATGTTCTCCTCCAGGTAGTCCATTCTTTTTTAATTCCTATTGTTCTATTAGTGACTGTGAGAGTCTATGTCTCTGATTAGTTGGCTAAATCCTTTCACTAATATAGTGTGAACTCAAACTATTGTATTGCATTTATATTGGGTTCTTTTGTTGTGCTTGTGAAATCTGTAGAAACCCCCCCCCCCCCCCCCAAAGGATCTAACATGAAACTGTGTTGTTGATATTTTGCCCTTGTCTTTTATTTACCAAGGTTAAAGGCACTGTTGATCAGCCTGTTGTTGATGGGTCAGCAACGTTTAACCGAGCAATTGTGAATTCTCCTTTTCTACGGACACCATTGACAAATTTTGCGGGTACAATTCAAGTCATATCCAACAGACTATGCATCAGTTCAATGGAAAGCAGGGTTGGGAGGAAAGGGAGATTGTCAATGAAAGGGACCCTACCACTTAAAAATAGCGAGCCATCTGCCAACGACAAGATTGATTTGAAATGTGAAGTTCTGGACATACGAGCAAAAAATATTTTGAGGTCGTTGTTGTTTCTTTATCCTTTTGTTTATCAAAATAAATAATTGCATTGTTTCTAAGTTATAGGGTACATGCTCCAGTCTAAAATAGATACTCCCTCTGATTGCAACCTTTAGATCATTTTAGACCTTTGGACAAGGATTAAGAAGTAGGTCCAATAGTCCTTTTGCTGTTCATTTGTGCTAATTGGAAAACGTGTCTTATTTATTAGTAGTGGTACCATTTGTTAAGCAAGGACAAATGGGCAATGAAGGAAGGAAATAGAATTAAAAGAAGTACCTAGGAGTTCTAGGATGATTTTAGTTTAGAGAATGGCCAAGAAGTTTTAGGGATAAACATTACTAGTTGCTTATTTCCATATTAGAGCCTTTGAGCCTATGAGGTTTTCAGAATCCTGGGTTGGGCATTGTAATAGTGTAATTGGTACTGCCTTCAAGATTAATATAATGCATTTACAAATTACAATAATATGCTGACCTTACATGCATCTCATAAATTGATAGGTGAATCAATGCGGACCGTAGAATATGCCCTTGACATTTGTGACTAGATGGAGTAATGCGTAACACTCAACGCTGTGGAGTTATATGAGCCTTAACATTTGTTTTGTTGTTTTTGTGTTAACTTATGCAGTGGCCAAGTAGACAGCCAGCTGCAAGTTACGGGCTCAATTTTGCGACCAGATCTTTCTGGGATGATCCGGTTGAGTCATGGTGAAGCATATTTGCCTCATGATAAAGGCAATGGTGCTGCTGTCAATAGGTTGACTTCAAACAAGTCGAGTTATCTTCTTTCTGGTTTTGACCAATCAACAACTTCACCGGATGTCTCACGAATTCTGGGGTCACTGTCAACATCTGCAGACAGTATGTATTCAGTTAAATTTGAGCTTCACTCATATTTTTTGACCAAATACTCTTGGCCAACATGTTTTCCTTAACTACTTATGTTGTTTCACTTGTACATCAGTATGCCCAACCAGAAAAATCCAGTTTTGTCGTGAAATAAGTGGCATATTCTTTGCTTTTTATGTGCTATTTTTCTCCAGCACTTCTGCTGTTTCCTAATGAGCCAACTAAAGCTTTTCATCTCTATGTACTAGGAGACCAATCAGACACAGAAAAGACTCTTGAGCATGGAAGTTTTAAGCCAAACATTGATGCACGGTTGAATGATCTGAAGCTCACCTTGGGACCAGAATTAAGGATCGTTTATCCTTTAATCCTGAATTTTGCCGTCAGTGGTGACCTAGAGCTTAATGGGATGCTTCATCCAAAGTATATAAGACCTAAGGGCATCTTAACATTTGAAAATGGTGAGGTCAACCTGGTAGCAACGCAAGTAAGCCTTACTTCCCTAAACCCTTGCTTAGAATATCTTCATTTTATTGAAGTATACATTCTAGTTGATATGGTTATAATGGTTTTCACACTCTGTACTCAATTGCAGGTTAGACTTAAAAATGATCATTTAAATGCAGCAAAATTTGAACCTGATCTTGGTTTGGATCCTGTTCTTGATCTTGTTCTTGTTGGATCTGAATGGCAATTCAAAATCCAAAGTCGAGCAAGCATGTGGCAAGACAATCTGGTGGTAACCTCAACACGGTCTGTGGACCAGGATGTTCTGTCACCTAGTGAGGTAAGACTACTGCATTGAGTTATAAACCAAGTCACTTTACTGTAGAGGATCGATAGCACCTTGCTTTAGTTTCAAATCTTCAACTATTGTACAATCAGGTAACTTTTCTTGTGTTTTATGTACCTCTTGTGGTGTGTTTGCACAATCCATTTTAGACAAGCGCATGACAAACAAATAGCATCTAACAGATCACCAGGAACTGACACAAATACGCAAACACATTGGTTTTGGTGGCTGGAATGACTTAGTCATTTCTGTTTTTCCTCCTAAGCTTTATACAGTGCTGACTGCTGAGAGCTACAATTGTGGCTCTCCTAATTAATGCAGAATATTACCAAACTAATCAGCCTATTACTCCATGCTGAAATTTAGCTAAAGTAAGGCTAGGAACCTGGACACTGGCATGTGTAGGCACAAAGGATTATTTCCAACAGCGCACAAAGTTTTGGGTCATTAAAGAATTGGTTTGCTGCATTCTTTTCCTATCATATATTAATATATATAGAGTTCTTACTTCTTAGACCTGCTCTCTGTCTTTCAGGCTGCAAAGGTCTTCGAATCGCAGCTTGCAGAATCATTATTAGAAGGTGACGGACAACTTGCATTCAAGAAGCTCGCAACTGCTACCCTGGAAACTTTGATGCCCAGGATTGAAGGCAAAGGTGAGTTTGGACAGGCACGGTGGCGACTGGTTTATGCTCCGCAGATCCCAAGTTTACTCTCTGTGGATCCAACAGTTGATCCGCTAAAATCTCTGGCAAACAATATCTCTTTTGCCACAGAGGTCGAAGTGCAGCTCGGAAAACGCCTTCAGGTAAAAAAGAGACAAGCTAAACCTTTCAGCCTGATAAGGTGCAATGTGTTGTACTGAATAGAAATTGACCTAAATTGCTGTCGTCAATGTGCAGGCCTCTGTCGTCAGGCAAATGAAAGATTCAGAAATGGCGATGCAGTGGACGCTGATATATCAGCTAACTAGTAGGCTCCGTGTTCTCTTCCAGTCTACCCCATCAAATAGGCTTCTCTTCGAGTACTCAGCAACATCGCAGGATTGATTCATTTTTTTTGTTATTGCGCACCGCAAGAACTGGGCATAGCAGCAGTGTCATACAAAGATTAGGTAGCCTATTGAATTGTTTTTGTAGATATGCAAGTTCTGACAAGGAGTTGTAAGTGTA
Organism: Bothriochloa decipiens; assembly: GCA_023333625.1. Taxonomy (NCBI): domain Eukaryota; kingdom Viridiplantae; phylum Streptophyta; class Magnoliopsida; order Poales; family Poaceae; genus Bothriochloa; species Bothriochloa decipiens. The sequence goes on along the minus strand of CM041634.1, from coordinate 6,129,503 downwards.
CATTCGCTCAGTTTCTGAGCCTGTAAATAATAGGTAGCTATTTTAGCGTAGGGTGTAGACAGAAATCTATAAATGAATGAACGAACGTTTTTGGTCTCTTGCGTTGCTGTTCATATGTGGATTTGGTTTTTGTTATCGAGCCAGTTAGAGCCTTTAAATCAGGTCATCTAGGTCCTCAAGGTCTTAAAATATATTTTCTGCGATTGTAATAGGTTTCATCTAGGTTGACGTTTACCCTCACGTTCAAAAAAAAGTTTACCCGATCTTACGTGGCATGGTTATGACAGATGGGACCTATATGTCAGTGACAAAACTCCATCTAAGAAAAATTGTATTTATTTTCATACAATTATGGATGGAGACGATTTTTATATGAAAATTGTAGCTCTCGGTGAATCTATTTTTGAGTTCTTTTCTTTCTTTTTCTAATTTTGGAGACCATATTTCCTTCTAATACTTTTTTGGAAGTTAGAAAAACACTACGTTTTTAGGGGAAAAAAAAATATTGGGTACTCGATGTTGTAAGAATAGAAATCCAATCGTGCCTTTTTGTTTGTGTGTGTTAAGAGGTGTTTGTGCAAAGACAGCACAGTGCACACCCAAATCCAAACTTGAATTTATAAAAAAAAATCCCAAATTTGAATTTCTGGAAATCCCCCTATTTCCATTTCCAAATAGCACGGCGGCACCGTCCCTTCCCCAAATTCTGAATTTCAAAAACGCGGCCTCACCCGCAGAGAAGCCACCTGCAGGCTGCAGTTGCCAATGAAGCCAACTGCAGTTGCCCATTGCTGCGATGAAGCTCTCCACCTCCTCCCGCTATCGCCGCCTCGCCGATGCCGTCGGCAACAAGGACAGTCCGGCCGGCGCGGACGACTGCACCCACCGCCACCACAACCCCGCCGCCGCCAGCACCACGTCCCCCGACTCGTCGCCTGAGGTAGCGGAATCGGAACTGTCGGCGTCGTCGTGGCAGCCTCTCCCACGCTCCGTCCTGCACCTCTACCATATCGGTACGAGCCCTACCACCGTCCCTTTCGTGCCGTGGGCTTCGCGCGCCAGCGAGATGTTCTACTCTTGGCGCAACAAGGCGTCGTCTCTGCCGTGGATGCGGAGGCGCAATCTTGTCGGCGTCGGCGACGGCGACGTGCCCCTTTCGGCGAAGCCGTCCACTGCGTCCCGCGGCGCTCCTACTCAGAAGCCGTTCATCCCACGGTTCCCCGGCAATCGTGGGGCGCGCACACCTAGCGGCCCTCCTTCTCAGAAGCCGTTCATCACGTGGACCCACGGGGATCCTCGGGCGCACACCCCGTTGTTGCCTGCTTGGTCCCGTTTCGCTCTCGTCAACCAGGGCGCGACTCCTCCTGTGGCTCCGCCACTGCAGAGCAACCAGGAAGCATCTCGTCCTCCAGCTTTGACTAGTAAGGACTGTCAGGTACTTGATTTTGATCTGTGTTGATCGATAACGTGATGTATATTATGCTTATTCCCACTTTCCACGAGATGATTGGTTGGGCAATGTAGCAACCACACACACAATTAGTAAAATCAATTAGCATAGTAGCATCGGAGCTCTTTCTCTAATTCTGTTACGCTCAGCGTGCAGTTGAATAGTTGTTCTTAGCACAACCAAATCAATTGACCATTTTTAACAATAAATACTTTAATCCAACGGACATGCGTGTATTTCTAAGAGTCACATTAGTTGGTGGTTTGCGAATGTTTTTTTAAGAATAGTGGTTTGAGAATATCAATATTCAGAGCATGTTAGCTTAGTTTTCTGCAATGTCAATTGCAGGGATTCTTGGCTCAGCTGGCATTTGCTGCTTTAGTGATTATGGGTGTTAGAGATGGCCTCGATGATCTGCTGTCTGGTTGGAACGAAGCTCTGAAGGTTATCTTCGTGTTGTCGCTGATTGTGGGAGCTGTTACTTTGGCAGCAGGTCTTATGGCCACTTCTCCAGTCGTATCTACAGGCTACACACGTACAGTGTTGTCCACGTGCGCCCGCTTTTGCACCTGTCTGGCTGCTTTCATTTCTGATCGTTGACCTCTCGTTTCTCATGGGGAGTGATGGATATATTGCTGGGATTATGGCCTTGTTTAGTTCATTAAATTTGGTCATCAAATTTATTATACAGAATTTTTATTTTTTGTCACATTAAAATATCGGTATATGCATGGAGTACTAAATATAGATGAAATCAAAAACTAATTGCACAATTTGAATGAGACCTATTCTGGAACATACAATGCATTACAGACGTATGATCATTACCCTTCAACCGGATTATTCTATTCCACTTCTAGATAGAGAAACGAACTAAAGGAGAATACTTAATAATACGACGAAACATTTATACAAAACACCTATCCCGAGCACACGCAAGGGAACCGTAGACAGGCAAGTAAAATCCAATCCACGAAATAAATTGATCCATTTGTTATACTTTGCGAGACGAATATTTTAAACCTAATTAGTCAAAGTTTGGACAATTTTTACCAAATACAAATGAATGCTATATGAATTCCGCTACAGGAATTCCAGCGTCAATTTGGCGAACTAAAAAGGCCTATGCTTGGTCTAGTGTCTGTCTTCTTCTCAGTGTCAGTTTGGATTATGGGAGAGCCAGCTGCCTATGGTGTTTACATGAGGGCGCGGAATGGCACAAAGCATCTGTATCGGTGCTTCAAGTGATCTCGTCAGAGAGGTCCAATCCTCCCAACATGAAGGCATTATATGTTGGTTGACCACGATCAGTACATTCATCTAAGTCTTACCTGATTGATTCATCTAAGTCTTACCATCTAAGTGTTACCTGATTGTTGCCGGTTTACATCTCTGTCATACGATGACCTATGTTTACAACCGGTAGTTTCCTTCACCGCTTACATCTGAGTCTCTGACATGTTATATAGAGTATTTCAGTATTTGCAATGTCTGAAAAGGGATGTATAGCATACCTTTAATTGCTCTACAGTCCTACAGAAGCAAAATTTTCTTTCCAGTAACTGTTGCATCTAATTCTGCCACTCTGGTATTTGAAGGTATAATAGCCACTTTTTTTTTTTTGCTCCTCTACAGAGGGATGTATATAACATACAATTTTCTCTCACTCGTGTTTTAATATGGTAAAGATAATAGTTACATGTACACTTACATATGGTGTTTTGAGTGTATCAGTTTGTTCCAGTTGTTTCATATATCTTCCACGCCATGTTGTTTGTGTGTAAAGGATTTTAAAATGGTAATTTATAGCTCATGTCTTCCTATGGAAATGATAATATGATTTAGAGCATCACTAAAAGTCTTTTGAATCTCACTCTCTAAATCATCATTTGAACAGCCATTTATATAAAAATCCTTTTCTATACCTTCTCGCTCTCCAACAATTTTTCATCCTATGTGCATATATGTAATGTATCACCACCGAAATAGAAAATAACTATATTTTGATAATCAAATACTGTTGGAGAGTATTTTCTTCGTCAAAACCTCTATTCCTAACAAAATTTACGAAGAACATGGATAGTCACTTGGAGTTGCTCTTACAGGGAAACATGGAAAAGCTATTTTACTGAATTCAAGGTGTAGAGTTCATGTAATCAATCAGTCTCGACTAATGCTCTCCACAACATGCCCACATATGACATATGCTAACCTTCACCAAAGGTGCCAGATATCACACATTGAATCTTTGTTTAGAGTTGCAGGAAAAACCATCCATGGCCCATTTACATTGCACTAGGACCGAGGTTTAGACCGTTTACAGTGAGAAAACACAGCTCAAGACTCCCAACAAGACGACCGGTGCTAAACAAAAATGAAGAAAGGAGCAGAGAGCTCGACATGCTTCTCACTTTCTCAGGGCGTTCCTGGTGAGTGCAAGGCAAGCCTGTCCCTCAGCCAGTCGGCCATCTCCTGGCTCCTTTTTTTTCTTTTTTGAAAAAAACTGGCATCTATTATTATTTTTATTTGAGGAAAACTGGCTTCCAGTTGGTGCCGTACCGCCTCCCGATGCGATATGTGCATCAACACGTACGCAGGCCATTTTTATGAGGCCAATATGGGCCTATCCCTATCGAGGAGAGTCTGATAGATAGATGGGCCGTCAATAGCTGGGTTTCCAAGTCCCATGAGGCAGGCCTAGCCCACCAATTGAGACACGCTTCACATGTCACTTGGGCCAGCGGCCAGCCAGCCCCAAGTAAAACCCTAATTCCCTTCTCCAGTCGCAGCCTCGATTTCTTTCCCTTCCCCCGCCAGCCGCGAGCCTCGTTCCGGCGCAGCCATGGCGGAGGAGCCCGCCGTCGTCGCCGCCGCCTCCAGCTGCGAGGTCGACCTCGGCAACCTCATGGCATACGACCCGTCGCACCACGTCGCCGCCGGTGCCACCGCCTCCAGGTAGTGTGTCTCTTGCCTTCCTTTTCTGCTACGGTGCTATTGTTGTCTTCCCTGACAGAATGCGGTGGTGTTGGTTGGGGCGGCAAAACTCAGGGAGGAGCTGAGGCAGGAGTGTCTGAGGAAGGGGACGGAGCTGGCGCAGGCGGTGGCCGACGCCCTCTTCGCGCTGCCTCCCAGCGAGGACCGCGACGGCCCCATCGTCCACCTCCCGCCGCCCACCGTCCGACTCCCGCGCGAGAAGCATGTGAGAACCTCTCTCTTAATTTACTATATGTTAATTTACTATAGTTCTGCTTGCCTATGTGGTGGTGATACATACAGTACACAAATTAGAACCTTCGTTTGCTGTAAAACATGTATTCGTTTCACTAAGGCCTCTTATTTTTATTCCACTTTTGACGATGGGAATGAAAGTTGTGCTTCTGACACGACTGTGAGCCGAAACTACTACAGGCCTAAGCTGCCAGCATGTTTGCTTCTGTTTTCTCAAGTGATTGAAGATTATGTGATGTGATGTAACGTGAGGTGTTTCATATGTTTAACAACCTGGTTTATGTTCTTTCCAGCTACCCAAGCCCAAGCCACCGACCAAGTGGGAGCAGTTTGCAAAGGCGAAAGGTGATCCTGTTGCCCCACGGTGTCTTGCTTTTATGACTTTTTGTGGAAATTGGAGATTTACTCAATTTTTCATCATTGTTTGTGTCATCATAACACAGGAATTACCAAGCGCAAGAAGAACAAGCGCGAGTGGGACGAGCAAACTCAATCCTGGAAGCGGACTTATGGCTATGACCGTGTTAATGACGACAAAGACATTCCGATTGTTGAAGCCAAATTGACTGACGGTTAGTAACTTGTCTTCTTGAGCTTTTGCCAACAAACCTGTTGAGCAACAAGGTTGTTTCCCCTCCTCCCCATCCAGTATCATGTTGTTATTGTCATATGCATCTCCTTGTGCATGTTGACTCTGTTCACCATTTCTTAAGTTGCAATGCTTTACCTCATTTATTTAAGATTAGATAAGTAGTACTTGGTTGAACTCCTGTATCTGACAAATATTTTCTTGTTATAGCTTATCAATGATTCTCGTGTGTCGTAGACCTGGTTTGCCAACATGATACCCTTTAAATCAACAAGTTATTTATTGCAGAGCCTGGTGTTGATCCCTTTGCGCAAAGAAGGGATGAGAAGAAGAAGAGGGTTGAAAAGCAAGAAAAAAACAGATTAGAGAACTTAAAGAAAGCTGCTAAGATTGGCGCTTTGCCAAGGTTGTTATCCTTCACTTATAACCGATGATTCCCCTCCTTTCTATTATGAATGTCTTTTTGTATTATTAGGAATGAACCTTCTAGAATTACAGCTCTCCAATATCTTCTGTATGCAGTCATATACAGCTTGCTGCAAAGGCCTTGCCCATCACAGGAACTAAAGCTGACCTTCCAAAAAAATCTAGAAAAGAGGATCTTGAGAGTGTTGTTGGCATGGCTTCATCAGCAACAGCAAGCGGTGGGAAGTTTGACGAGAAGTTGCCTGGCGAGAAACCTCCAAAGCACCCTGGCAAACATAGAAAGGTTTTTATATCTGAAGGACTTTGATTTCTGAGTCTACCTTTGTAGGCTGATTTTGTTCACTGGCTGAATGATGCGGTTTCTGCAGTTCCTCCCAGTTGCCGAAGGGAAGGGAATGGGCAGCCTGGAGAAACAGCAGAATGACAAAATCCTGAACTCTCTGCTTGCCAGAAACTCTGATGAACCGCTCGATGTCGGCAAGGCAAGTTTCAGGATCCAACCACTTACATTAAGTCGTGTTTTGCCTGCCATTGGTGGCACTGCTTCATGTTTTGTTCAGGCGAGCTAACAGCATCTGTGAACAATTTTCTAAGCAGGCAATTACAATGTACAAGGTGAAAAAGGAAAAGCAGAGAAGGAAAGAGAAAGATATGTCATCGAAATCTGATAAGCTTAAGCCCCAGAAGAAACTCAACAAGAAGTCATCGAAGAAAAAGGCTTAGGTCCACATCTTTGAGGTGACCACAGTTTTGAAAGCTTGAGCAAGGAGGCCTGTCGCATATTCGATTGTATTTGTCCGCTTTGAATCTATGGGAGAAATTTTGTTATTCCGTTTACTGGTTATGACACAAAAACCTGAATGCTGTTATAATATATTGTGCCCTGATAAGCGCCTGTCTTGTACTTTTCAAATCATGTTTGGGGTGCGGTTTGTATAACTCGTAAGAGTCCCGATTTGGTTCGTGAAACCTTTCTAAAAGGTGTTGCCCTGGCTAGTGCCAATGAAAGCTACTGTTGTCGACGGTGCGGATCTGATGTTGGCCTCTACGATGTGGCGTGAGATTATACATTTGATCAAATCTTTCCTCCGATACATTGTCAAGTTGTCATCGTTTGCAGTGGTACGTACAACATGGTGATCAAGTTGTGGACCTGATCCTGGCTGCTAGAGGTGCTGTATCCTTTATCCTGGGCACAGGATTGCATTCTTTTTGGGCTGCTATGTGATTTTTGCTGCCTTTGTGGGCTATTCAGTATATGATTCTACTATTTTTCAATTGTCGTGTGTATAGTTGTCTAGTTGTACACGAATGGTGTGTAGGTACGCAGTTGTGTGTGTACATAAACAAATGCTATAACGGTATTACAAATGAGAAGCATTTAAAAAAAGCAAATATCCGAGGATGCTATAGTGTTGTGTCATTTTTGGTTGCTACGGATTTTCGTCGTTTTTTATGCCCTGCATGCTGCAGTTAGTTGGTAGCTATCTAAAGCATGTCTAATTGCGCACGTGTGGTGTGAGTGCGATGGGTGCGTGCAGCGTGTGTGGTAGTGTGGGCGTGCATGTGTGTATGGACAGATGTGTGAGTACGATGTGCGTGCAGCGTGTGTGGTAGTGTGGGCGTGCATGTGTGAATGGACAGATGCTACAACTAGTTTTATATCGGTTGTGCACGCGGGTGGAGTAGGTGATCATGTATTAAGTTATTATGTTTATTATAGGTTCCAAATATTTTCTCAATCACGCAAAAGGCGTTTTTTCATTAAGGAGAAAAGTGTTTTAGTACAACTGGGGCGCTTTTACAAGATTTGACCATGAAGCGCTCACCCCTTCGAAGGTTTCCGCTAAGCTACTACTCGTTGCATTACACAACCGAGGTTCTTTGGCGCCGGCAGGACCGGTCACGCCCGCACGCCTGGCACGCGGCGGCGCCTTCTGCGCTCGCCAACGTCGCAGCCGTCAGGGAAGAGTTCCCTGAGAGACTTGTCGTCCTCCGGCTTGCCACTGAATAGGGCGTTGAATTTGTTCAACACAATGGACACAGTCAGCGGCGATGCATGGCCGAGGCGCTTCAGAATCAAGTACTCGCCGCGCTTGGACGCCGGTAGCCCTGCCATGCTCTGGGCAGCGAGCCGCCGGCTCCGCAGCGGCCTGCGCCACGGTGTAGTGGCCTTCTTTGGTGAAGGTCGCGGCCGGAGGGCTTCGGGTCTTGGCCTCTTGACTTTGTCGGCGAAGGTCTTGAAGCGACGCTCTGCTGAGGCCGTGTTCTCCGGCGGCGGCGGGGTTGCCAACACCGTCCGATCAACGTCCAGGTGCGCTGGCATAGGAAAGCCAGGCGACGGTGTGCAGCACACTGCATCATCCGCCGGCGCGTGGAGCTCCTTAGCCACAGCCGCGATCGTCACAGGGACCTCAACCACGCTCCATGGGAGATCCGCTCCATGTGTTGCTTTGTCGCGGCGGGTGTAGACGAACAGCGGCGCATCCCTCTGTGGCGATGCGGCTATCTCCGTTGTGTCCGACATGCCCTGGAGGTTGTCGGTGGCCTCCGCGACTGGCGTGGCCTCCGCAACGACCAAGACCTCCTCCGTTGCATACTCCTCTCCGGCAGGTTGATTGGCATCCGTATCAGCTGACGATGTATCCAGGATGGCAACCTCCTCCATCGAAAGGCTGGTCGTCGTAGGAGTGCCGGCTACCGGCTCCGGGGCCGGCCTTCCGGACAGCGGGTCTTCGAGAATGACGGCCCAGACGACGTCCCTCCAAGTGGCCATCGGATCTGCAGAGTACGATCCATGGCCCGAGCTATCGATTGGAGGCTCGATCGATGCTCCAGCCATGGGGTAAGCAGACCACGTCCGCCAAACCTTGGGAGCCTGGATCGCTTTGCCCGCTTCCTTCTTCCTCTTTCGCTTGCGACGTGTGGCAGAACCTCCTAAATAATATGGCCCACATGCACCTATCATTGTCTTAACAGACTTTTGACAGCCATGTATGTGTTCCATACCACTTGTCAGGTGTCCTCAAAGAACCCCGACTAAACCATATTTTATACTCATACCAGGATCAACAACGGAGTAACTACAACATTTGTTACAAAATATACATCAGAGTGCGGAAGAATAATACAATTAAATTTATAAAATATATGAATAAGTTAACTTTTACAAACTTAACTTCAATTGCGGAAGTAGAGTAGAACTACAGAAGACAACTTAGATAGAGCACATAAGTCGGGAGAGGACAACCACATCACATCGAGCCCACCAACATGAACTTGGTTCGAACACCAATTAGCACCTGCAACAAGGGTTCAACAAACCCTGAATACAAAAGTACTCAACAAGACTAACCCGACGAAAAGAGGGGTGAAGACTTAGAAATGCAGGCCAGAGGGACAAGGTAAGGCTTGCAAGAAATAAGGATTTTGTAGAATAGCTCTTGAGAAACAAATTTTTAACTCATCATGAGTTATAACAGAAAATAAAGTTGTCTTGCTCTAGCTCAAGCTTACCAACCAACTCCATTCTTATACCTTAATCAACATTTAAGTTGTTACTACGATGATGAACACCGATCGAGTCCCGAGAAGCAACGGCGATTCGAATCGATTTTACCCAGCTAGGACCTAGATCACCGATATACCGGAGACTCTAACTCCGCTGCATACCAGATCACAAGATATACCGGGATAACAACCGCAGCCATATATCAACCACATGATATACAGGAGACTCAAACTCCTAAGCATATCAATATACATGGGACTCTCAACCCCACAAATATACCACACCATGTGTGGGTGGTTATATAGTCTCGATATCACCAGTTCACCAACGAACGGGACCTAGTGCATCAACAGACGAAAACACTACAGAGGGACTCATTTCCCAATGCAAGTTACCCGTCCGGACTCGATTTATTAAGTATCATCAAGATTCCATCAGGTGAAGCCAATCTCATCTTTTTCATTCTTTTATTTTTTTTTTTGAAAACCTAGCTAATTAAGCAAGGCTAAGCATTACTACGTACTTTTCAAATAAACAGGTAACAAGGTAATATGGAAGTAAGACAGGTAATGCAACCGATAGGTTTTCACTCAACTCCTATTCCCTAATGCAGCATTTCATAACTAAAGTGATAAAAACTTTATAAAAATAAGGATAGGGTTTAAATGTGTAACATCTCGAAAAATCCATAAATCAAAATCACTCATATTAAAATTATTTTCAAAATATATTTTGAAAACTATAAATCATTTGAGCTCAATCATCTCATTCAAACTTTCATCCACCTCATGTATCTCTTCCGCTTCTCTCACACCAATTATATTCCACGCACCAATGCCCCTGCATCGCCGCCCGTCCCCCACCTCTCTCTCTTTGCTCGCCCTCGCCCGATGCCCGACAACGGCGCGTGCGCCGACCCTACCACCATCGCCGCCGCGGCACGCCCGCGCCCCGACCCCCTCGCCGACTGCAGCCTCGCGCGACACAGCGACACGTGGACCCTACCACTTCGCCTTGCCCATTGTGCAGTGGGACTCACCTTGCACTCGCACTCTCCCTCATCCATGCATAGCAGCAACACGACAAACGTCTGCTATATTTTTATCACGTACAAATAGCAAGACCCAACGGCATCGTGCCCCATATATTTTTACTAACACCTACTCACCATTTTAACCAGACATACAAAGCACCACAGCCAATAGCCAAGCACGTAATGCAAATCAACTTGCTTGCATGCACGTAACAGCACCATCTATGAGCTAGACGACGCACCGCCCCTGCTCGCACCATCTCATCACAGTACACGCATGCCTGCAGCTCAAATCTCATCACAATTCATGCATGCCTGCAGCTCAAGTCTCATCACAACACATGCATGCCTGCAGCCCGAGCAACTAGCTGTTGTGTCCCTCCGACCTTCGCTCTGCAAGTGGCGCTAGCAAGAGGCCACTATTAATGGCAGCATGCAAGCCGCTGGCTCAGCAACCTCCAGCCGTCTATAAAAAGACACGCCGAGGTGCTCTTCTCCTGCACCACCCAGCAGCTCGCTCAGCTCACTCACTCGCTTGCTCTTGCTTTGCCGTACGTCTACCGTATACACGGCCGTGCATACAAGCCGGACTCGCCTGTCGTCGTAGGACATGGTGAGCACCTCTTAAGCGCACTCTCGCTCTTCCCACTCTCTGTGTTGCTTTCTTCTTGCTTCTCCCCTTCCATCCCGTGATGTCCAGAAGCTCCACGAGCTCTCGGCCATGGCTTCCATGCAGGAGCAAGAAGAAGAACACTCGTGGCCTTGCTAGCTAGCTTCTCTCTCCCTTGCCATGCATGTGTGTATGACTTGTGGGTCCAGAGCAAAACACGCAAGAGCACCATGCACTACCAGCCAAACACATCACGTGAACACCCATTCTCTAATCACGCTTATTTATTTTCTACGTGATTAAATTTCATGCATCTGTCATGGTCACATAACAACTCCAATTCCATTATTTCTTTTTCTTAAATTCATCTAAAATTATATTCTATCTTTCATAAAAATCTTATAATTTTCTGTGCTCATTTGTATGTATGTGATTATTTATTTGTGCTTGTTTGCTTGCCGCGTACTTTAGCTGACGGAGTGAACGAGCTCAAGAACAAGGACGTCGGAGGCGAGTACCGCGAGTTCGGCACCGAGGACCCGAACGACCAGCAGGAGTTTGTTGATCAGGACGCGGACGGAGGCAAGTCCAGCCTATTCCCCTTTGATGCATGTTGAGCCTATTTTTAAACACAACCCGTAGAAGCCGTTTTAACTTGCATGTACGATATACGTACAAGTATTTTCGCTGCTAGTTATAACCCGATTGAATAGCCACCCTTGAATTGATTTTACCTGATATGTTATATTATTATTTAGTATGCTTAGGACTTGATACTCATGCTGGATACCCATCACTATGATTTTATCAAATACAATGATTTTAAAAGGAAAATGGTGTGAGTCATAAGAATGAATTATGGGTAATATGAAAGGATTAATGAACCAGTATAGATGGTGTTTACCCACTGCGTTGAATATTCATCTCATCTAACTCAATTTTTGTGCAACCACTCAACCCTGTATGTGGCAGGGTTTAGTCTAAATCCCTCTAGTTAATATGACATTCACTTGGAGGCAAGTGTGCAACGGGGCACTAAGGGTAGTTGGTTACTGAGAATTTTTATGAGATATATATAAGCGTTGTAATTTATTATGATGTTGTTGCCTTAGTGTGCCCGTGGTGAGCGCCTTATTAGCTAGGAGGGTAATGGCTTTGATGGATCTGTGCTCGCACTATGGTGTTAAGTTATGGTACCCTACTTGTGGTGAATGTGTACAACCTCTGCAGAGTATAAAATTTATTCGGATAGACGTGTCCACGATATATGGACGGGTTATGGTTTGGTTTCACCAACTGGTTGGGTTGGGATGAGTGAGAACATGTGAGTGAGTGTGATTTTAGAAATTGGTTATCTGCCATGTGTTGTGGGAACTGAGGGTTCAGCAGCACTTAAAATTGAGAACAACCTCCTTTTCATAAATACTGTTGTATATGGAAAAATATGTCTTTTACAAAGGTATTTATAAAATAAACCCTGCATGTGTCAAAAGATAGCTTTATGCAAATAACCCCAAGCTTTACCCTTGATTTATATATATATGCATATATTGTTATCCCATTCCATAGGGTAAGGTTGGATTTGCTGAGTACTTTGTACTCACCCTTGCTTTGTTGAACAGAGGAAGATTCAGAGTTTGATCCGGAAGCTGTGTACGAGTAAGGTCGTGTCTGCACCCAACTAAGCCTGTGACATTGGGATCCGTCAGATGGATACGTGGGAGTTTAATTTCTGGGTCCTTTGGACCTGGGCTATGTTCTGGTGTATTATTATTATCATTTGTCTTCATTGCCCTCGTTTGGCAAGACTACTAGACTGAGACTTATCTGTTGTAATAAATGTGTTACTAGCCTCCTGGGACTAGTATTTGTATCACATTTGAGTTCCTGTTCAACGGAGACGCTTCAAAATGCATCCGGGGTTTGCCTTTGTTAAAGAGAAGTTAGATTCCAAATATCAGATTTGACATCAACTCTGTGGATCGACGATACTGGCACCATTATGGATGACTTCAACACCATTGGTGGATGACATTTTTCTGAAGCTTGTTCACCACGATTCAACTCACTTTCGAAAACTACACGTAATGGAATGATGCATGCTTTAGCATGATGACTTATGACATGATGCACGATAATGCATTGATGAAAACATAACAAGATTAATTAACTAGCTAATTATAAACTATTTTAAAAATATTATACAAGATAAATATAAAACTCCACATATTCTAAAATCACATAGCCATATTATGTGTTAACATGACATAGCAGCATCATACAAAGGTGAAGGAACCACATTTTCCAATTATATATTTTTATTATAATTATAAACTATTTAATTAGCAACAAACAAGATAAATCAAAAGATAAAGCATACGTCATCCAATGACCATAATATTTTTACCATAACACAAACATGGCATCACAAACATGTCATAAAAAATTTCAAGTCAAAAGGAGTTACATAGCGTGAGATATGAATTTCCTTCTTTTTAAGCATTAAATAAAAGGCATAAAACATGACTAATTATTTTTCTACAAATCATGCTATGTTTCATATTTTTAATAAAAAAACTAGGCATCATAAGAAACACAACAACATTTGGTTCACCAAAAACGGAGTTATCAAACTCTAGATATGAATTTTTAAAAATTCAGAAAAGTATTCACAAATAGGTCCTTAGAGCACTATTCACCTGAGTCACGAAATTTACATTAGGGACCCTGGAAAACTTCCAATTCTTGCGCCAAGTCCTGGTCGCGAATGGAAAACAGAGGAGCTCGTCGGGAACGGCGGTCATGGCGGCAGGGTGCTCGTCGGCGAAAAAGGAGTGGCGGAGAATCATCCTGGGACTCGTGAACACCCGATTAGGGGCACATCCCCGCGAGAGACCGCTCGTGGTGGCCTGCTCGCGTGCAGCGGCGAGCAGTGGCTACTGCTCGCAGTGGCGGCGCACCACTGCAGTGGAGGAGGTCGGGGAAGGAACTAGGGAGCAGCAGCGCGACCCGAGCAACGCGGTGGCACTTTCGTCTCGGGCGGAGGCAGGCCAGGGGCGAAGGACAGCGGTGGGGATGGTGCTCGCGACGACGGCCATGGCGGCTGTGAAAAGAAGAGGAAGAAGAAGACAACGCCGGCTTAAATAGAGCAAGGACAGGGATGGCGAGGTGGCAGGTGACTTCACAAACTTGTCCACGTGGCCAGGTGCTCGAACGCGCACGCGAAGACGCGAGAACGGCCACGGCGGCATCGGTGAGCAGTGAGGTGAGGAGGACGATGATGATGTCATTGGTATTGTAGCAGCTGAGGTCATTCAGAGTTTTGCAAATTACTCCCAAAAATATATAGAAACTTAAAAATCTCCAAAAATAAAGTTTGCATAACTTTTCAAGAGCTACACTTTTTATTTAAAAACATTTTCAAATTCTTCTTAGTTTTTGAAATATGAATTCAAAATTAAAAAGAAGGTAAAACCCTAGAAAAGAGCTTTTGAAATTACTTTTGATTTTTCTAAACAACTTGAAAATCTTCACATGTATAGAATGCTCAACTTTTCAAACCAAACATTTTTCATATACAAAGTTTTCCCAAATTATACATAATTTTTAAATTATGGGTTTAAAATCAAAAGGGGACAAATGTTGGAAAAATATATTTTCAAATTTATTTAAAATTATTTTTAGAAACTTGAAAAACTTTGAATACCATAATTGTAGCTCTTGTCAATATATACAAACCGTATTTTGAGAGTATACCAAAATTCTTTATGGATTTTGAATTTAGAAAAGGGGATAAAAGGAATATTTCAATTCGAAGGATTTTAAAATTAAACAAACACCATAAGAATCATTATTTCATGTATTAAACAAACACCATAAAAAGACATTAAAGAAACATGAATTCATTTATGCCATGATGTTCAATGATTATGCTTGATAATGCATATAATTAATATTTTAAGTTGTCATTAACATATAGGATGTTACACGACGCCTGCGATGGCGCGAGCGATGAGCGTGGCCGTGCTGCTGAGAGTGGTCTTGCTGGGCTGCGCCCCCGCCCACCGCGAGTACGCGACCGCCGCCCACAGCGTCGATGGTGTTGCCACAGCTGAAACATCCTCAATTTTCCACGAAGGGAAAATACACAGAATGGCGGATAATATAATAGTTTGAAGCATCAAACCATCTCATTATCTCGCAATAGTCGATACAGGATCCATACATCGTACAAAAGATTACAATTAGGGGGAATTACATAAATAATTCACCGCCACACTGGCGGAATCATCAGAGTAGCAGCAGCCTCTGGAACAGCTGCAAAAGGCGGAAGTACAATAAAATCTCCAAAAAGAAGCCTGAGCGTAGGAACGAGACGTCTACTCCTCCTCATCGTCATAGTCGTAGTCGGGCTCACCTGCCAAATAATTTTCAGTACGGTTTGTACTGGCCACATCTCCCACCCTATGCTTTGCTTTTGCTATGTAGTATTTGGTGGGATGCAAGGATATAATCAAATCGACCTATTATGTGGCTGTAGTTTCCTATGCAAATAGTGACCAATATTATATAATATAATTCATCAAATTTTAATCCATCTCATCCACACATCCAAACCCATTCCATCACCATCACACACATCTCACCCTCTCGCACTCAGTCGACAGGTCCAACTCCCTCTCGGAGCCTGTCTCAGCGGCTCACAGCCGGAAGGGTAACACCAGGGGGAGAAATAGAAGGACTCCTCTCACTACTCCCGAGAAGCGTGGGTCTTAGGAAAGAGCCATACCAGTGGCCCACGGACTATATATAGATTCATAAACTCTGCAGAGCGTGTACTCCCGTAACCACAAGATCACTATCATCGGCGGTGCCCCGCCTAAGCTGATTCCGGCTGCTTTCTAACCGGTGCGATGCCACCCTACCACTCAGTACTGGGACATCCCGGATAGATACCACCGGCACACTGAGACTGTGAGACATAGTACCGGGCCCCCGTGGTCACTATGCTGTCTAAGGAGGGTGTGGGTCTCCACGCCCGTACCTCCCGACACTTTCTGCTAACAACCTAGTAGTAGTGGCACCGTCCTAGCTAGTCAGACATCCGTCTCCCGCCCATTCAAGAGCGAGTGGTGAGCACGTAAGTCCCAAGGTTCCGGTCCTCAAGAGATATCAGGTCCTAGGGGGGATCAGACAGGATTATCTTCTCTTTTGGACTACAACAGTCCGTGCTACAACAGCACCTCCTTCCCGGGGCTTCGCTCCACGAAGGTTCTCACCCCCGGGATCTCCTTATGCATCACAATGTGCCCGCCACAAGCACCTCACACGGGAATACCCAGAACACATTCCCCGGCAAGACTCGCCCACATGGCTCGTCGTAGAATCCTGTCCGATCGACTCAACCCTCACCACACACCCAAGACGCACGCAGCACTCTCCCCAAGTAAAGTGGCACCACGTGCCTTAACCATATGACCATACTCTCCACCACGCATCATTATCACACAGATATAAGCGTAGTAGAAGTAAAGCATCATAGATAAAATAAGCAAGCGTCTAGCCTATCAGCAGGTGTGCAGGAGTAAGGTTGCGACAAGGTAAAGGCTCATCAGGCAGTTCTACCATGCAACCTATCATCAGGTGATATTCATAATTAAAGCACTAGCAACTAGATATTATGCCATGCGTAATAGGATCTACGAGGTTGGGTGGGGTGTGGCACCTGTGAAATCGTCACCGAGCTCCTCCTCGTACTCGTAGTCGTCCTCCTCAAGCTGATCCTCCTCTGAAACGAGACATAATAGCCGCTAACGCGGCTCCTATAGAGTCAACACAAAGAAGCAATAAAATTCAATAACTCCAAATGCACTCATACACAAGCCTATGACGTAGAGCTTATTTTTATGAAAATTTGGACACTTGGTTCATATTTTTTGGAGTTCGTATGAAGAAGTTATGAATTTCCGAAGTTTATTCTATTTTCGGAAAAAGAAAAAGGGCAGATTAATCTGGAGCTGACACGTGGCAGCTCCTGATTGGGCCACGTGGCGTGCAGAACAGTGCAGCTGAGGATGTGCTGACGTCATGCTGACATCAGCACTGACGGGACCAATCAGCGGCTGACAGGTGGGGTCCACTGTCTAGTCACTGACAGGTGGGGCCAGGTCAACGGTCAACGTTGACGGTCTCGACTGGGCCTCGAAAGGACAGGGCTGGATCTGGTTCGAGTTTGGTCGGCCACTGTACACTCGAGGTGGGGCGGTCCGGTCGACCCCTCGAGGACGGAGCTCGCTCTGGCGAACGGACTAGCCTCGAGAACGAAACCTCGCCTGGCGAACGGACTGGCCTCGAGAACGAAGCCTCGCCCGGCGAACGGGCATGACCTCGAAGACGGAACTTTGTTCGCACGAAAGGGGCAGCCCTCGAGAACAGTGTGCCCCTCGAGACTTGACCATCTGGCCTCGAGCCGGGACCTCGACTCGGGCAGGACCTCGATTAGGGCCAGGACCTCGACTCCGTCGGTCGGACCTCGACTCGTCGGGTGAACCCTCGACTCCGTCGGGCGGACCCTCGACTCGTCGGGCGGACCATCGAAGAATGTCGGGTGGACCCTCGACGAACGTCGGGCGGACCCTCGACTCGTCGATCGGACCCTCGACTCGTCGGGCGGAACCTCGACTGGTCGGGTGGACCCTCGACGAATGTCGGGCTGACCCTCGACGAATGTCGGGCTGACCCTCGACTTCGTCGGTCGGACCCTCGACGAATGTCGGAGCTTAAGCTGAGCTACGTGGCTGGTCGGCTAGGTGCTCTAACTCGGGGAAATCGACCCTCAAGCCGGTGGCGGTCAGCGAGGCGCGGCAGCAGCGTTTGGCGACGGCGAGGCCAAATCTGCCGGCGAAACCGGGCGTTGGTCTCCATCTTCCTTCTTGCCCTTCGATGGGAGAAGCTGGGATCTCCATGAGCTAACTACCGGGGCTGGTCGAGGCACGGCGGGGCGTGCGCGGCTCGGCGGCCACGGCGGACGCTCCGGCGGCCAGAGTCCGGGGAGGCCGGAGCTGCAAAAGTGCGTGGCTCCAACTGTGGCCCGTGCCGGCTCCAAGAGGTTGCCAAAAACGTGCTCTAGACTACGGTGAAGCTATCGGTCGCGGTAAGGAAGGAAACAGGGGTAAGGGGTGCGAGAACATCGACGATGTACTGGTGGTGGCCATGGCCGAGCAGGGCGAGGGCGGGGATGCTTACTCGCGCAGCGACGGTCGAGGCAGGTGACGCAGGCTTGGTGGCGACTCGGTGCAGGGGAGCGAAGCCGGGCGTCGAGGTGGGTATGCGGCGCTCCCAGGTCCTCCTCAGCGCGCGGACGGCGGCAGCAGCAGCACTCTAGCTCCGCCTCCTTCCTGCTCCTCCCTCCTTCTCTCTCTCTCTCGACCGATCTGGCGGCGGGTCTCCACAAGGACGGCGGGGCGATGGGGAAACCCTAGAGGCCAGGGTGCTCCTCTTTAAATAGGCACGGCGGCCGGCCATGGACGGCGGAGGCAGAAGATGCCCATCGGGCGGCTGTGCGCGGCCACGATTAGGGTTAGGGTTCGGTGAAGCGCGGTGCAAGCAGGCGGTTAGATGGACGGCGCGGGACGCGGCCGTACTCGGGCGGACGGCGGAGGCGCGCGGTGCACAAAAATGGTGCGTCGGACGCGACGCGCGGTCGACAGAAGTGGTAAAAGGAAGGAGCTGACAGCTCGGTCCCACGCGTCAGCGGGACGGGGCGGCGAGCGGCGGAGACAGGCCCATGTTGGGCCGTCCTGGTTAACTGGGCCGCGGCAGCGCGCGAGCGAGCGCGCGCGCGAGCGGGTGTCGGGACGCGGCAGCGCGTCGAGCGCGACTGGGCCGACTCTCGAGGCAGGCCGGTCGGGCGAGCGCGCGAGCGAGCGGGCAGGCGGCAGCGCAGCAGGCCGAGCTGGGCCTCGAGCTCGGGCAGGCGGTCGAGCTGGGCCTCGAGCTCGGGCAGGCGGCGGTCGAGCGCGCGGACGAGCTGGCCAGCGCGGGGTGGGGTTCGGTAGCAGGCATATATGTATACATACATATAAAAGGTTATTCGATTTTTATTAACATCACATAAAATCGAATAAGAGGCGAATCAAACTCTGGTTATTTAAATGTAATGCTCGGGCTATCGTCAAGTGCTATTTGTGCATCTATTGGCGAATTTCCTACATGACATCCACCATACACTGGCAAACTTTAGAAAAATTTTTAAAAGCCCGTATTTTTAGAGACCGGATTTCTAGGGTTGTTACAGTCCTACCCCCTTATGAGAATCTCGTCCTCGAGATTCAAGAGTGTAACTTACTCTTCAAAAAGGTAGGGGTAGAGCTTCCTCATTTCTGACTCCTTCTCCCAAGTTGCTTCCCGTTCTGTGTGATTACTCCACTGAATCTTCAGATATGGTGTGCTGGAACTTCTAGTTTCCTTGGTGGTTCTGTCCATAATGCGGACGGGGTGCTCTCTGTACTCCAAAGTGTCCTGAATATCGAGTGCCTCTGTGGGTATCGGATGCTCTGGCGGCTGCAAACACTTACGCAGTTGCGACACATGGAACACTGGGTGTACTCCTGCCAGTTGTGGGGGCAACTCTATTCTGTAGGCAAGCTTGCCAATCCTTTCACTGATTCTGTACGGTCCCACATATCTTGGTGCTAGCTTTCCCTTTACATGGAACCTGACGGTCCCTCGAAGCGGGGAGACCTTGAGGTAGACATAGTCTCCTACCTCAAACTCGAGGTCTCTGCGTCTCTTGTCGGCATAACTCTTTTGACGGCTCTGGGCAATTTTTAGATTTTCTCGTACCTGAGCGACTCCTTCCTCGGCCTCCTTAATGGTGGCCGGGCCAAAGAACGATCTTTCACCCGTTTCAGACCACATCAAGGGTGTTCTGCATGGTCTTCCGTACATAGCTTCGAAAGGTGACATCTTGAGGCTAGCCTGGTAACTGTTGTTGTAGGAGAACTCTGCAAAGGGCAAGCTCTTCTCCCAATCAGTCCCATATTTCAGAACACAAGCTCGAAGCATATCCTCAAGTATCTGGTTCACTCTTTCTGTCTGCCCATCTGTTTGAGGGTGGTATGCGGTACTGTAATCTAGCTTGCTGCCGATCGACTTGTTCAGGGCTTTCCAGAACTTGGACGTATACTGCGGCCCACGATCGGATATTATACTCTTAGGGGCTCCATGCAGCTTGAGAATGTTCCCAACATACAAATCTGCTAGCTGGCCGACTCGGGCATCAGTCCTGATGGCTAGGAAGTGAGCTACCTTAGTCAAGCGATCGACTATTACCCATATGGCATCATGGCCCTTCGGGGTTCGAGGCAAACCCACAATGAAGTCCATAGAAATGCTATCCCACTTCCATTCAGGTATATCTAGTGGCTTTAACAGCCCTGCAGGTCTCTTATGCTCAGCCTTGACGCGTTTGCAAATGTCGCATTTAGCAACATGCTCTGCAATGTCTGATTTCATGTTCTTCCACCAGAATTTCTTCTTCAAATCAGCATACATTTTAGTACTGCCTGGGTGGATACAATACTTGGAATCATGACCTTCTGATAGGATTTCGTTGCGGATAGCTGGGTCGGCAGGCACACAAATTCTGTCCTTGTACCAGTAAGTGCCTAGCTCATCCTCACTGAACTCTGGGCACTTGCCTTGTGTCAGGAGTTCGTGTATCTCCCAAATTTCTGGGCAATGGCGTTGGGCTTCACGGATCCTATCCATGAGGGTGTAGTGTACGCGAAGCTCATTCAACAGGCCATGAGGTATCACCTCCATCTGTAACTCATCAATGCCCTCTTGCAACTCTTTGGGCAAGGCGGTGGTGAACAAGGCATGACAATGACTTTTGCGGCTAAGAGCGTCAGCGACCACATTGGCCTTCCCAGGGTGATAGAGAATCTCCACGTCGTAGTCGTTAAGCAGCTCAAGCCAACGACGCTGTCTCATGTTCAGATTTTCCTGGGTGAAAAAGTATTTCAAGCTCTTGTGATCGGTGTAGATCTCGCATTTGTTCCCTATCAGGTAGTGCCTCCAAATCTTCAGGGCATGGACCACGGCTGCAAGCTCGAGATCATGGGTGGGGTAACGCTGTTCATGCTCCTTAAGCTGGCGGGAAGCATAGGCAATGACTTTCCCATTCTGCATTAGAACACAACCAAGCCCGAAGCGAGATGCATCGCAATAGACCACAAAGTCCTGGTGGATATCGGGCAAGGCTAGAACAGGCGTTGTGGTGAGCTTCTCCTTCAGGGTCCGGAAACTTTGTTCGCATTGGGGCGTCCATTCAAACTCTTTGGTCTTCTTTAGGAGGTTGGTCATGGGGCGAGCTATCTTAGAAAAGTTCTCGATGAATCGGCGATAGTAACCAGCCAATCCCAAGAAACTTCTCACATCAGTCACATTCTGTGGCTGCTCCCATTCCTTCACTGTCTCAATCTTGGACGGATCGACAGCCACTCCATCAGCATTGAGCACATGTCCTAGGAAAGCGACCTCCTCAAGCCAGAACTCACACTTGCTGAACTTGGCGTAGAGCTGATGTTTTCTCAACTTCTCCAGTACCATCCTCAGATGTTGTTCATGCGCTTCGGCGGTGGCAGAATAGACAAGAATGTCATCAATGAAGACCACCACGAACTTATCCAGCTCCTGCATGAACACTTTATTCATCATGTTCATAAAATAAGCTGGCGCGTTCGTAAGACCGAAGGACACGACGGTGTACTCATACTGCCCATATCTGGTGACAAATGCTGTCTTAGGAATGTCTTCCTCTCTGATCTTCATCTGATGGTAGCCTGATCTGAGGTCAATCTTGGAGAAGTACTTGGCATTACGAAGCTGATCAAGCAGGTCATCTATCCTCGGCAAAGGATACTTGTTCTTTATAGTTACGGCATTCAGGTTCCGGTAATCAATGCACATCCTCTGCGTTCCATCCTTCTTCTTAACAAACAGAACAGGAGATCCCCAGGGCGAGGCACTGGGCCTAATGAACCCTTTCTCGGATAGTTCTTCAAGCTGTTTCTTAAGCTCCTTAAGCTCGTCAACTGCCATACGGTAGGGTCGCTTGGAAATCGGACTCGTACCAGGCATCAGGTTGATCACGAACTCAACATCTCTGTCCGGTGGCATTCCTGGTAGCTCTTCCGGAAAGACGTCCGGGTACTCGCAAACTACGGGCACTTCCTCAAGTGACTTCTCTTCCAAGGCACACAGCATGGATATATCTGTCCCTTTGTTTGGCTCACATCTGACCTGACGGCCACTTGGATGGGTTATATCCACAAATCTGGGTGAGCAAGATATCACTCCTTTGTTCTGGGTTAACCAATCCATCCCTAGAATGACGTCTAGGCCTCCGAAGGGTAGCAAGGTAAGATCAGCAAGAAAGGTAAGACCCTCGATGGTGATACTCACTCCCTTACATATTTTGGTACAGCAAATGTTGCCCAAGGGTGAACTGGTGTATAAGGCCTCTTTTCATGGAGTAACAGATATATGGTGCTCTCGTGCAAACTTGGAGGATATATATGAACATGTAGCACCTGAATCAAACAGCACGGATGCCTTAACTCCATGCACTAAAAACATACCGTACACCACGTCGGGGGCACTCTGGGCAGCTTTTGCTGAGATGTGAGTGAGGCGGCCACGGGGTGCTCCGGATGGCATCTGCTTGTGCGGGGTGCCTTGGTTCTGCCTGGCGGGCGTTGGTGTAGCTGGTGCAGCCTTGTTTGGGCACTCGGCGGCCTTGTGACCTGGCTGGCCACAAGCGAAGCAAGTGTAGGTCATGCCGCCTGTGGGGGTTGGCGCGGCGGACCTCCACGTGCTACCTCCAGGTGCGGCACGAGCGTATGCTTGGCGGTCCTGAGCAGGGCGGGGGTAGTTGCTGGTGTGGGTACCACCGCCCCGGCTCGAACCGTGAGCCGCTCCCTGGGCGAAGCGAGAGCGGGGAGGCTGAGAGGTCTCACCACGCGACCTCCGTGGGGCAGGTGCGCGGGAGGTGCCCTCAGTACGGCGCTTCTTGTTTTTGCCAAGCGCCTCCCTCTCCGCGAAAACCTCGTCGCGGTCCTTCTCAATCTCCATGCACCTGTCAATCAGGTCACGAAGGGTGTGGCTCTTGGTGCCTGAGAGAGAGAGCCTGATACGACTAGACAAGCCCTTGCGGTAGTAGTACATCTTCTCCTTCTCAGAGTTCACCACTGAGACGGGTGCATAGCGTAGCAGGTTGGTGAAGCGGGTGGTGTACTCATGCACCTTGTCAGCTCCCATGGAGATGTTGCGGAACTCGTTCTCCTTCTTCTCCAACGCACCCTCACGGATGAAGAATGCGCGGAACTCGTCCACAAACTCATCCCAGGAGATGTTAGCGGGGTCTCGGTGGGTTTCGCAGAGGCTGTCCCACCAAGATCGTCCAGCACCCACAAGCTGGTGAGCTGCCAAGCCAACGCACTCCTCGTCAGTGCAGGTGGTCAAGTCCAGCTTCTTCTCAATCTCCTTAAGCCAATCATCAGCAGCGATGGGATCGATGCTGGTGCCGTCGAACGTCGGGGGCCTCAGCTTGAGAAAGAACTCCAACTTCTTGTAGAAATCATCGCGGGGCTCCCGGTGCTGGGGGTGCAGCACGCTCTCAGCTAAGACTCGAAGAAGCTCGGTCTGCTGGGCCATCACATCCGCCAAGAGTGGCACGGGAAGTGGTGGTGGAGCTGCATCTCCTCCTGCGGCAGGCTCGGGCTCAGCAGCAGGCTGTGGCTGTCTTCCAGCCACACCTCTGGCAGCTGGTTCCGGCTCAACTACCGGTGGTGGCGATGGGTGTGCAGGTCGTGGGGTGGCAGCGCGGGGTGGCTCCTCAAAGTCGAGGGGTATGCGACCAACGCGTGCACGACCACTTCTGCGTCCGCGGCCCCTGGCAGGCACGGGTGAAGGAGAGCGATTTCTCAGGCGGCTGGCACGACGAGTGGACATCCTGCTCAACAGAAACCTTAGATTAGGGCATACGCGCTTATTATAACTTTGATATTAAAGACATACTTATTTAAAATAATTTTAAAACATTGCTAATTTATCCAACACTCAGACGAAGAAGCATGAAGATCCAATAAGATGCGATAAAAACCAAATCATTCATTACATCAGGGAGGTTACATGGCGATGTCTTTAGCGGCTACGCTTGGAGACTCGCGAGAAACGTACTACACGCAGGTAGTCTAGCAAAAAAAAAGGGGTGGACAACTACTCAGCATCATGGTGAGTCTGGTCACTTGGCCATACAGGGCCCATCATCTCCTGACCTGGTATTACTCTAGACCATCTCTAGAGGCTGGTCCAAACTGTAAGCTGTAGGAGGTATACCGATGCCAGATGCTTGGATCTGCTCGTCAGTCATCTGAAGGCGAGAGACGTAGCGACGGGCCTCCTCGAGCTGAGGGGTGGACACTGCCTGTCCACTAAGTCCAGTGGTGGGACATCCACTCAAGTTGAGGCAAGATTGCCCTAGCTCAAATGTCTCAACCCTGACCTTCTTACGGCCACGTAAGGGAAGCTCATCCTGCAACTCCTTGTACTCTCTGACCCTCTTACGATCTGACCTCTTCCAAGCTTCCACAGTGCGTTTGAGCTTATCCATGAGGTATACCGTCTTATGGACATAGTTGATCAAGTGTCCCTGGTTGTAGCTAGCAAGGGTGTATTCCTGTAGCAGCTTCCCACGTTGAGCCTTGCACTGCTCACGGAGTTTGTCCCTGTAGGCAGCATCTTGACTCTTTTCCTGGAATCTCTTTGCAATGTCTTCGTTCTTCTCAGCCATAGTGGTCTCAAGCTCCCAGATGTTCTTGTTGAGTTGGCTGTTGTGTATTTGAAGCTTATCCATTTCGCTCATCAGACTAGTGATCTGATCCTGGTGAACGAGCTCTTTGCGTGCTATCTCACGCTCTAGATCTGCAATCTCTTGCTTCCATGCCGCTTCCTTAGCCTCCGACTTGTTGATCCTCTCATCAACTTCCATCAGGTAGCGACGATCACGGCGTCCCTTCCGCTCCAACTCAGCAATGTACATTTCCTGACACTGCATGTACATCATGGAGGCGCGGTGGCAGGGGTTGCGGTCGACTCTGGTATTCTGCTCGATGTAGATGACCTTTCCCCAAGTATCCTGCTGATCATCGAGGGCACGAGGAAGCAGACGAAAGCGACTTTCCTTCAGATAGTCAGCTCCGTTGCGCAGCACAGTACGGAGTGCCTGGCGTGAAACGGTCTGAACACACATGCTGGTGTCGTTGTCGAAGGCGAAGTCAGTGAAGGCGGTAACTTCGGGCAGGTTCATGCTTGCAGGCACGTTGATGTGGACTGCCTTGTAGTCCTCGATGCCTCCTTCAAGGGTGGGCTTGCCGCGGCAAAGATACTCGACGTTCTCCACGGGAACACCTAGCTCGGTGAGAACCTCGCGAAGCACGTGAGCATAGCCCCCATGCTCTGTTCCGTCGAGTCTGAACTCAACGATATCCATTGGTGGTAACGGACCAAGCGGCAAGTTGGGGTCCATCTGCAGGTGACACGAGAAAGAAGTTAGAAAAGTTGCAGAAAGAGGTAAGCCATGCATAAAAGCGTATGCAATGGTCGGTGTATAACCGAGAGATTTCAAGATTTTCCTAATTCTATCGTCCAATCCTATGGGTCTCGTCCTAGGGTCAAGCATGGCTCTGGTACCAACTGAAACATCCTCAATTTTCCACGAAGGGAAAATACACAGAATGGCG
>CM041634.1:5959597-6088985 GCA_023333625.1 Bothriochloa decipiens | reverse complement strand
GATCACGATACGACGCGCCACTAAGGGGATGACGACCCGGCCCTTGCCCATTTGACACTACACCCGGGTTCCGATGTAGCGCGTCGCTAAGAGGGTTACGCCCCACATGACTGTTATAATTGCATCCCCTAAAAGATTTGAACAATCTTGCATGATTTTATGAGCACTAGCTCATTAACAAATAGGGGCATTAACATTACTCAGAATGCAGTAGCACCCCCTTATGATGGCTTCATTTTGTAAGTACTCATGGACTTTATGTGAGGTTATCCATAACCAGTTTTGGGTTATATGAGGAACCTTAGTGATGTATGGTCATCGTTCTCTTACCCTGTGTAATACTATGCTATATGCTTGTCTTCTATCCCCTTCCCTAGAATAGCTAGACAGACAATCATTTTTTAAACTGTGCAAAAACATAGCTTTGTCATTTCAGCTATGTTACAATTCATTAAATTAATATTGTACTCCACAAGGCATCATTATGGGCTCACATAGGCGTCATTAGGGGCTCACATAGGTGCGCTTAAGGCCTGGGCGGAGCGGTAGGTGGAGGTATAGGTGTCATGCCACCAGATCCAGAACTACGGTGACTAAGGGATTGATTTGCTCTGCTGGATCCATTGCAGCACCACTCCCTTTCTGGCCCAGGATTAGCGATGTGCATCCGTTTGCAGGGGAGGGGAAGGGAAAGGGATTGGGGTCGTGATCCTGCAGGGAGCGCGTGCGACGTTGTCAATTTTTGTGGCAGCGCACTGAGATTGCATTGGACTGCAGACACCCTCCACAGGAGGAGAGTGGGAGCAATGTTGCGTTTGCCCCTTCACTTTTCTAACAAATCCTAGAGATTTCTTTACTATCATTCCTTTTACTGATTTTTTACATTCTGGTCCTTTTTTACATATATGCAAAACAAACTGATCCTTTTTTACCTTGAATATTATTGCTCATATGTTTGCATTAATAATGCGCATCTTAATGTGTGTTTTATTCTGTTTAAGGTTGAAAGTTGAATCAATACCTGTTCTTTGTTTCTGAAAGCCATATCAGGGTGAAGAATATTTAGTTATTTGCTTATCTAGCAGGGTTTCCCACTTCCTGTCAACGATTTAGTGCTGTCATTGCTGTTGTATGTGTGGTCTCTTATTATCCTTTTCAAGTTATTTGTGCCTTAATAACCCATTGCCCTATAAAACCGCAATGCACACGCCTCATGTGATTCATATGTGAATGTAAATCGTTGTTCAGTGGAAATACATCTCTTTTAACTGCTATTTGTTTATTGATATGCACCTTTCTGTGGAATCCATTGTTGTTTCATTGATCTTCTACACTTAGTTGTCAACATCATCTAACAAATTGCTCTAAAACAATTGTGCTACAACTCTATTTTTGTAGAAAATCAGCTGACCATCGTTTAAATATTTTCTGTTAAATAGGGTTTTGATGTTCAGGAGTCTGTCTTTCTTCCAGAGTCTAATTATTCAGATATTGAACCTGTTATTTGTTGTTTGGATGTGCAGTGTAAATTTACTCAAAGTGTTCTGGACATGACATCTGCACCTTCACTACTGCTTTGGCACCATAAAAAATTGTTAACGGGAAGCAATTCGACTAATGGTTCTCAGCAATTCGCTACTGCTTTGGATGAGAATCAGCAGCAATTGGTAACGGAACATGAATCTATTACAGTTCGTCATGCTCCACCTCAAGTTTGTGCACTTAATCTTGGTTCATCAGCTGATAGTCCATTGGACATGGCTTCTGCTAGTTGTGCAAATCCATCTAGCTATGCTAGTGGGGAGTCCAAGATTGCTGAAAGGAATGTGAACCCAGAATGTAATGTCGGCAGTATGGGTGATGCAAATATAGTGCATAGAAAGTTTCAAGATGAAAATGGGCCTTGTATTGGTGCTGACAAGCTATGTTCCTCCAATCTTAGTGTTATTTGCTCTTCACAGAAGTCTGCAGAGGGTCGTCTTTCCATCAGTGTTCCTCAAGACAAAGCAATTGATGCACCAAATGATAAACCTCTTGACAAAGATGAAAAAGAAAAGCAACCTATATCTAATTTGGTTCAGGAATTGAATGAACATCCAATTGGTGGTGTTACACCAACTGCCCCCAGAACTACTTACCATAAGAACCGCTTTACATCTATATCACGTGCTTTTGGAGATGGTTCAAAATTACTGCCAGAAGAACACGTGTTGACTGGCTTTGCTGGTGGTTCTAAGAAGGCACGAAGTCAAGTTTCATACTCGGTTTCTCCTAGAAGTGAGGGACTTGCCTTAAAAAACAAAGGCCATTTCGACAAGATACAATCTCATGTTAGTGCTAAGACAAATGATGCAAAGAAACTTCCTGATAGTTCTAGAAGTGGGCATAGCAGTCCGGAGTCATTGACTTGTGTTGCAAATGTTCTTGTTACAGTTGGTGATAGAGGTTGGAGGGAGTATGATACCCAGATCACAATGGATTCTGATGGTCAGAGTGAACGGAGAATATGCGTGAAACTTGCTGAAGGGACCAAGTATGCTCACAAGGTCTGTCAAGTTTTGCAGCCTGGAGCCACAAACCGCTATACGCATGCCATTATGTGGAAAGGTGGGGCTGAATGGTGCCTGGAATTTCCTGACAGAAGCCAGTGGTTGATTTTCAAGCAAATGCATGATGAGTGTTATAGCCACAACATCAGAGCTGCTTCTGTGAGAAACATTCCAATCCCTGGTGTCTGTTTAGTTGAAATCCATGATGATAATGATGTGGTATCCTTTGTGCAACCTGAAGATTATCTTGTCCACATTGGAACAGATGTTGAAATTGCTCTTGATCAATCCCGTGTGTTATATGACATGGACAGTGATGATGAACAGTGGATATCAAGCTCGCGGGAATTCTTATTAAGAGACAACACCACACTTGAGTTGGCAGAATATTTGTTTGAGAGGGTCATGGACAAACTAGAGAAGTTTGCATATAGCCACAACTGTAATGAACTCGGCATTGATCAGATGAAGGAACTGGATATTGATGATGTACCTCTGGACATTATTGAAGCGATACATACATATTGGCAAGATAAGAGGCAGAAAAAGGGAATGCCACTTATTCGACATTTTCAGGTGAACACATATTTTTGTGTTCTATTTATTTATTTTTGGCTTCTTGTTTAGCTTTTCTATTGTTTAGTGATCATTTGGTTGATACAATGACGAAAGCAGGTGAGCATTGGATAGTTGTTATCTAGCTCTGTCATTATGTTTCATGTAATGTTCAGTAAGCATCTTGGATCCTTCATGGTACCAGAGTAACTACATATAGATAACTGCAGTTAACTTTATGTACATATTTATTTAATAGCTAGGCATATAGTACTGAAGCATGCTTGACATTATTTTGCAAACAAGTTGCCACTTTCAGCTTTTTTCTCAGCTTTTTGATACTGCTAGTGCCAACTTAGTGAGGTAAAAACACCATAACACTCCTTCATTTGCTGCAAATCCATCTCGTCCCAGGGTATCATTCTGATTAAGGCGTATTGAACTAGTTCCTCGGGGGATATTTTTGTTGCTTATTCATTGGCTAAAGATATGAAAACCTTATTTTTTTGAACGGTAGCAGTGAAGCGATTGTTTGGTCATAGTTTGTTCTTCTGTTCTTATCAATTATTTTTAGAATTCAGGGTAACATAGATGCTTCCTGTGAAATAATTTATTGTTTTTCCTGAGCTTTGATTATGACATCTTTCCAACAAATAATTGCTGAGAACGGGCACAATCTTGTTCTAACTCTTACATCATTTTCACTTTTCAGTCCGCTATGTGGAAGGTCTACGAGAAGCAGGTACATGAATGGGAATCAAAAGTATACAGAATGCAGGGTTCATCAAATGGGTACCAAGAAAAGAAATTGCCTCCCAAGCCTGCATTGTTTGCCTTCTGTTTGAGGCCTCGTGGACTCCATGTACCATACAAGGGGCCAAAGCAGCGTTCTCATAAGAAGCTTATGTCCACAGGCTGCCATAGCTTTTCAAGAGAGCATGACGGCTTTTACCGGCAAGGTACTCTCCCTTAATGGCTACTCCCTTTGGTGTACAAATAGGTGACATGGCAAGGTTTGAATTAAAGATTTTTAAATTTTGATTGAAAATAACTTTAAATTACTGCATCGGAATACACTTTTATGAAAAACATAGCTTTGTTAGAGTGTTCATTTTTGTTCATAGAAAATATTGGTCGTAGCTATGTTTTGAGAACTGCTGTCTCCAAAACATAAGTATATGCAAACTCGAGAGTGTACTTTACTAAGAGCATCTGCAAAAGCTCCTTAAAAGTTATTTGAGGAAGTACTGGACGGGTAGCAAGATGGAACACAGCATGTACATTTTTAAGGGGGAGATTTACCCAGTGCTTATATTTAGGGAATTCAGATGCAAAACTGTTGGTCGGTTGTTGTTTTTTTCCCTTACAGAAAACAAATTAGGGAGTTGTTTTAAGGGAGCCCCTGGAGAGGCTATAATGATTGGTTTGCCTTTTCCTGTTTGCTGATGTATCTTCGTCTTGTTCAGTATCAGGCAGGAGATACAATGAATGCACTGTGGATGGGAGGATATGTGAATCGTACGACACTGGTTCTCTTTATTCCCCAATAGGGTATTCTCCCAGGTTCTCTACGAGAACAGATTCTCCTCGAGCATTTGACTCAGAAAGAAGTTCTACACCAAGATTTTTGAGGACCAATAGTGTCAAAAGGAGTGCAAGCCTTGCTTTCTCAGATGATCACCAGCCATCACCTTCATTCCGCCCTCAGAGAGTAAAACGGAGTGCACATGACCATTGGAACGCTGTCGTTCATGACTGGCAGAACTCAAAGCATCTCTTCCCGGGTTCTTCTGGTGTTGATATTGAGGAGCTCAAGCTGCGGGATGCTGCAAGCGCGGCACAGCACGCTGCTGCCATGGCGAAACTCAAGAGGGAAAAGGCCCACTGCCTGATGCAGAAGGCTGACCTTGCCCTCCATAAGGCCACGGTAGCCCTCATGATTGCTGATGCAATCAAATCCTCCGGCAGGGACACTTCTCGGGATTGCTGAAGAGATTTGAGGAATGAGGAACGCTGACTTCTTTTTTTTCGGCCTTTTGCTGCGAGCATACATACAACCTGAGCTCGATGCTTCTTTTGCTGATTGTAGGAGCAGGTTTGCTCCATTTGATCGAGTCAGTAGATATCATCCCCCTCCTCTCTTCCTCCCTGTGCATCTCCTGTAAATAGGTTTTCTTTTTTTTTTTCATCTTATTTTGTTCTCTTTAGACCTCCCGGTTAACATATTGCCCGGTGAAGAATGGGCCAGGATGTAGGTCAGCTATCTGTTGGTGCAATCTGGCGTGTTGTCTGCATAGCGGCTCTAGTTAGTGCGACTTTTTTTGGGCCATTGGGGCTTTCTAGCTGCTGGTCCACAAAACGATGGAGAGATATAATGAATGGCACAGTACAGAATGTCGTGCCTTCTGAAAATGACACGAGGCTCCTCTGGTACGTCTACATGCTTTGTCTCGCTTTCCTCGCTAAATGGATGCTGCACATTCGAAAAATATATGCACCCTGTCATAAGCTAAGATAATACTGTGATGTGAATAAAGACACGAACACGGAGTTCGTGCCACATGTATCGCCCATTTGAATTCTCTACAAAAGAAAAAAAAAAGAAGGGGGCTAATTTGTGCCCAGAACGACGTACAGAGCCAATGAATTTAATAGGAAATTCACATCCATGTGTGGCAGCAAGACGGATTCTTGCCTTGTGGCTGGGCCAAGCCGCTAAGATACGCTATTGCACGCCACATAAAGCCTACTACTATATACAGGTCGCGTCCGCACCTGCTAAAATCAGATATGTTTTTCTGTACTTCCCGCGACATACCGTTAGAATGCCTTTTTGTAATAGCAGCCTGCGCCCGCGTACCTCTCGTTGCGATCTTCCTCGTCCCTTGTGAGACTTGATGGCGACGATCGGACCATGCAAGTCGTCAAAATGTTTTACGCCACATTAGCAAAAAAAAAAAGTACTAGAATAGAAAGCCATAAAGCATTATCTCTCCAATGCTTGGTAAGACTGGAAAAAAACATCGTCATATCCTCATTTCTTAGTTAAAACAACAAATCTCACTGCAAAAAAAAAAGTAAATTACATTGGACTGATCCCTATGTTCTCTTGAGTCTGTACTATCTAGAGTGTAGCTACTGCTGATGGTTTTCATGGTTGATTTTAACTTTCAACAGTAATATGTGAGACGAAACAAGCCACAAGCCACAAAACACCGATAAGCTAGCTGAAACGAGCAAGAACAAAATGTTCATATTAGCATTGTTGAATTATTTCCGACCAATTCCCTTTTCTTCATGTTAAGAACTGAAACAGCTGCAAGAAATGCATGCCAAAGGTAGCGGTTTCACCAGCTCCTAATTAAAGAGAGATAAAGACGCCTCTTTACTACGGTGCACAGAAAAGACAGAGCAACAAAGCTGGACCAAAAGAAACCTGGTTAATTCGGTTTACCAATCCGAGGGACGGTCTTTAATTTTTATTTGAACCGAGCCACTGGAGGCTTTAGTTTTAGGCTTTAGCGTGCAAACACTGGTCCGGTTTTAATAACTACAATTCAGTTACATGCTAATTCAACTATGTGACGGCGTTATTCCATAATCAACTTAGTATTCACAGCTTGGGGAACTTGAACAGGTCCTTGTCATTTTTCATGACCCTACTGTACAGAGTTAGGTATTCTCAATTGAATTACGAAATGTTCCATTTTACCAAACCGGATAAACCATTTATCTTGTTGACCCCTACAGACCAGTTAAATTAGCTAGTCCGAGTCACCCCTAATGAAAATTATCTCTTCTCTTTTTCTCTACTAAAAAAAGTTATGTTTGGGGATAAAATTCTGCGGCATAGTATGTGGCATCATGACCTGTATTAGAAAAATGACTTTGAGGTCCGGAATTTAAACTAATTTCTACCCACATATAAATTAAGGTAGATACATGTGCATATCTAAATGAGTCCTTGTTGAAAAATTTTCATGTGTTCTCGATCCCTGTAGGAGCTGTAAATGAGAACAAATTCAATCATATGTTTTCCTGTTCTTACGTGTCGACAATTCTATGTTCCAGACAGACCCTAAACTATCTGGTCTCTTATGGTCTACAG
This sequence comes from Bothriochloa decipiens, assembly GCA_023333625.1. Taxonomy (NCBI): domain Eukaryota; kingdom Viridiplantae; phylum Streptophyta; class Magnoliopsida; order Poales; family Poaceae; genus Bothriochloa; species Bothriochloa decipiens. The sequence goes on along the minus strand of CM041634.1, from coordinate 6,081,773 downwards.
TTAGTCTAGACGTCTAGTTCAAACAAAATGTGCTTGTCAAGTGAGACACAGACTCCTCCCTGGTCCTAATTGACGTAATGCTGACAGTTCACTTCACATGTCATAGTAATTAACATTCAGAGTCAGAGTTCTATAAATATGCAATATAAATTATCACGTTGACATCGACTTATGATGGAACATGTCCACGAATTGGAGTCATCGAATTGAACTAAATCCATTTTAATTAGGTTTCAATGGCGTTATTTATTTTAATGATAAGCGATACATCCGTCGACAACATGAAGCCAACGTGACCATCAATTCTAGGATATGCCCGTCTAGTATTTTTAAAGATACTCGTAGAGGTAGAGTGTGTGTGTATGCTTGCATCCATGTGATCCGAGCGAGTGTGTGTACACAATTGAACGTGCGTCTGTACTGTGTTTCGGGGGCAAAAACATGCAAGCGACATTGGACGACGTTATGGAGCTAGCAGCATTTCAATGCTCATATACCATGAGTTTCATGAATAACATACATTTTTTTCTATAAAGCAACAACACATATCATGAACATGCATGTAGTAGTAATTAATTCGAATTGAACCAAATCCAGCAAGAGCAACAATGTAAGTACAGTTGTAGAGTTCCGTATATCCTATGTCTTGTATAGTATCTACGCCAGCTGTACGTTGTGGGCATAGAGCAGAGCAATCATGCATGCGACGACTAGGACTAGCCTAGTATGTAGCGAGACGGCCTATATGCGATCTGCTTGGCGACGAACGCCTCGAGGTTCCTCTCGGACGAGCCGCCCTCCGACGCGGCGGCGCGCGCCTTCTCCCTCCACACGGCGGCCTTGGCGCGCACCATCTCGGAGGTGGCGAAGTCGAGGCACCTCCGCAGCTCGTCGGCCTCCAGCACGCCGTCCTTGTCGCTGACGGCGGCCCTGACGCCGGCGCCGATCCTCTCCACCAGCCACGCGTTGGTGCCCTGGTCCGTCCACTGCGGCACGCACACGGCGGGGACGCCGCACGCCATGCTCTCCAGCGTGGAGTTCCACCCGCAGTGCGTGACGAAGCAGCCCACGGCCGGGTGCGACAGCACCAGCACCTGGTCGCACCACCCCACCACCATGCCGCGCTCGCCGCCGAGCGCCGCGGCGCCCTCGCTGCTGCGGTTGTCCTCCCGCAGCACCCACAGGAACGGGCGGCCGCTCTCGGACATGCCCCGGGCCACCTCCTCGATCTGCCGCTCGCTCATCACCGACAGGCTCCCGAAGGAGATGTACACCACGGAGCCCGGCGCCTGCGCGTCCAGCCAGTCGAGGTAGCCCTTGCCGTCCTGACTGAACAGGTCGTTGCCGCCGTTCTTGGCGCCGGCGGCCGCCCCCTTCTCGTCGTCTTCGAGGAAGGAGAGGACGGGGCCGACGGGGACTACGTCCACGCCGTGGTCCCGCAGCGAGGCCACTGCCTCGGGCTCCAAGGCGTCGAACGTGTTGGCGAGCACGCTGGGGCTGTCCTCGCCGTCCAGCAGCTCGATGAGCTGGCGGAACGCGTCGACGACGAACGCGTAGGGGTCGTTCTCGGCGGTGGACACGATGAACGACGGCAGGTCGCGGACGCGGAGCGGCGGGAGGCCCGGGAACCTGACGGTCGCCCACGGGTCGCCGCCCGCCGCTGCGATGGCCGCGTCGACGCCGTCCGTGGCGCGGAAGAAGTGGAGGTAGGCGGCGAGCACGGTGGCCGGCTGGATCCAGTAGAGCGCGGCGGGCACGGCGTGCGCGCGCGCCACGTCGCCAACCCACGACAGCAGCAGCGTGTACACGACGAGCGTGACGGGCCTGCCCGCGCCGCGGAGGCGGGCCAGGACGTCCCCCAGCGTGGCGGACCCCACGCGCTCGAGCTGGCCCATGTAGTGCGCGGCGTCGGGCGTGTCGCGGCCGTAGCCGCCGTCGTAGCCGTCGGAGTAGGGCACGTACCACACCCCCGCGGCGTCGCGGTGGCCCAGGACAGCGTCCGCCGCCTGGTCGCCGCCGCCGACGGCCGCGTCCGGGAACATCTTGCGGAGCGCGGACACGGCCGTGGAGATGGTGACCCGCGCCCCCGTGGCGCGCAGCAGGCGGCGCGCGAGGTGGCGCGCCGGGTTGATGTGGCCCTGCGCCGGGAAGGTCACCACCAGGATGTGCGGCTCCGGCGCTGGAGGCGCCGCCGCTCCCCTGACGATCTCGTCCTCCACCATGGCCGGCATTGTGCGACGAGAGTCACGGAACAACAAGCGTACCCGAGCTGGTGGTGGCCTCTGGCCTGGTGCTAGCTGTTGCGCGACAAGCTGCTGCTGCTGCTGGTGGAAGCTAGCTAGTGACAGGCTGAGGGCTGTGGCGAGTGATGATGTGGTCGTGGAGAGAGGTGGGCGCGGCCTGCCGCCGATTTATACTGGGGAGAGAACGCCGCTGACGCAAGCGGTGAGGAGAGCGGCCCTGCTGGTGGAGATCACAAGCCGTTACAACTCAGCAGCATGTGTGGAGATCACAAGCCGTTACAACGCAAGTGGTGAGGAGAACGGCCTGCCGCAAGATGTCAGTGGCCAGCTCCGAACGGCCACACGCCACCACATGCAAGGTGCCGTTTCGGGAGGCTGAGGTGTCGTTTCGCCTGTGGCGCCGGACTCTGTAGCGTACCTGGCTTCTGGGCCGTGGCAGTGTTCGTGTTGGCCTTTGCCTTTCTGTTGTTTTCTTCTCTCTCGTGGGCATTGCCGAACGCCGACTTGCCGAGGGGATGGGTGCAAATGCAATGCACGGAACTGCTGAAGTGCATGGCAGGCTCTGACCGTCATCTTCCTCCTTTCGAACCAAACATCTCTATCGATAGTAAAGGCATAGGTTTACATTCCAATTTTTTTTTAATATTTACCCGATTCAAAGCTTACTTTTGAAACTAATTAGGCTTAGATACATGCACTGTGTCCTTTGTCACATTTTTTTACTGTCTTTATTACTGCACGCAAGAAAGAGAGAAAATTTTGTCCCTACGTTGTTGCATTGTATGGAGTGTGAAGAAGATGCATACTAGGATCTTAAGAGCGTGACAAAACGTGTTCTCTAGCCCTGGCCTTCTGAGATCGACTCTTAGTGATGGTATTTGTTTTTTTTTTTACCTCAAATTTTCATATTCGAGAAAATACCTCAGATTTTCAAGTTGTATCCTATAATTTTTAGACATAATTTGTATAGGGCATTCCCCTCTGTAGATTCTGTCAAGATACCATATTTATCTCGAAATCATGCTACTGTGAGGTTGGGTTGGAGAATTGCGTCGCTCATCGTTTGTCTTTACCGTGCTCTCGTTATTATCGCTGGTGAAAGAGACTTGTGCGCGCGAGCACAGATAGATTGAGGCAATAATCCTAAGAAACGAAGGAACGAAGAGATCAAGAAAAAACTTGAAACCAGTTGACTGACGAGTGGACAGCAACGCAAGCAGCGCACAGGCAGTACGTCACTCCGACCCGATTCGATCCGATCCGATCCAATCTAGAGTTTTGACTCCCAGCAAATCAAATTAAATTGAATAAATCGCGACGATCGATGTCGCGGCCATGCTCTAGACTAGAAGTTAAATAGTGAATCGCAGTCGTCGATGTCGAGGCCATATATGGTCTAGAAGCAAGGCAAGGCGAGCGCGCACAAGAGAGAGAGAGAGAGAGAGGACAAAGGATAGGAACTCCCGCTGCGGCCTTGCGGCGGCCGCGGCCTTGTGGCAACAAAACTACAAGGCCGACGTCGTCGTCCCTGGCTCTGGCTGCGCAACCGGTGATGGTGACGGCCGGATCCCGATCGACCTCATCTTCGCTCGACGTGACGGCCGCGGCGCCATCAGCTTCTACTACAATACTCCTACTTACAGCCCGCCGCGCGCCGGCCGCTATGCCGCACGTGTGGCCCCCTAGCATGATTGATCAGGGCAGGCAGCGTAGGCGGGCGGATGCGCGCGACGGGCAAGCTAAGCGACGTCGCCCGTGACGTGCGCCGTGACGAACACCGAGAACACTCGAACCGCCGTCGGCGGGGCGGTGGCGACGACTGGTCGTCGCGCGCGGCGCCGATGGCAGGACGATAGAGATGTCGTCTGCGACGATATCGCCGGCCGGTGCCGGGCGGCCATCCGCGGCTGCCAACGTGCGGTGGTGCGGCGGGACGACGTGGCGACCGTCCGATGACAACCACGGATAGATGAGTCCGAAACTTGACGCCTTCGTTCGAGACTTCCAATCATTAGATGAGTCCGAAACTTGACGCCTTCGTTCGAGACTTGGACCCCAGCAGTGCGTCACGCCACCGGACGGACGCGTCGAGCTGATGGTGTAGAAATTAAGTTGAGACGCGGCACGGCTAGATCGATCAGCCGGGCAAATTTAAAGGTTTCTGGACAATACGTACGGCAAATGATTTTTCCAGAATGGTCGGCAACGACGAACTGGCGCTGACCGGGCAGGGCATGGGCGCATAACAGTTTCATCTCATCTCTCTATGACAATTGGGCCAGGGCAACGGAACCGAAGGAAGCACGCGGGGCCGTCGATGTTTCACGGACGGCGGAGAAGCGTGCGTGCCGAATGACAAACGCGCGCACGCACCGAAAGTACCCGTGCGTCGCAACGGAAACAACGGTGTCACAATAATAACATGCGTATGAGCGATTGTTGTACTACTATGAAACCATGATACTTTGAGAGCGTGATATTTGCAACATCACTATTAGAAGTCTCCATGAGGGATGAGCAATTAGAGTATAATTCAGATTTTGACGTGAAATTGAAACAATCCAGCATATGTAGGGAGAAATATCGGACACCGTATGCAATGATGAGAATAGTAATGTATGATCACCTAAGCCAAAAATCCACAGGTAATTGTATAGGTGAATTTATTGGAATTTCTAGCATCCATTCAATCATATGTTACAACTCAACTGAGTACATAGTACACTTGAAACATAGTCCTAATTTCATATCAGGCCCAAAAGGTATTTGCCCTATTTTCTAAGATTTTATAGTTTTGATACAGGCAGTTTGTTATTACTAATTTACTATTTATATGGATCATAAATCGCATCCGTTTGCTAGGTATTACCAAATTATGGCCTTTTGAATGCAAAACGGGGAAGCTTGAACATCTGATAAATTGCAAACTCACATCCGGGGACTCTTGCATGACCCATGGTCGCCAGGTAGACTTAGCCATCAGCCATGGTTTGCGTTGGAGATAGGTTATGCCGTCATGCCAAGGATGATGGGGTCTGGTTTGCACATGGTAAAGGCAAAAGCAAGAAACATTGTTAGCAAGCATGCACATTATCTTTTTCTGAAACTGTAAAAATCTATTCGGTATATGGTGTAAATTTGGATTTTTCAGCACTTGTTGGGATCAGAACCTAGAATTACCTCGAAATATCAAGGCCATTTTTTAGCACCTTCTGAGCATGTAACTTTGATTTATTTTGGATACATAATGATAAGTCCTTTTGAGTTCTACAGAAAAAAATAAAGTCAACCCATCATAGGACAATTTTCATATACACTAATAAAATAGTGCCATACTCAAAATTACTTGTTGGTCTGAAGATTACATTGACTTTGTTTTTCATGGGAAAAAAAACATGGTTCTATATACTACCGCTTCATGGAGTTCAAAAACTATCATATCATAGATATGTACAGCTCCGACAAACTGAACATTAGGCTGTTGAACCTTCTGTACAGTCAGTCATGCCTGAAAGAGTTTCTGAAACAAAAGAAGAGACATTTTATGCTCCCTCGGTTCCAAATTATGTCTTTTTTTTTTACTTTTTTGCACATCAAATTTGCAATGTATCATGAATTTTCTTCGAATATCATGAGGAAAGATCAGGTTCTGATATGTTCTAATAATATTTTTTAAGATAACATGATTATTAGTGAATGCAATGAAACAAGTACTAATACTCCTAGTCTGGATTCATCTTTTTGTACCTGCACACAGATTCTGAGAGGCTCAGAACTAATGTATCTCACAAGATGATACATTAAACAATCCATTTGCATAGCACAAACAAAAGCTTGGAAGAAAGCACACACTAACACTGAATAGCTAATTGAACTGTTTTCCTGTCTAATTGCAAATAGAGTGCCCATCATTCAGTTTACTCTTCTCGACGGATTCTATTCTCAGTCATGAACCAAAACCAGTAGCTAATGCAATTACAATTGGTGTCGGTTTTGTTGTATTTCAAGGTAGTATCAATGTTCTCTTACCTGATCTCGTTTTTTTTTTCTATGACGTGGATATGTGGGATAAGATCGATTCAGATTCAGGATAACCTCCTTCCAAATCCTGCAGTTTTGGCATACAGGTGAAGCCCTGGGCATCAGAGATGAACACGATGAGCTGCTAGGCATCAGATATGAACACAACGAGCTGTTGGGCATCATAGATAAACACAACGAACTGTTGCATGAGCAAACCAACAGGGAAAAATCAGGTATTTCTAAGAAAAAAAACAAAGCAAGCAGCGGCGCCGTGCAAGTGAAGCGGGAGGCAAAGGTCTATCGCTACAGAGCAATGCGGGCAACATAGAGGGGAAAGGTGTGGACGATGAAGTTGGAGTCGGCTGTAGATGGGTTCGTCACCTGCCGTAGCGAGCGAGGCTGCCGAGGTCCTTCTCGGTGTGACACTGGGTGCGGCGAGGCGGGCCCCGTCGCAGAGCCGGAGTGCGGCGGTTGTATTCTTGTCTTCACTACCAGTAATCTATCCGGTGCGGCGGTGCCGGAGCCATGCGTGCGACAACTGACTGACGGACGAATTTCTGCTGCTGCAGAATGCTACGACGGCGCGAGCGTGAGACGGCAAGGGCGACGACGGCGTGGGTGCGACGAGGACGGCGTGGCCGCGACGGGGAGGCGGCGACGTGGGCGAGCATGAGGAGAGGGGCCGCGGTTATTGTGCGGTATGAGATTATTTCCTTTCTCTTCCGAAGCTGTCCGTGATTGAACGATCCGGGGGCCTGCGTTGCGGGGATTGCGTGGTCGTGATTGGTGCCCGGGCAGTCCCCGCGAGCGATTCCTTGGCGAATTTTTGGAGCCGGGTCCACCACGCGCGAGCATCGGCGAGGGAAGCAGCGCCGGGTGAAACTCACGAGCGAGCGAGCGAAAACTGCCGGGTGAACGATTTACGTGGGTCTTTCTAGGAGTAATTAGGAAAATGCTCGTGCGTTACAACAGAAACACTAAAGTTTATGATAACATAAACATGAATGTGTTTTACAATATTAATTTTAATCATATATATTACATAAATCTTTAAGATAGGTAGATAACTAAAATATAACTCTAATAAGATTCCTTCATGTTTACGATACGCAAAAGACAAGCTTGAATTTACTTAGGAATTGACATTTTTCTTGAATTGCCGTTGTATGACAATAGTTTGATCACGAGGTCATTTCGTATTCTTTGTCCATCCTGCAGATAGTCAAATATAGAACCAAAAAGAACAATCAGTAGTATTATTGTATAAATAAATCATTGACCAGAATAATATTTTTGCTTACCGGATTGATCCGTGTGACTTGCCCATTATTCCAAGCTGACATTAGTTGTAGAACACGAAAACCAGACAAACTTCTGAAATATAGAAATAAACGGTTAGCAATTCATTATATTATAATAAAAATATTATAGTTATTATATCATTAAATGGGACGTTTCAAAGAAACTTACGTATCTATGTCAATTGGAATGTCATCTAGAATTATACTTTTCCAAAGAAAAAGGTTTTTTTTTCTCCGTCCGAGCCTTGAGCGACCATGTCGTACCTATGGTCATTCTCTTATATGATTCTCATCGCTTTTTATTTCTTTTGTCCTTTTTCTCTCGAGACATTGCAAGCCATCAAGCCTTATCTCTTTCTCTTTTCCGCCTCCAGCATCGCCTCCTGCTATGTTTCATTCATACACTATGATTATCATCAATAATGTAAAAAAACGTTGAATTTAATTATCAGTCTAAATAGAATGATTTATTTTGTTTACCTCCATTAGTAGTGTTAGTCTTGTCACCCAATGGTGCAGGAGTCACTATTTTCCATTGAATTAACCCACAACCAAAGTGGTCATTAGCCTAGACAAATTGTCCTACAAGTGTCCAGCTACCAACTTTAAAACAAAATTCTATTGACCTACTGTCCGCTAAAAGCTCTGGTAGATCACTGAAAAAACAGTGACTCAGTTACAACCACAAGTGTGCAGCTGCAAGCTTTGGCTGCTGATCTCCAATAAAACAGAGCTCTGTCTATCTACTACCAGCTGAAAGCTCTGGTAGACCACCCAAAAATTCAGTGCGCCGCTATTCACTTCTGAACAAGGAATTGTGCAAAGGATGAGGGGAAGCAATTCCATTGTGAGAAGAAGGTACCCAGAGTTGGCATTGGTTCCAGGTTCAACTAAATCAGAGGTAGTCTTTGGGATATGGTAATATATTGATAAAACATTGGGGTATTCATGGAACTCTGTCAGCGTCCTTTTATTGAGAACTAAAAACCAAAAAGTTAGTCAAATTAAATATGTGAAACCAATAGCAAGTTATTGTTATACAGGCAATAATTTTTTCTTTCATTTTATAAATTTTAATGTGGATAGAAACTAAGCACAGTTATCCCTTGAGGTAGACAGAACTCTGAGTATGGTCTCTAACTTCAGAAACTACTAAACCAGCCAATCTAACTTCAGGAATAATCTATTAGACAGAGAGTTTCCTATTTTTGCATTCCTTGAGTGCATTAAGTTAACTGGATTTTCGGTTTGTGCAACACGACACTTTGTTCCTAAAATCAGTTGTCCTACTTGTCTTCCTTAGGAAAACAAACTTATAGCATTAATACGGAATCTACTGTGTAGTAAACCTATCATCCCTGAATAGCAAGCCCAGTACCGCTGTAGAGCTCACTGGTGATTAAAATAGATCCTGCACTGTAGCAATCTGACAAATAACACAAGTTTTATGGTTTAATTTAGGGTCTTGACCACTTATATTATGATACTGTTCACTGGACAGTGGAGTGCTTGGACAGAGAATCAAAAGGTCTCTAACCAGTGGAAATCAGATGCAATGAGGGAGGGTGACAGGCGATGCAGTGCGATCACCTTATGGAGCACAGAACCTGGTGAGGGAGAGTGGATGCACCAAGAAAGTAGCTATGCCAAATTGCAGCTACGTTGAAGAACGCGGGACCCAAGGCGTCCACCTCTGCTCTTCTGGCGGCAGGGCAATAAAACCAAATGTTGTCAGCAATAACATATACAATTCTCTTCTTGACTAAAAACTAACATATACAAATGAAAATATGGTTAGATAACTTTCTCTTGGCCTGAAAGCAACACACACAAATCTGCATCCATTGGTTCAGTACACATTGTTCTTTGTTTCTTGACTAAAAACAAGGTTCTCTTCTTATAGCACTAACTAACTTACTTGAAAACATACTAACGTGCTGGTGATGGAGGTTATATCCAGAAAATAAGTGCAGGTGAAGGCTTATGGATTGTAGAAATAATGACCTGTTTTGTTCATGAACATTTACATGTATTGTTCTCGTCTTCTTCACAACTGGTTTTTAATATGTAGGAATACAGCCTAAGCCAAACTGAGTTTAGAACCATGAAACAATAAACAATGAAATTACCTTGTCACTGTTACTGCTGCTCACCATGCCAATGATGTACAGGAAGTGGAGCATTAGACACACAAGAGGGGAAACCTGCAGAAAAGAATGCTACTGCTCACTTCAATGCGGACAGAGCACAAAACGAAATCAAAATTAACTTGTAATCCAGAATGTAATCAAACGAACTTGTAACGTCACTCAAGTACGGCTGAGCTGCAATCCATCTCCAGGTGTAGCAGGTCAGGACGATGTAGGGCAGGGGCCGGGCAGCCGCAGGGAGTGAGGGAGGCGGTTGGCGGGCGGACGGATTAGCGAGACGAAAACGATATCAACCGGGTCTTTTAGGAGTAAAGATAAAGATTGCATGATTATTTTTTCTTTCCTTTCTATTTTTCATCTTTACTGGCTAGCGTGCCCGTACGTTGCTACGGGACATCTAAATATTTATATTAAAAATATCAAATCACATAATAAGATAACAATACTGTAAAATCTAAACCGATGTTAATAGAGAGCGAGACATTGCGGGCTCACAAACTTTACTGTATATTGGTGCCCGATCACCGATTGGCCTCAGCATATCCATCAACACTACCTGTAAAAAGTTGTCTCACTATTATTGAACTTCGCTAAATTAAAAGAGGTTGATAAATCAACACATAGAACTTTACCTAATGCGTGCAAATAAAGAAAACTTTCCAGTTGAGGTGGATTAGAATGAAAAATTGGCCTCATGAGCTCCCAGCCAGTATATATTTCTTAATCTGCAATTACATGATATGCTTATTAGCTTCGATAGATGGATCCAGATGAAAATGGTTAATGGTAATATTTTCAAAGTTCATAACTGAACTTATGTAGTTGCTTTCTCTTTCAGTGCATGAACTACAAAGTATATTGGTTTGGTTTAAAACTACAGTACTATATATTATTAATTGTCCTGTTCAACTTGAACCCTTCTTTTTTATATATCGGTTTGAATTATAATCCTTCCTGGTATTCCTAATCTAAGATATATTAGTAGTACTGTCGAACCGGAGAATTAATAACTTCTAAAATCACATCATAATAGGATTAATAATATGTAACAATTTTCTGCATCCTATGCTTTACTGTTACAGGCTAGTGAAAGGATAAGTTAACAGAAGATGGAATGATTCAGTTGCTAGTTAGCACACACCTCATCCCAAAATCACAATTGCAGGCTACATTAATTGTCTTTTTAAGGACGCAGAAATGGATCAAGCAGAGGTTAACACTACACACAAAGCTTAACAGAAACAACAGAATGGAATAGGAAAGAAATTTTGATCTGTATACCAAAAGACATCCTATGAGGTAATGTTAGCGCTCGCTTCAAAAAAAAGGGTAATCATAGAGTTAGAAGCTCACTCAGAGCGCTACTGGCCACACATCAGCTGCTGCTAAACACTAATTTTGTGGATATCTAATTAGGCAATCTGACACCACAGAATCACCAACTCACGTCAATAGTTTTACTAAATTTCATCATAGAACGGAACTATAGAGCAAAAGAAACAGAAATTTCTAGATCAAAATTGACACCATGTAATCACCAAGTTTAGCAGAGAACTGAATCTATATATTTACTTACAAACTGAATATGAGTTACTAAGATCCTACAGGCAATACTGCAATACGCATATCACAGTCACGTTATTTTAGAAAAGCGCATGAGCCTCATATACTAAATGCAGAGTGGAGGGGTCAAACTGAAGGATCTTGCAGACCTTGAATTCTAAAAATGCGTGGAGTCGCTTGTCTCACTCCACTGGAAGAGAGAACACCTGAAGAGCAGATTCAGACATATGAATTATATATGTCATATATGCTGGAGTAACAGGATTCAGTGTGTAGAAAGTCTGGATGGTTAATTGTGACATAAAAAAACATGTCTCCAAATCAAGAGCATAGTTTTTGTTTCTCCAAACATGTCTCCAAATCTCTGCATAGGTTTTTTCCATGCACTGAATCAAAGAAACCAAGAAAGAACCACCAAGAAAGAACCTTGGTCTGGATGGTTAATTGTGTAAAGCAAGAGATTTGTTTTGCAATGCTTCACAATTGAGGATGCATTCACATTTGAGGCTGCACCAAGATTCAAAAATTTGTATCCACTGTCCTAGATTGAAGGTGATCGATCGAGGGCCACTGAAAGAAAATCGAGAGAACTTCAGAAGATTGAACAACTACTCGGATCGACAGAGACCTGCATGACCAAATTAGTTTGCACTACCTGAAACAAAAGCTAACACTAATTTACACAGTAGCAGCCGGCGCCCAACACCACTTCAATACCGGCCATCTAGTAGCAAGGTTCACTGAATATAAATAATACAAATAAAATAGTAGAAGCCAGAGTATCATGCACGTCGGCCCTCACAGAACAGAGGTTCACAGAATAAGCAACTCATTTAAACAAAAGACTACTTCATCGTGGTTCAATGTGACAAGATCAATAGGCTTAAAATGCCCTAATGAAAACTTGATGTATCAGACTGATGCTGATAATGGTCGGTAGGGGACAAATAAGAAGTGGACTCTAAAAGGAAAAAGGAAGACTGATTTTTACCATAGACAAAACAATGTTAAACTTCAACTAACTGATCCCTCAAGGACACACCAAACTTTCCTTCTTCTCGACCATAGCCGGAATCATCAATATCTCGCCTAAGCTCTTCCAACTGCTCCTCCTTTACATGGTTGAGTAATATTTTAAAAACAACATAGATAATGTACTAAGATTTTCATAAACATTTCAAGCTTGTTTATTCGTTCTTGTATTCTTGGTCGACTGCAAGTTCCATAAATTCTTAAGCCATTCATTTTCTTAAAAAAAAAATCAAAGAAAGATAAAAAGTTGTCATAGGCTCATAGGCCTCACAAGTGTCCGCATCTGTGAGGCCAGCAAGGTTCATGCTGAAGCATTCTTTTACACTTGTTCAGCGTGGGCTCCTTATCTTAAGCAAGCAGTTTTCACAGTGCGAACGTGAACAAAAACTTCCTGCAGGAACAAACCTATTGCAGGGACAAAAACAACCCCTTTTTCTCCCGAACATGTTCCACGCACAAAATTATTGCACAAATTTGTGTAGCTTTGCCTCAAATCAAAGTGGTGCCCAATCAGATTAACACAGAATACTTGAGGAGATTAGAAGAATTTGTGGGAGAGGAATCGAGGCGGGTGAAGGCAGCTAGGAGCCCACAAGGCAGAAGTTCAGAACTCACCTTGGCCGGTGCCGCGACCACGTCCTCCGCTACCACCGTCACCTCCGCAGTGGCGGCGTCCTTAAGTCTGGCCACAGAACGGCATCCAAACTGCGATGGCACAAACACCAGTTAGATCAATGGATTACCTCTTCCACACAACGGCGGCGGCACAGGCGCCCAGCGAGGACGACAGAACGGTCGCACAGACGGGACGATGAGCAGCTCGTGGAGGCGACTCACCTTCCGGCAGCAACGCGTTCAACGACGGCAGAGTGCATCCAGTGGCGTCATATGTTGGTGGCGCGGAGCCAAAGGACGACGGCGTGGGCGAACGGCGAGGACGACGGCGAGGTGGCGAAAGCTGAGGACGACGGCGCGGGCTTCGTGGAGGCGGCGGTGTTTCGGCGATGCTGACGCGCAGCGAGGATGACGAAGCGGTCACATGGCGTCGAGGCTTGTCCAGGGGTGCGTGGAGGCGGTAAGGTCGGGGTGATGCTGAAGTACGGGGTGGAGAGGGAGAGATCGTGGGTGATTGGGAGGATGACCTCTTGGCATCACCTTCTAAATTTGTAGCGTGGGATCACCTTCTAAATTTGACACGCGGAAATGGAGGCCGGGATCACACCTTCCAAAAATTTTTTATCGCTGGGAGGGGAGGATGGTTCGCACGGTCCGGTAGAAAGTTTGGAGAAAATTTTATGGCACCAAAAGACTTTCTTATTTTTACTCTTTTTATTTATATGGGAGATAATATTTTTATTTTTATTTACTCTTTATTTTTCTTTATCTATCATTATAGACTTATAGTAAATTTCTAAGTAATCATGAGGTGTTCTACACTATTTTTAGGATTACTCGTGTATTATGGATGGCATGTTTCATGGTGCATTTTCAATTGTTCCTGTAGCATTCATGAGATGTTCATGGGGTTCATTTGATTGTTTTCATTATAGGGATTTCCTGTTGTATATTTTTTATTGGTTGGATTATTTTCATTATATGTTCCATGGTGTATCTTATATTGTTTTAGTTTTTATTAATTTTGTTTTCTATCTACTTTAGTTTTTATTATTATTTTATTTTCTAGTTTAGTGCATATTTCATAGTATTTTTCTGTTATGGTGATGTTCACTTGAACATTTTTTCCTATAATATAGTAAGATTGTTTACAACGAATTGAATAAATCTTTAGCAGACATCTGTCCATCAGACACCCAAAATCAAGGGTCTAGACTTCTGCGTCCTGGTTTGTGGTTTGTTCAATTCGTAGAACCAAGGTTCCCTGGTCAAGCAACCCCTCATAGACGCATACTCCGTATGTTCGTTTGTACGTAGCGTCCTGGTTTCATCTCTCAGAGTCTCAGTCTTGCCAAGACATCATCAATAATTCTGACTCCAGACAATTATGGTATGTTTGCGGACAGACCTTGAGAATCTGGCCTGGAGTCTACTTCACTGCATGGGTGGGCAGCTGCCTGACACGTGACAGGCAGCATCTAAACATGCTCTAATATATCAGTCCCGCAGCATCAGCGAGTCTTTTCTTTTTTTCTTCAGAACGTGCAATTTTGCCCGTGTTGCTTTAAGGAAGAAAAGAATTTGTTACAAAACGTAGCAAGGTGAACGTGGCGAGTTGCCGTCGAGTAATCTCCATTTGTTGTCCACTTCCAGATGAAGCGATCCTCGACTCCCGGCTGAGCTCCACGTCCTGCACCACCTCCCAGAGGGCAGCGTACTCCATGAGCACAGCCGCGGTGCGAGCCCCGGTGACATTCCTCGTCCACTGACTGCTTGTCAGTGCATCTCGGACAGACCGGCCGCGGCGCCTCCGACCCACAGCCTGAAACAGCGATGGCACGGCCGCGCTGATGCCCCCCCGGGCAGCCATGAGTCTGTCCAGAACCTTGCCCGTGTCCCGCTGCCCATCTCGACATGAACGGAGGCTCTGAACATTGCGTCAATCGTAGCCTCAGGCTTGCTGGGTAGGTCCGCCCATGGAGCTGCCGGGTCTGTGCGCCTCAGCTACTCCCAACGGAGACGCAGGGCGAAGCCCATGAACTTGAGGTCCGGCACCCCCAAACCTCCCAGGTCCCTTGGTGAGCAGGTGATCGGCCAGGCCACCTTGCACTTGGTCCCCGAGACCGCCTCAGCGCCCGCCCATAGGAACGCCTGTCTTCTCTTGTAGATCTCTTTCACCGCCCATGGCGACAAGGCGCAGGAAATCGCGGTATGCACCGGAATGGCGGAGAGCGTGGACTTCACCAAGATGGCACGGTCCACCGTGGTGAGCAAACCCCTTCCAAGCCGGGATCCTCGCCGCCACCTTTTCAACCAAGCAGTGCTCGTGGTCGCGGCTTGCGCCCCCAGGTATGTCATTGGGAACGGTTGTACTCGACAGGGGAAAACCTAGAGCACCGCGGCCACCTCGTCGTCCGAGCATCGAATAGGAGTTATGGAGCACTTGTTGATGTTGGTTGCCAACCCCGACATGCCGGCTAACAATTCCAACAACTGACGGACACAGGTGAAGTCAAGCGTGCGGGAGGACAGGAAGATCACCAAGTCATCCGCATAGATAGATGCCCGGAATTTAATGGCGTTCCCGGGCAACGGCGCGAACTGACCTTGCCTGTCTGCCTCCATGAGAAGCACGTTGAGGACCTCCATTACTATCACGAACAGCATGGGCGAGAGCGGGTCCCCCTGTCGAAGACCACGCGCATGGAAGATGCGACGCCCAGGACGGTCGTTCACCAACACCTTTGTAGACGCCGTGGCTAGTAGGGACGAGATCCAGTCCCGCCAACGCATAGGGAAACCGAAATGCTCAAGCACCTCGAGCAGGAAGGGCCATTCCACCGTGTCGAAGGCCTTGGCGAGGTCCACCTTGAGCAGGATCATAGGGAGCTACCTAGCATGCAGCCAGCGGCAGGCGAGCTGGATGGTGCGGAAGTTCTCATGGATTCTTCTCCCCTTGATGAAGGTCGTTTGGTTGAGGCTGACTGGCTCAGGCATCCGCGTGGCGAGTTAGATCACGAGGCCCTTCGCGAAGAACTTGCCCACCGAGTGGATGAGGCTGATGGGCCTGTAGTCCCTCAGTCGAGCCGGGTTGTTGTTCTTGTGTAGTAGCACCATGATTGCTTCGTTCAAGTTGTTGAAGTTACGGAAGTCCATGTCCCAGAGCGCCTGGAACGCTCACACAACATCCGGGCCGACCACCGCCCAAGCCACCTTGAAGAAGCTGGCGCAGAAGCCGTCCGGCCCCGGCGCTCTGTCCGAGCGAGTGGCACGCACGAAAGCCGCCACCTCATCCGGGCTGAACGGCGCAACGAGGTCCGTGAGGTCTAGGAGAGGTAGCTGAAGCTGGGCGAGGTCAATGCGGTGCGCTCTGAAGAAGGGCATGCCGAGGATCCCGTTGTAGTAGGAGTAGACCTTCCCCGCCTTGGCTTCCTTGGCCGAGAAGGTTGTGCCATCATGAGAGATGGCGAGCAGGTAGTTCTTCCTTCTGTGATGGCATGCCTGAAGGTGGAAGTATTTAGTACAGGCGTCCCCCTCCCACAGTTGCCCAGTGCGGGCACGCTGCCTGGCCATCGTGCGAGCAAGCGACGTTAGGCCAAGCACATGTGCCTTGAGGTCGCGGTGTAGCTCTAGCTCGCCCGGTGAGAGAAGGCGTGTTTCCTACGCGATGTCATACTCATGGATGATCAACCTGGCGGCGGTTAACTGGAGCTGGATCCCGCCCACCTTAGATGCTCTCCAGCTTCTCAACACCTTGGCCAGGGCGAGTCACCGATAAGCAAAAGACTATGTGTAACAACCCTAAAAATCCAAACATCAAAAATACCAACTATCAAAAATTTTTCTAGAGTATACCAATATTTGGTGAGTGTCATATAGGAAAACACCCAGTAGTTGCACAAGTAGCACCAAAGATAGTTGGAGCATTTGCATTCTAAATACAAGAGTATGATTTGTCTCTTATTGATTTTATGTATTGCTAATAAAATCAATAACCCTTTTACATCACATGTAACAATGTGCCTACTAACATATGTAACTAACCATGGACATGGCTTCCAACACCACCATGAGACTCTAGTGGACCTAGCTTAGTGCTCATGACATGGTCACTAACCCTCTTACTAATTTGATCATGTCATGGTTGCATAAGTGCTTGTCAAGAAATAGAAAAGGAATAAGAAAAAGGAGATGAGAACCAGCCTAGGACAGCAAGCGGCCCAGTCCAGCTGACCAGGACGGCCTGCTGCCCCTCTTTCCCACAACGGCCCGGGTGGCCCAGGCCGTTTTGCCCATGCCAGCTGTTGTTGTGGCCTGATGGCCTAACTGGCTAGGCGGCCCAGCTCGCTCTGCGGCCCAGCCAGCCCCGCCTGCCCCCACTCGCGCCGCGGCCCGCGAAGCCAAAATGGCCCAGCAAGGGGCCGGCCTCACACGCGCCCGCATCCGCCTGCGTGTTGTCGCTGTCGCGTAGGACCGGCCTGTCAGCCCCCACCTCCCACCAAAAATGTCCACTGCGCTGTTCCATCCGAGTTCTAGTTATGGGAACAACACGCCTCCACCGTCTGCCCGTGTACGGCCGCGCCCGATGCCATCTCACCGCTTGCCCGCGCCTCGCGTCCCTGAACCCTAACTCACGGCCACGCTCAGCCAATGGATTGGCATCAGCCATCTCCATCGTCCGCCATGGACGCCATTGCTACAAAAGGGAGGAGCCGGACCCGCTAGGGTTTCCCATGCTGCGCAGCCTTTCTGGCATCGCCGCGCTTTACCTTGCCAATCCTGAGCCAAAGAGGAGAGGGGAGAAAGGAGTAGAAGGAGGCGGGGAAGGATCAAAGCCGGAGCGAAGGAGCCAGACCCGACGACGTCACCGCCGTTGCTGCTCGTTGGAGGAGGAACCAGCAGCCCGTTCGACTGCGCCACCACCTCCGCACAGCTTCCTCGTTACCAGGCCGCCGCACCCGCACCATGAGCCACCAGCCTCGCCACACGTAGGTGAGCTCCCCTGCTTGCATCCATGGCGCCGTCTAGAGCATCCCCTACGTTCCGCAGCACAGTGTGTCTTCTTCTTCTTTAACTCGCCCGTCGCGTTCGCCTTGGCCTAGAATGCCGCTTTGGCAACTTCTTTGGGGCCGACATGGACTACAGTGAGGGCACGCCGCTTTGCTGCCCTCGGTCTCCTCGGACTCTCGGCCGCCGGAGCACCGCCGTGATGCTCGTCGTCACGCGCGCCCCGCCGAGCCTCCGTTAGCTGCGCACTAGATTCTTCGAGCTCTGAACTGCTCGAATCGGTAGGAGGTGAAGAAGATGAAGCTCCACGCCACGCCAATTTGAAGCTCCACACCACCGATGATGTCCACCGCCACTGCGCCTTGCCGCCGGTCTGGGAGCCCCTTTCCCCAAATTGAAGCGCTCGTCTTGTTTGCTAGGTCCTTGTGAAGCCGATGCGTACGCTATCACCGTTTCTTGTGCACCGCAGCACCCCACCGTGGTGGCCCTGTCGTTTCGCGCCACCACGTCACGGGCGCTGGCCTACCGGAGCTCCGCCAAGCGCGTCGCTGCCGCTTTGGCTTAACTAGGAAACCCCCAGCAGCCTAGTTCACTCGCGTCGCTTGCCTAAACCCTGTGACACGCTCGCGCGCGCCAAAGCCCCTTCCCGGGCACTGCAGCCGCTCGCCGTCACCGCCTCATCGCCCGCCTCCGTGACAGACAGCACGCCGGCTAGCCGGAGTGCCGCGAGCACACCGCGACCCCACAACCACAACCGCCTCACTCTCGCGATGCCGTACCCGTAGCCCAAGCCTACTCCGAAGCACCACGGTGCCCGTGGCCGTGGCACCGCCGTCCCGCGCCGTCATGTCACGTGCGCCGGTGAGCCGAGACACTGGGAGCTCACCATGCCCTAGCACCGCCATAGCCGTTGCCCGAGCTGGCCAATCCGGCCGCTCCTCGCTGCGCCGCTCGCCACCGACGAAGACCGGTCGGGCCAGCCGCGACGCGTGAGACAGGAGAAAGGGGAAAATCCCCCTCCCCTAGTGCACCACGTCCACCAGCCACCTTGGACCAATGGACGACCGCCACCTGGCCCTGTAGCCTATGGTCCACCATGGACCGGGTCTGTGCACCCTAGGCCGTAGACCACAACCCAGTATGAGCCCAGACAGCCACGTGGGCAATCCAAATGAGCAACACATGTTCGGGTCGGGCCGGCCCTACCCAAGCCCGCCAAGGCCCATCCCAGGCCCGTAGGCGTTGACCGTTGACCGTGTGTCCCAACTGTCAGTGACCAGGACTGTGGGCCCCACATGTCAGCGACTGCACCAGCCGGACCCACCTGCCAGTGTTGACACCAGCATGATGTCAGCACACACGCCAGCACTACGCCACATCAACTGGACCCACGTGCCATGTGGACCAACCAGATGGTGCCATGTGTTAGCCTCTGGTTTATCCAGTCCTTTTTCTTTTTCAGAAAATGATTTAAACTTTGAAAATTCATAACTTCTTCATACGATCTCCGAAAAATATGAACCAAGTGTCCAAATTTTTATAAAAATGAGCTCTACATCATAGGCTTATGTATGATTGCATTTGGATTTATTGATTTTTATTTGGTTCTTTGTGATTGATCTATAGGGGTCGCTTCCGTGACTATTATGTCTTGTTTTTAGATCCTACGAAAGAGTTGTTCAAGGAGGAGGACTAGGAGCGCGCCAAGGACTTGAGTGACAGTTATTCAGGTGCTACGTCCCACCCAACCTCGTAGATCCTATTACATATGCAACATAATAGAATGCTAGTGCTCTACTTTTGCAATAATGCTATGATATGCTATGTTAGGATTGCATGGTAGATACATGTATGCCTATTCCTTATTGTAACCTTCACCCTGCTCAGCCGCTTATAGGATAGACACGCCATGCAGTGCTTGTTACTTGCTACCTATACTCCACTTGTATTATATTTAGAGATATGATGCGGATGATGGACTTGGGTGGATTCGGCTCGGGATGCTGGATTTGGTGTATGTATGGGTGTCTCTGGGTAATATAATATGGGAGGGTTATCTGGTGAGGGTTGAGTCGACTGGACAGGATCTATGATGAGCTTTTGGAGCAAGTCTTGCCGAGGGGGTGCGACCGGGCACCCCTGTGATTTGAGTACTTGTGGCGGGTACATGGTGACTTGAGAAGATCCTGGGGTCGAGAGCCTTCGTGGAACGAGGCCCCTGGAGCGAGATGCCGTTGAGGCAGAGGGCACTGATGGCCCTGTTTTGAGGAGATATCCTGTCTGGTTCCCCCTAGGACCTGTTGTCTCTTGAGGACTGGAACCACGGACCCCTTCGATGCACCACTCGACCCAGATGAACCAGAGACGGATGATTTCAGCTACCTAGGGCGGAGAGTATGCAGTGTAGGAAGGTACGGGTGGAACCCCACACCCTTTCGAGACGTTCATGTGTCCTCTTCCGAGCATCGGCCCCTCGGAGAGCAGGAACATGACTTCACATTCTCAGCCACTCCAGGTAGGACTTGGGGTGTCCCAGGGTTGAGAGGTTGGGTGGAACCGCCACAGTTAGATGGTCATTTTGCTATCAGCCTAGACTTTCGCGAGCGCTAATGATGGTTATCTTGTGGATGGTCGGCATTAGCCAGTTACAGGTGTACACACTCTGCAGAGTTGATTCGAATCTATATATAGTCCGTAGCCTCGTTATGGCTATCCCGTGACCTACGCTTCTCTTGAGTAGTGAGATGAGTCCCTTCTACCTCCCCCTGAGTGATATTGTTGCTGTTACCCTACTGCATGATGGCTGATTATGCATGGATGAGAGGGAGCTGTCCATTGCCGCCACGTGTGAGCGTGGTTGTTGAGAGAGCTGAGAGGATGATGGTTGGTGGTATGGTGTCGTGGGATGGGAATAGATTAAAACTTGATGAATAATTATTATATATTATTAATGATACTTGTATAGGAAACTATAGCCAAATAATAGGTCTCTTGATTATATCCATTTGCATCCACCTACCACAAAGCATAAGCAAAGCATATGGTGGGAGCCGGTGGCCAGTACAAATCTACTGAAACTTATTTGGCAGGTGAGCCCGACTACGCCTACGGCGACGAGGGGCTCACGGATTAGATGGTCTTGTGCCTACGCTCAAGATAGTGTAATACGATGCTTCCGCAATATTTCTCTACGTCCGTAGCTGTTCTGGATGCTAGATACTCTGATGATTCCGCCATGTGGCGATGTAATAATTTATGTAAATCCCTCTATTGTATTCTTTTATTCGATATATGGCTTTGTAATCAACTGTTATCGGATAATTGATGATTTGACCTCCTAAGCTATCATTGTATCCTTCATTCTGTGTATTTTTCCTTTGCGGAAAATTGAGGATGTTTCGCTATGAGAGTGCAAAAGAGTATATATAAACGTGTTCGGATGACCTGGCAAAACAGCTGCGGCCGGGCAAACCAAACCTCAGGCCGACGAGTCCGGATTTGCTGCTCGGACTACACAGCCGCTCTGTCAGGTTCCCAAACATACAAGCTCTGTGTTTCATATACTAGTTTAGTACAGCGAGATCGATGACGAGCTTCCTCAATAACCGAGCTTCACGATGGATTAGTGGTACTCTATATAGTACTCCCTGCTAGTTGCATTGCCTCTTCCTTCTTGCATTGTCTCGTCTTCACCTCCAGCCTAGCAAAAACTACCCGACCGATCGAGCAGCAGTGCATCCTCATCGGCCAATGAACATCCAGGAATGCAAATTTGTCAGCCGTCAGCGATGCATACATGCAAATCATAGCATTAGCACGCACCACCTCTTCCGGTTTTCCCTTTCCCTTTGATTTGTTTTGCGTTTGTATGTATATATATAAAATTTTGGCTGTCATCACGTCGTTAGAATCAGTGGGAAACTGCTCATGTCTCCGCCGACGATCCCACCTGCCTTGTCTTCCAGATCACCGGCGCGATCATCATCCATACTGCATTTATACGACAAGTGCAAGCAAACCGAATTCATCCGTCAGTCAGTGAGCAGATCACAGCACATCCGCCATGGCCGCGAGCAAGGGAGGCAGATGAGTTGAGGTCACTTACTGTACACGATTGCTGCCAGCCACTCGTTGCCGATACGAACCCAGGTGCTCGCCCACCCGACGTCGATCGTCCACCTGCATGCGGCGGCGGATAGCGATCAGGACATGAGCCATATTCATTCAGTGGATTATATTCAGAAAGAAGAGGGAGCAAGTGAGTTCTCTCTGCCAACTTCTCCATCCTGAAATTGATCTGAGATCGATCACCTACCTCTCCATGGTGTGGCTGGCGTTCCAGCCGACGAAGATCATGGCGAAGTACATGGCGCCCATGGCGAACACCAGGTGGAAGAAGCCGAAGCCGTAGGGGATGTCGTCCTCCTCCGACTCCCCCTCCGCCTGCTTGAACTGCGAGTTTGTGCCATACGTTTCAGAGGTCAGACTTTCAGTTCAGGTATGGACAGTAGGTTCAGTCTTGAGCCCAAATGGGAGTTGAGAGCACGCACCTGGAGGCACTTGGAGTCGATTCCCGTCGAGAAGGTGGCTGCCACGATGACGATGACGGCGATCACAAAGCTCTGCCAGAGAGAGACAAACACACCTCTTGTACATCAGGCACATGCCGGTTCATCAGAATAGTTTCTACTGAACTTTTTGGGCTACTTTATTTACCGCGATGTTCACCCAGTCTGCGCTCGTGGCAACTGCTGCCTTCCTGTTGCAAACCTCCGTGTGCGGTTCGCTGTTGGTTTTTTGTTGGAGGAAAAAGAGATGAGTCATGAAGGAAATCGTACTGCTATTCATTTCAGATGCTGTCACTGTATACACAGCACACAGGCAGGATTTCAGAACCCCTCGATCTCACCTTCTGATGGCTGACCAGCACAGGAACACGACGTAGATCCCCATCAGCCCCGGTGCCAGGTACCCTGCCTTCACCTGTTTCATGCAGGGGCAACAAGGAATAATTCAGAATTCAGAGCATTTTCAGAGCCATTTTCAGAGCATGCTTGTATGTATGCGTGTTTGCTTGCCTTGGAGCTCATGGAGACGAAGGTCATGAGCTGCACGAGCACCAGCGTGACGGTGATGAAGAGGATGTTGAGCTTGCAGGACGGGCTGGGCGCGTACCACACGTACATGAGCACGATCCCCAGCAGCGACCCTACGTACGTCACGATGGACACCACCTGAATCTGCGAGCCGCTGCATGCATCCATGATGGGCTAGCTGCTGTAAGAATCTGCAAGTGCCAGCAGGCTGCAGCAGGGAGAGCAGTGACAATGAACCTACCATCTCTTCTGGGTGATCTCTGACCGGCACCAGTCGTTGAGCCACATGATGAACCTGGTGACACTGATGAGCTGGATCACCAGGAACGCCCTGCTTGCGATTTCATAGCAAGTTTAGTTAATCAGGTGATGCATGTTCTACCTCTATGATCTATGGAGGGAAGAATTCATGTCTGGCTTGAACTGAAGAACGACACGAAACGTACCCTGCCCCGAAATGCGCCACCTTCCCGTAGAGCTGGACGAGCGGCGACGGCGCGAGGAAGGTGACGGCGGTGAGGCCGAGCCAGAGGGCGAGCTTGGCCGGCCACCACTCGGAGTGCCACGAGTTCCGGCAGTCGTGCACCTTCCTGGTCTTCACGGTGGACAGGAACATGGCGAAGAAGAAGAGGAAGCACCCCAGGCTGACCCGCAGCACGCCCTCGGCGCCCAGGCAGTCGCGCGCGCCCTGGCACACCTTGAGGCGCTGGAGCTCGGCGAGCGCCGAGTTGCCGTAGTCGCGCAGGGTCCAGGCCAGGAGGTTGGTGACCAGGAAGATGAGCGCGTACAGGTACCGCGCCATCATCGGGTTGGGGCCCAGGAACAGCCCCGCGCAGGCGCAGCAGCACCAGTCCTCCGTGAACCGCAAGCGCCACCCGTTGTTGTTGTGCTGCTGCTCACCGCCGGCGGCCTCCATGTCGTCGGCCACGGCGACGGCAAGCGTCATCTATACGCACTGCCCCCCGAGAGACGAACTTAACGCGGCCGCGCGCTGCTCGATCTCCTTTCCTTTTCCTTCAGACATAATAGAGGTAATCAGGTAAACAAACAAAGATTAATCTAGACAGATTAAAAAAACAAAAGAAGCTAGAGGCCGGAGATTTGTTCACACGCAACGCAAGGGGGCGTGCGTGATACGTCTGAGCTCGTACTAGTTCGTTACGTACGTCTCGCTCGACTGACATCACATCAGCCCAAACGATGTGTTTCTTTGCGCCAAAGCATGCATCGCATCGCCCTCTAAAGAAACTGCTTTGTTCTTGCCTTGCTTTGTGGGCAACACCACCGCCCTGTTTCGGCACTGTGCCACTGTAAGATATGCAGGCTAGCTACATCCTACTAGCCATATGTGTTCCTGCTTCCTATATTCCTATTTGTGGCAGCATATAGCTTACTGCCGGCAATGCCGCCAATGATAACTAGCTAGTGCTATATATGTGAGCTGGGCACTTAGGCTGAGCCTAACAGTTATACTGGGTTACAAGAAACGGTGCCGTTTTCCCCATCAACGCCTAGCTAGTAAGTATCATTTTCCTTGTAACAGTGCTGGCAACCAACTATTGCATCGCGTGTTCAAACCCAGATGCTAAAAAAAGCGCCAAAAGGATCCAGAGGCCTGAGCCTTGCAATTTTGCAAAAGCACTGGAAAAAGCTACTGGCTAGAGTCTGAATTCACCGCCTTGACAACGACAGGGATAGAGTATGTAAAGAGGTGAAAGTCATGTATCCCAAAAGCATCCAGTGTGACCAGACGACCGGATAACATGAACGCTATGCGCAATATAACACAAGAAACAATTCAGCAGAGGATACAGAGCTTTGGCTTTGAGGTGGGGCGATTACGGTTAAAGAGGCAGAAACGAAAGCTCCGTGGACTTTTTCTTAACAAAGCTCCATGGACTGCCTGAGAGATACACACATGACTTTTACATGTAAACCATCAAAGGATAGCTATCACACTTAAAAGGTGAAGAATGGCTAGTTTTCAAGCAAATTAATAGATCATGCTTGCGTGACGAAGAATGACCAGCTTAGGAGCAATCCTTGGTCGCCGTATCCAAAGATGACATCAAAGGGTTGGAAAATGATTAAAGTAATTATTAATTATCATTAATATTAATAAAAAATTTATAATTAATAGTTAAGTATGAGTGTTCAATCGGTCATGTGCCCTTATTTTATAGGAGTAGAGGTGGTTTTATCCCGTTAGAAAACTAAGTGGTACTATTATTATGTCGTTTTATAGGGTTTTTATTTTTATAAATTGGGCTAAAACTGGTATGGGCCTATTTAAAACTGGCATAGACCCAATTTAGTGTCAACTGATGTGATCTAAAAAAAGGTGTCAATTGATATAGAGTATATTTTCCTTAAAAAAACTGATATAGGGTATATATATGTAAAGAGGTGAAAGGCATTTGAAAGAAAAGCAGTGCGTGTGAAGAGACGAGTGGATAACATGAACGCATATGCGCAATACTAGAAATAGAAACAACACAAAAATTCAGCAGCAGAGCTTGGCAGCTTGGCTTTGGATCGACTGGATCCAGAAAGAAAAAAGAAAAAAACTTGGCTTTGGAGTGGGATTACGGTTAAAGAGGCGGAAACGAAAGCTCCTTGGACTGCCGGAGAGGATACACACATGGCTTTTCTGTGACTGTCATACAGAGCGCTTTGGATGTTTGTAGGGAGAAAAAAAGAAAAGAAAAGAAAAGAGCAGATTAAAGCGGCAGGCAGCAGGCAAAGCCTTTGGATGATGATTGTGGAATGGCATAAAGCAAAGGAGCCTGAATTCTCCTTGAAGAATCACGAATGGTAGTAGTAGTAGTGTTGCCGTGTGGGGGCTGTTGTTTTCTCCCCCTTTTCTTTCCTGGCGCAACTATGTATGCAAGTGAAGTTATTCCTGCAGTTTTCATGTAGCCAGCTAGTAATTTTTGTTTTTGGTGGCTAGAGAACGTTGCGTAAAGTCTGTAATGATCTAAGTCTAGTGTAGTACTTAAAGTAGGTGTTAATTCAGTTCTTCGTGTGAGCTTTTTTTTTTTTTTCTTCTTGTGTTTTTACTAAGTACTGTTAATCAGAATTCACCAACTGAAAGAAAAGTCAATTCACACAGCTCCCTCAGCTTTTGTAGGAGAGGAGGAGGTCATGTCATATTTTAATTGGGCAGTAGCAGTCAGCGCACATATCCGACTGCATGCCTTTTTCCTTTTCTCTGTAGAGGATATCCCGATCTTGGATTGTTGGCAAAAAGGAGTATGGCTTACTCCCTACGTACAAAATTCAGTTAATCGTCTAATCAACAGCAAACTACGTACGTACGTATACAACCAACAGACGCAACGTGCGTGTTTCCTAAACTCTCAAGAAACATGGTCGTGTAACACAAGGATCCATCTATGTCGTCAGTAGCTGACTTGCTACTGACGATAGATGATCCAGTTAAGTTCATTTTTCTTGCAACGAAAAGGAAGCATGCATCAAAGCTAGGACGATGAACAAGCAACACAGCTGACGATGCTGTGATCGATCGAATTCAGCACACACCTTAGAGGTAAGACGAGGCGGCCTGCAAGTCGATCGCCGTCACCGCATTATTTCCAGCGGATTCATGATCCGACAACCGAAAAATGCTCGAGGCAGCTGCAAGAAACAAGACAGTCGCCCGGCGGGGGCAAGAAAGCGGGTTAATTATGATCTATGGTATGATGCGGCGTGTGGGTTGCACTCCCGACCAGGAAGGGAAAGCGAAGAGCGTAGAGGAATGATAGCGCTTGCGTACACCGCAATACCGGCGGAGCCGACAAGGGAGCAGGCGCTTATTGGGGACACAAGCTCGCAGGAACCAGCAGCAGATCGATGATATGGGAGCGATCAGCTAGTAACAAGCATCGGATCGGAGGAAGAACAAGCAAGCAGTGGAATGAGCAACGACGACGACGACTGACCTGCTGTCCTGATGATGTGCCAGCCAGCAATGGACAAGCCCCGGCCGGCCTGGTAGTAGATAGCTAGGTGGCTAGCTAGTCTACCTGGGAGGCGCGGGCGTCCACTGCGGCCACCGTCGCTGCGCGTAACTTGCAGTGCTCGGCCTTGTTCACAGAGGAGGAGGAGGAGGAGGAGGAGGGGCTGCTGGGTGCGGCTGCGGCGGGGGAGGAAGTGGTGGATGTGGGAGCGAGAGCGAATAAGGGAGCCGACGGAAGAGGCGGTGGTGGTGGCGGCGGCGGTGGCTCCTTTGTTCCGCGCCGCAAGCGAGCGTGTTGTGGCGCCGGTCCGGCTCGAGGTCGGCGCGGCGTCGTGTGCTGCTGCGTATCACAATTCACAAACCCAGATTCTCACAAGCTAGGCCTCCTCGTGCTGTGCGGTGCGGTCTGGTCTCTGTCCGGGCTGGCCGGCTGGGCATCTGCATCTCCCGCACCCGTGACCGTGAGGCTTTAAGCCGCGCACCTGTTGCTGTAGGCCTGTACCGGCGCGCATCCATCCATCCTTTTGAGTGGCGCGGGTGGAATCCTGACCCGGGTGTGCTTGCCATGCCAGGTGTTGGGTGCCAAACTTCCACCGGCTTAATTTTCCGTTACGTTACATGTGGCTCACGGTGAATACCACCGAATAGTCGCAACGGATCTCATTTTGTTTGGCTTCAAGGCAGCCATGTCAAGGCTATACAGTACAATCGGTAAAATTGGAGCACAAAAAATCCTGGGAATGTTTTCGAATAGAAAAGACCGAGCAGTCGAGTCGAGCACCGACCGAGCGCGCTCTGGGTTCTCGATCTGCTTGCTACGAACCGAGCGCGCGCGCACCGCACAGCCTTTCGCCGCTGTCTGTCCGCACGTGCTCGGCCTCGGCTATTACCTCCCTGCTGCTGTGTGGCCACGGGCTGCCATGGCATGCCGGCCGGCGGCGGCAGGTGGTGCTCCACGCGCTCATCATCACACGGACCGCAGCAGATCGCGAACGCGACGCGCGTCGCTGGGGCACAGTGGATGCATGCAGATGCAGACCACGGGACTGGCTTAAGCGCTTTGCTTGGGCGCGGTGGGCGTCCGCCAACTTACACCGAAACGGCAAAGCCAGCACGAGCGGCAGCGTCAGGCGCTCAGGCATTGCCGCCGGGGTCCGTCCTCGATCAGTGGGCAGTGGCTGATCCGATCCATCGGCAGGCACCCGTGTCAGCCACAACTCAGCTCGCTCTCTCGCAGATCTTTTCTCCTCCTCCTCGATCATGGCGTGTACTACTCCGATCCTACGCACAAACAAACCTTCTCTCTTGTTTGTTTGTACGTCTACGTGCACGTGCGTGTGTAGAAATAGCAGGACGTCTGTGTTCAGAAATATACTGCCCTTCCAAGTCTGAAGAAAGCAAGGAGACTTTTATGCGTGGCGTGTGTTTGTTCACACATGTCTTTGTCGTTCGGAAAATTAGAAGCGGTGAACGATGGACGCGACAAGTGTCCTCCAAGGCAAAACAAAGCGAACCCCCTCCATGTGAATTCAATTCGAATCGATCTGGTACGTGAAGCTCCACGTACGAACGCATGGTCGAATGCAAGAAGATCATCGATTGGATGCATGATCCTTCAGCTCCCCTGCGTGCGCAGTAGGACGTGTCACGGAGGGTGCGTGAACGCACCAAGGAGAAGGAGAATATATATGGTCCAATTCTAGAGCATATCGATCGATCGGATAGGCTCTCGACTGTGATTCCAATTACGTGGTAGTGTAGTGGTACATATGGATATATATATGCCTCTCTCTCGTCGTGGCTCGTATGACATATCTCTGTGACTGTGCGTGTCGACGAATTATTACCCATCACAGAAGAGGGCCACTGTCCCAACAACTAGAGGATCAGATACTGTAGCATCTCTACTCCCCCCTGCCTGCTGCATAGGCATCCACCACACAGAGCCAGGCATATTGGCACGGACGAGTTGAGCCCCCGGCCGGCCAAGTGCGCCAGCCCGCCAATGCAACTTGATCCCCTCTAGCTAGCTAGGTAGCTTATTATGAAGCAGGCTACGCTAGATAGACCATGAGAATATGGTGGTGCCACTTACTACTACTACTGCAGTACTACTGGGTTACAGTGCTCACGCACAAATGCAAGGGTGCAGCATGTGCTTGCACACGCAGCAATGAAGAATTCCTCATATAGGCTGGTCCGTGAGCAAGCGAGCAAGCAAGCGACGACGGCGACAAGGGAACCGATCACTTGCAAGGAAGTGCATTTATTCACCAAGTATAATTATATACATATAAATCCGCCTGGAATCCATGCTTGAAATCATGCAACATATATTTTATATATATATATATATATATATATATATATATATGGCGATGGTGGTGACGTGCACACTTTTCGACGACCACGTATATTGCTCCACCCATCATCGTGGTCTCTGTACGTACGTGTGCACCACGGCAAAGGAATGTGTGCCTCTGGTTGTTGTGCCATGATCACGAGCGCACAAATAATGCTTAGCGGCTTAGTAGCGTAAGAGCACTTGTTAGGCTTCGGGTTGTTTACAAGGGACCTAATATCCCCTTTTGTTATTTGCCCCCTTTGGGTAATAACAGCACGAGGTGGGGATAGAAGGAGTTTTTTATTTACAAAAGAAAAACAAATTACTTCCTAAGCTTATGTATGGTTACCCACTAGCTACAACAAATGTGTTCTGGGGGACACTGACCAATTGCGAATGTTATGTATGAACACAATTCTTATAGTGTACCCTGACTATTTTCATTTGGTCCAATTTAGTTCTTAACAAGATTTGTTATTTGTTTATACATGTGCTCTCTCCGTCTAGAAAAAAAAAATGCAATTCTACCGTAGAAGCAAGCTAGTTAAAGTATCTCAAATTTAATTAAAAGTTATGATATTGAATAAGTATCATTAGATTTGTCTTGAGATGACTTTTTTGAACTTTCACAACTTAATTTATTACTCATCGTACCAAGCTAAATCACTGGCCACAAATTCCACAAATATTATGCTTATTTGGCATCACACATATTAATGTTTATAACTATATATTTAGTCAAACGGACACAATTGCATTCTTTTCCGGTAGATGTAGTAGAAGTTGGTTTTTGCTTTCAAATTCTATGAGATGATATAGGGCACCATACTTTAAGCTAAAAAATATTTGCTCTGTTCTAAATCGTAAGTTGTTCTTTGCTTTTCTAGGTATATAGATTTTATAATATATCTAGACATAATGTATACTTAGAAAAAGGCGTAATAACTTACAATTTAGAACTGAGGAAGTACATCTTAATTTTATCATTGTTGGTTAATTAGGTAGATCAATAATTTTAATAATAAATTAATAAAAAATTAGGGAGTAAATTGAACCATGAAATAGACCAAGTTTGGAAGGAGTAATTTGGACCTTATTACCTCTTATTAGAAAAATTACTCCTTTTTTCATACTAGCCATGCCCTCGTCGATCCATTAATAAGTTTCTTCCTTAGGACGTGTACACAATTGGGTGACATTTAGTCAATTAGTCGTCCAGCTGCCATGTATATTATATAAATTAAAAAAGAGAAGAGAGAAAGATACGATGTTGTCCATTTGTCCAGTAATTGAGAGACGGTATGGGAGTTTGCAAGAAATCTCTCATAGAAATATTTTTGCACTGTAGAGCTATTTTGTACTATTTTTGGTCATATGTCATTCACCAATTACTTGCTATTTATACTGCTCCTAGTAGATTGTCTACCATATATATATTTTTTTCATCTTTCAGACAGAAATTGCTGACCACTGTATATATCCTTTAGCAGGCTGAAAAATAATCATCTTTCAGACAGATAGCAATTGCTGACCACTATATATATCCTTAGACTGAAAAGCAGATGGTAATCATCTTTCAGACGGACAGCAATTGCTGGACCACTGTACATCTCCCTCTCTTTTTTTTTTTGGCAAGCACTGTACATCACTTGCCCGCCGATAAATAGATGATACCAAAAAGTAACACTTGTTCTTGGGAAACAAGCACTAAGCCTGTTATACGACCTCCATACATATCGGAGAATATCTCAATCATCACCATTTTCAATATACACTCGTCCCCGCTTTAAGCCTTTAACCTTTAATTTGATGACCAAACACTCACTTTATGAAGCTATACAATCAAAATTTGGTACAGCAAGCAGTCCTAAATATGTCATGTTTATAAAATCGTATTATTTTTATGCCAAATACCACGTAATTTCTGCTCGATCACATAGACGGACAAATGTGGTACGTCTGGCGCGATCATATTGCGTGGCCCTTTTTTAGCTACAAAGTGAGGCACACGCACCGTATACTTAATTGGCTAGTTGGCTACGGATGCACTCCTATCACACCAAGTAAAAAAGGCTAAAGCGCGCTCTTTTGTGCATATACAAAACGTGGGCACCTCGCTCATGCAGTCATGCCTGCCTCGATCACCATCGTCTAGCAGGTTGTGCTTCGTGTGAAAACTGATCTTTGCAGAGTGTCTGAAGGTTTGTCAAATGATAAAACTTAAATACTCGGCAAAGGCCCTCTTTGCAGAGTGGCAAAACTCAGGCACTCGGCAAAGGACCTTTTTGTCGAGTGCCTTGCCGAGTGCCAGGCTAAGACACTCGGCAAAGCAAGCCCCTTTGCCGAGTGCCACTGCCTAGGACTCGGCAAAGACCCTCTTTGTCGAGTGCTACGTTAGGCACTCGGTAAAGATTTATTTTTTAATCTTTATTTCAAACTTTTTTTGTAGTCCTTATATATTGTATTGAATCATATGTTTGAATTTAAAATTTTTTTATAACCTTTTGCTATATTTTTTAAATTAATTTTGTTTACTTGAATTTTTCTTAAAAAAATAAATTTAAACTGCAGGTGCATAAATTTGATCGGAGTATTTTCGGCACACGGGGAAGACCACGAATCCGGCAGTCACAATCACACGTACTGCTAGCTACTAGCGTCGAATTTTCACGGGTGCCTGTTCCGGCTCCTTGCGGTTTTGGCCAATAAACCGGCGTGTCAAACAGACTGACAAAGAGCAACCCCAAAGCATACCCAAGCAAAAAGAGATTGGCAAAGCAGGAGGAAAAAAAAAATCCTTCATTTTCCACTGTTTTAGGTATGAGTACGAAGTGGTCACAAAGTTGACAAAAAAAAGTTGACAGAAGTTTATAACAAAACTACTACTACAATCTTGTTTCAAACATTTTTTTTAAACGACTTGGGCAACCTCATTAGGCCTCGGAACCTAAGGCCCTCCGCTAACTACTATAGGTATAGATTCTGCTAAAAAAAATCTACTATAGGTATAGTATAGATGGCCTCTCTGGTGCAACAAAAGCTCAAGAATAGAAATCTACATACCTAAGGAGCAGATTGCTTTGCTTTATGATCACCTTGACCTCGCCAACACACAGCTCTACGTCTACGGCTCTACACACGAGTGGTACTTTGCCCAATTACTCGTAAGTCTCTTTGTTGATCTATGCCAATCAATGCTTAATTTGCCTTTGTCCCTAAATTGTACTATTTAGAGTACAAGATTTGAGACTGTTTCTAAAATTCTGATTTAGTATTTGAGAATCCCATAGATGCAATTAGGGGAGTGTGATGTGAGACTATTTAGCGAATAAACATCATCAAGTTCTCAAGGTAATTTGCTAACTCTTTTGATTTAAATGTGACTGTGGCCTCAGCTAATTAAAAGAACCTTTTCAAAGTCAAAATTTATTGAAGAATCATTAGAGGTCCGTAATGTCTTAAGAAAGATTAAATGATTTGACAATTTTATGAAAAGGTTCATTGATGATGACAGTTATTGAATAATCATTTAGTCACATCAGCAAATGTTAGATGAAAAATTTAAGGTAACATTTATAATTTGTTTGATAAGAATGTTTGCATTGAAGTTTACTAAAAACACCATCACTATTACAATAATTATATTGGAGGGCTTCTTTTCTATCTTGGTCCTAGGCCTAGTAGGCCACCAAATTACAGAACCGAATCTAAAAATGGCTTCAACTTTAGTAGAGGAGCTAGAGCCATTATAGAAGGAACATGCAAGACAAGCTCTATTTTTTTGTTAATAATAGTGATTTATCACAGCACTTTGTAACTTCTCTCTCTCTCTTGACTAGTATAATGCTTGTGCTAACGCTATGGTTTTTTCTAGAGAATGCTATATAAATCAATCAATTTGTTTTTTTTTTGCAGAGTTTAACTTTTAAACAATTGTACTTGATTCTATATACGTTTTGAGAATCATCACTGCATATATAAGTAAACATATTTACACTTTCCCTAACTTCTTAATCAAATATTGGATATCTTCAAGGATGTTGTCGTAACATTCGTTTGCACGACTCGTTTTTAAAACATCTTTCCAGATGGCCATATTCTTCAACCTATGATGTACTCCCTGTCGCTGCAGAAGAACAGAAACTACACGCGAGAATCATCCATGGTTTTAACTGAACAATCACCACAAGAGATGTGATGCAAAACACTCACCTTCTCGTGCAGCAGAAGCATGCCGGCCCAGCTCGTCCTCGGGTTCTGTAGGACATTTCCTTTTACTTGCATAACCATATTGGTAGGAATTTGCAGTAGCAGGAACAAAACACATTTTGTCCATACATTAGTACTGAACAAGCACCTTGTTCTATTCCAATGTTCAGAGTCAGCTGGAATAAAACAAACAATGGTGAACTGCATCACACCATTGATCATAACCATTTTGCATCAATGCTCATAAAGCAATGGAAAAGGGCACGCCTACAATGAATAGCAGACTGGTATAGAAAGATGCGACACAAAAGAATAAGTAAAACATACATCGAGACTCCCTCAAGTGACAGAGTAGGAGCTGCAGGTCGTCCACGTCCATGGCTGACACCGCCATCACCCATCGCCACGATCCATAGCCGTCCCAAGGGAATCCGCCATCGCCGCGCCGCCCTGCATTCATGCCCTCAACATAGAATAATTCAGAGAAAAACTACTCACGCAACGGTGACTACCTCGGCCGACTCCCTACAATGCCGGAGTAGGAGCTGCAGCAGGTAGACGTCCATGATATGCACTGCCACCACCACGATCCATAGCCGTCCCGAGGAAATCCACCACCGCGGCCGCCTTGCACGGATCCAGAGCACGATGGTTGCCCGTCGCCGGCGGCACCCACATGCAAGGCCACTGGGAGGGGATGGGGAAAAGCGCCGCCACGGTCTACGATGATGCCATGATGGTCGCAGGGAGCAGGGCAGCCCCACCATCGGTCAAGGAATCATGGGCCGCCACCGGTCGTGGAGTCGCTGGCCGCCGCCGCGACTACGCGGCCTCCGCCCATGCTCGCTGGCTGCGGCGGCGGCGAGGAGAAGCGGGGCAGGGAGCGATTTCCGTTTTCTTTTTTCTTTTTTTGAGAGGATATTCGTTTTCTTTTCGGATTGGAACAAAATAAAAGAGGAAACGGGGCACAGGTTTCGATGGCTGCTTGCAATTGAAGCGATTCACGGGCGTGCGGCGGAAGGTGTGGGTTACTTCGAAATACGGGGGCACAAGGAGTGGGTTACTTTGAAAGGCGTGGGGGACAGAAGGGTTGGGTTATTTTGAAAGGCGTGGGAGCAGAAGGTGTGGGTTACTTTGAAAGGCGTGGGGAAGGAAGGTGTGGGTTACTTTGAAAGGCGTGAAGGCGGAAGGTGTGGGTTACTTTGAAACTTGCGTCAGGAGATGAGTTTGTTCGCGTCTAAATTTTGGAGAAGTTTAGTATTATAATGGAGATAAACGTGACTTCTCTATTTAAAGAAAGGATAATTGGGTAAAAGCCTCAGAAAAAACTACGTTTAGGTTTTGAGCTTTTTTTTTGAATTTGTCTGGAAGGTCTTCGCGCAAAATTTTATTAGCTAGAAGGCCTTCCGTCCGTTTTGGGCTGTTGATGGTGTTAAGTAGGGGATAAAAAGACTATTTTGCCCCTGGATAAAAAATAAAAAATATGATTTCTAATGTTTATAGTATTTTAAGTATATGTTTATATTTAAATTATTAAATATATAATATATATATATTCAGCATATCCACATAAATATATCTCACATTACAGCATAGATGCATGCAATTCTTCATGTTCGCACACACATATTTGTATATATACACACACACATATAATCTACTCAAATAACACATATATCCAAACTCACATAAATAAGGTCACAGAAATGCATAGTTCACATCCCAATCACCATAGTTTAGTTCACATGAAAGTGGCACATACATAGAGCGAATACATATTGGTCTCACATACATAAAGAGAATACATCACAAATCACAAACTGCACCTTCTTTTGCTTCTCGTGCTCATGATAGGGCTGCTAGGAAGTGCCAGCAATTGAATTTCCAGCTTGAAACTAGTATTTGGATCCATGCTGTTATTAAAAATCAAACTAGGGTTTAGAATACCATGCATCTGTAACTACTTCAATGAACAGAACAACAAAAATGAACTCACTCTTCTAGCCGGCCATCTTCTTCATCGTAGGGAGGTTTGGTCGCAGCAGGTGCTCGTCGCTGGAGGTCGCTAGAAGTGCTCGTCGCTGGAGGATGCCCAGCACTTGCCTCATCCCGACGGTGGGGGCTGGCCGCGTCGGCAATGGCAGCCGCGCCGTCCTAGCCCCTTCCTGGCCGGGGAGGGGGGCTGGCCGCGCCACCCTGGGGCAGCAGCCTCGTCGCAGCCGCGTCGTCCACGCGGGGTGGGAGGGACGCGACGCCCTGGCCGCCCAGCCCCGTCAGCGCTCGCGCCACGACCATGGCCGCGGTGCTGTCGGGGCACGGCCGCGCGCGAACTCGAGGGTGAAGGTGGATGTTGGAGGGGGATGACCGGATCTGGTCCTGGGGGAGCCGGCGGCGGCACCATTCGCCATGGCCGCGTCGGTTGGAGTCGGGGTTGGGCGTGGCCGCGTGGGGGTCGTGCCGAGACTGAAGTCCCGTGGGTTTCCTCTGGAGTGAATAGAACGTGGGGGTAAACTCGTCATTTCGTGTGCGCTACAGTGGCTAAACTAACGGATTCCTCTAACAGAGCTGACGGAAGGCCTAATAGTTAACAAAATTTTGCCCGAAGGCCTTCTAGACAAATTCAAAAAAAAGTGTCCAAAACCCAAATGCAGTTTTTTCGGAGGCCTTCTTCCCAATTCTCCCTTTAAAGAAGAAGAACACCAGGAAAATGGCCACGTGGATCTGCGAGGGCAGCATGTACACGGTTTTTTTTTTCCACCGGCGATATTGGGCCGGTATCCCAATTCCCAACTGGGCTTACTGTATTCAAAGAAGCCTGTTATCGCTGCAGGCTGAGCCCTGCGTCCCGTGTCTGTTTCCATTCACTCGCCGGCCGCCGCCAACCCCAGCCCATCCCCACGGCCACGCCCCCGGTCGGCCGCGCGCGCGCTCTCCCTCTCTCGTGGCGACGACTGAGCGACAGCCGCCGCCGCCGCCCAACGCCAGGTGCCCGCCCAGGTCTTCTTCGGGCCCTTCGCCGGCGACGGGCACCGCCAGGTACGTCCACCCTTCTGTCTCCCCGTCCCTGCTGTGCGAAACCAAGTACCCTGTATTCGCATCTGACCTACTGACGCGTCGTTGGGTTCTGCACCTTAGGTTTGGGTCGAGCGGGGGCTGATGAGGGATGAGGCGGAGAGCACCAGCAAACGCAAGGCGCCGGACTCGAGCGCGGAGGAGCAGCCGAGCCCGGCGCCGGCGCAGTCGCAGGCGGAGGCGGACCCGGCGGCCAAGCGCCGGAACCTCTCCCGCTCGTGCGTCCACGAGGTCGCCGTCCCGAAAGGGTACGAGTCGGCCAAGGACGAGGCGGTGCACGGGACGCTCTCCAACCCGGACTTCAATGGGGAGATGGCCAAGCAGTACCCGTTCAAGCTCGACCCCTTCCAGAGCACCTCCATCGCGTGCCTGGAGCGGAACGAGTCCGTGCTTGTCTCCGCGCACACTTCCGCGGGGAAGACCGTCGTTGCCGAGTATGCCATCGCCATGGCGTTCAGGGACAAGCAGAGGGTCATCTACACCTCCCCGCTCAAGGCCCTGAGCAACCAGAAGTACAGGGAGCTCAGCCAGGAGTTCACAGATGTCGGGCTGATGACTGGCGACGTCACGCTCCATCCCAACGCCACGTGCCTGGTCATGACGACAGAGATCCTCAGGGC
Organism: Bothriochloa decipiens; assembly: GCA_023333625.1. Classification (NCBI taxonomy): domain Eukaryota; kingdom Viridiplantae; phylum Streptophyta; class Magnoliopsida; order Poales; family Poaceae; genus Bothriochloa; species Bothriochloa decipiens. The sequence goes on along the minus strand of CM041634.1, from coordinate 6,044,537 downwards.
GATGCTCTACAGGGGCTCTGAGGTGATCAAGGAGGTTGCCTGGGTTATTTTTGATGAGATACATTACATGAAGGATCGTGAGAGAGGAGTTGTGTGGGAGGAGAGCATCATTTTCTTGCCCCCTGCCATCAAGATGGTCTTCCTTTCCGCTACCATGTCAAATGCGACCGAGTTTGCTGAGTGGATATGCAGCCTGCACAAACAGCCCTGTCACGTCGTGTATACAGACTTCAGGCCAACACCATTGCAGCACTACATGTTCCCAATAGGTGGTTCTGGTCTTTACCTTGTAGTAGATGAAAATGGCCAGTTTAGAGAAGATAACTTTGCAAAGCTACAAGACTCGTTTGCTAAGCAGAATAATCAACTGGATGGAAGGAAAGGTGGTGGTCCTAAAGCGAGTGGCCGAATTGCCAAAGGTGGAAGCGCCTCTGGGAATTCTGACATATACAGAATTGTCAAGGTAGGCAGACACTCACATGCTTCTGAGTATGATATTCTTTGGCTTGTGTGCTTTCTGAATTTACCAATTTGTATGTGCATGAAATTTTCTATTGTAAGCTTCGCTGTGTTTAAGGATCCTTAAAGTTGAAATCTCACTAGTAGATGTTTACTTTTCAGTTGTTGATATATCATTTGAATTTCAGTGTTGTTATCTTATTGGACCTGAGACACTCATATCCTTGCTTAATTTTGAGTGCATCTTAACTTTCAGATGATTATGGAGCGCAAGTTTCAACCAGTGATAATTTTCAGCTTTAGTAGAAGAGAATGTGAGCACCATGCCATGTCTATGTCAAAACTTGACTTCAACACCGAGGACGAAAAGGAATGCATTGAGCAGGTTTTCCGTAATGCTATTGGTTGTTTAGTCGAGGAAGATAGAAGTTTACCTGCTATAGAGTTAATGTTGCCGCTTCTTAAACGAGGTATCGCAGTACACCATTCTGGACTACTTCCAATAATTAAGGAGCTGGTGGAGTTGCTCTTTCAAGAAGGTCTTGTGAAAGCTCTTTTTGCTACTGAGACAGTATGATCTCTATCCTGATTAATTATTTTAACCTTAAAACTTGTTTTTAATCTCTTACATGTACTATAAGGCAGAGTTCAATTTTTTGATTGGATTCTTTAGTTTTCAAATAGGTAAAGTATAAGAGAACTATTGTGTACACTTTATGCAATTAGTGCATTTTTGACCAATGACAGTCTTCATTTTGTTATTGTTTTGCTTCAGTTTGCCATGGGTCTTAATATGCCTGCAAAAACCGTTGTTTTCACCTCTGTCAAAAAATGGGATGGCGATACTAACCGCTATATTGGTTCTGGAGAATATATACAGGTAAATGTTTTATGTCTGAAATGCAAGTCTGGCATACACTCATACATGTATGTCTGAAATGCAAGTCTGGCATACACTCATACATGTAAGTTTATAGAGAGGACATATACAAGCCCATTCTTACTTTAGTTTTACATGGACTGCACTCTTAGATGAGTGGAAGAGCTGGCCGGCGTGGCAAGGATGAACGTGGTATTTGTGTTATAATGATAGATGAGAAGGTAAAGTTCCATAGTTCTATGTCCTTATTATCTTTGTTTTTCAAGCTCAAGTCATAGCATGTCAAGGCATTTTTGACAGTATTTAGTGTCTTTGTTGACTACTTGACTTGTTTTTGACATACTATTTCAACAAAATTGTGCTTCCTTTCGGGATAAATACAACACGCTCTATTCCAGTGCATTCTGGTTCTGCAGTAGTCTTTCTGACAAAATCTGGTGTTAGAATTGATCACTGATTTCCTTAATATCTGATGTTCTTGCTATTTCTATTGCAGTTAGAAATCCACTAGATGTTTATTAGGTTCCGTCTTTTGTTCTCTGTATTTCCGTTTTCACTGTTTGTTGGTATGCAAATGGATGTTTACTTAATTCAACATGACCTATGATATGCTTTGAGACTGCATTAAACCTTTGCAGTTTAAATACAATTGAGTAGGTGTGCTTAAAGATTAATTTTGTGTTGTTGAAACATCCCCACCTAAAAGTTTTGGTTTTGTTCTGAACTCATGCTTGCTTATGATGAACTTTTTAGCTTTCATGTTTTCTTTTGCTAACTATTCCAGTTGATCATGTGTTATGCCTATGTTAGAGCACATTAATCTGTTTTTTTTTCGTCCATCGGCTTAACATGATTATGTTCTGCAGATGGAAATGAGTGTTATCAAGGACATGGTGTTAGGCAAACCAGCACCTCTTGTCAGTACTTTTCGGCTGAGCTATTACACTATTCTGAACTTAATGAGCCGTGTAGAGGGCCAATTTACCGCTGAGCATGTGATTAGGCATTCATTCCATCAGTTTCAGTATGAGAAGGTTTGTTTTGAGTAACTCTTCTAGATGCTTCTGCTGTCATACACTAGCCAATGTTAAAAATAACTATCCTCGCTTTTCAGGCATTGCCAGAAGTAATTCAAAAGATTACACGATTGGAGAATGAAGCTACCTTGCTTGATTCTTCTGGAGAGGTATGCTATCTTAAATGCTGTATTCAATATTATTTGTCATCATCGTTGTTGTTACTAGACTTGCACATTTCCTTATACAGACTGATCTTGCTGAATATCACAAATTGGGGCTTGATATATCTGAACTGGAGAAGAAAATCATGTCTGAGATGATTAGACCAGAGAGGGCTTTGTTGTATTTGGTTCCTGGAAGGCTGGTAGGTAGCTCAAATTTTCACAACTTGTTTCTGTTTGTGGTCAAGGTGGTTGTGTCACTGCCATTTTGTTTGGATTTGGCTGATTAGATAGTGCGGAAATACTTCTTCTGCTTCTGCTCACTTATTTATTTCCTTGATGAACTGTTGTTTTGTGATTACTTCTATTGTAGGCTTTACAAAACCATACATATTCTTCCCACTTAGTATTTTGCATTGTGCAGGTTAGAGTGAGGGATGGTTCAACAGACTGGGGATGGGGTGTGGTTGTAAATGTAGTGAAGAAACCTCCAGCATCTGGGACTTTCCCCCCTGCATTAAGTGCATCGCGCAGCAATAACTATATAGTCGACACCTTGCTTCACTGCTCCTCTAATTCCAGCGAGAATGGATCACGTTCAAAGCCATGCCCGCCTCGCCCAGGGGAGAAGGGTGAAATGCATGTGGTGAGTTGAAGCTTTATAATCTAACATAATGGGTCTCATCATGTTAGATTATCATCATCTGGTGTATTATTCTGATTTAATCTTGAGGTATTTACAGGTGCCCGTACCATTGCCTTTGGTATCTGGTCTAAGCAGTCTTAGAATCAACATTCCTCCTGATCTACGACCACCTGAAGCAAGACAGAATATACTTTTTGCAGTGCAAGAACTAGGAAAGCGCTACCCCCAAGGCCTTCCAAAGCTACATCCAATCAATGTATGATGGTTTTTTCTTCTTACGAAGATTTACTTGCTATTTTTGTATTTGCGCCTAAAGTGCCATTTTTTGTTGTGGCTTAAGTTCTGGAAAATTATAACAAATTAACAATCATGATTAGTTGTACATGAACCCAGCTCTCCTTGTCTTGTTAAATACTTTTGATTTATATTCACGTGATCATCAGCTCCTCATATTGTCTTACATATTCAGAGATTTCTGATGACTTCTTGCTTTGCCCTCTGCCCCTCTGTTGGCAATTCTGCCAGTTATGCGTCCAATACAGAACAAATTGCAATAATGTTCTAGCATTTTACAGAACAAATTCTTGAAGCATGCACTCACTTTGATTGTCTGATACTATTAACAGGACATGGGTATTCAAGAACCTGAACTAGTTGACTTGGTACATAAACTTGAGGACCTTGAGCAGAAACAATGCTCTCACCGACTTCATAAGGTAATGTTTCTATCATATTTGCATCAAGAAGTATCTGGAATAATTTATTTTCTATTTGGGCTGATGTATTTTTTGCTACTTTTTTTTCTTAGTCTGGTCAAAATGAACAGGAACTATCTTGGTACCAAAGAAAAGCAGACTTGAATAGTGAAATTCAGCAACTCAAGTCAAAGATGCGGGATTCACAGGTTTGTTTCGTTATTGTACCTTGGTCCGATTGGATCCTTTCTAACAGCTAAATGAGTTTGGAACTTCTTCATTCAGCTACAAAAATTTAGAGACGAACTTAAGAACCGGTCCCGCGTTCTGAAGATGCTTGGTCATATTGATGCTGATGGTGTTCTCCAGTTAAAGGGACGTGCTGCCTGTTTAATAGACACAGGGGATGAACTGCTTATCACTGAACTTATGTTCAATGGTATACATTCTGTATGATTTTCTGTGTCCGGTTATTCTCTGTGACTTTAGTTGCAGTATTGCTTTAATATTTTCTTATCTTTCTAGGTACATTTAATGATCTTGACCATCATCAAGTTGCTTCCCTTGCTAGCTGTTTTGTACCTTGTGATAAATCAAGTGAGCAGATACGCCTAAGAAATGAACTTTCTAGGCCGATGATGCAACTTCAGGAGGCTGCAAGAAAAATAGCTGAGGTGCATACTTGTCTCTAACTTTGATATGTCCCTGTGCTTGATTGAGATGTAAATTTCCCATTCCTGTTTGCAATGCAGTGATAAAAAAGCAGTTTGTTGCCTCATGTATATTTTTTTTACCTTCCTGTACTTGATTTCCTGATTTCTCGTTTTAGGTACAAAAAGAATGCAAACTCGAAGTAAATGTGGAGGAATATGTTGAATCAACCTGCAGACCCTACCTTATGGATGTCATATACTGCTGGTCAAGGGTCAGTGAGATTGAGGCCCTGTACAACTGTTGATTTTTTTAATCCTTTTCTAAATTTTGTTGGCCTTAGAAACATCTTAATATCCAGTTTGGTTGTTGGTTCCTACTCTGTCTAATTTCTGATAAGATGCAATTTAGACTACTGAAAAGGCTCATGTTAGTCCATTAATTTTATCTTAATTGTATGTGTTATCTCCATACAGGGAGCCACCTTTGCTGAGGTGATGGAAATGACCGACATTTTTGAAGGGAGTGTCATAAGGCTTGCTAGAAGGCTGGATGAATTTCTGAATCAGGTATACAAGATCTTTATCTCCTCTTCCAGCACACCTTCCATCATGCGTGTATTGCTTTCCACACTTTCCATGTCACTTGGGTTGTATGGATGCATTCCTTTGATAGACTTACAGTATTAGGCTTGATGCACATGCCAATTAGAATTTGGTCACGCTGCTTGGGAAATGTCTACTATAAGATGTCAGTACTATCAATGTGACATGCTTTAATATGTAGTACAAGTCTGAGCCATAGTTCTGATATAGTTGTCACTGTTGAAATTTATGCCTCGGTTGCACCTTGGTTGACAAGATAATAATCAATGATAATGTTAGGAGGGGTTTAGGGGGTTGGTGTATGGGTGTGTTTAGTTCCCGCGAATTTTGAAAGGAAATGTCACATCGTGTCACCTCAGCGCACTGTAGCATTTTATTTGTATTTGGTAAAAATTGTCCAAACTTTGAGTAACTAGACTCAAAATATTTGTTTCGTAAAGTACAATAAAACCGTGCAATTAGTTTTTAATTTTATCTACATTTAGTACTCCATGCATGTGTCGACATTTTGATGTGACGGGTGATAGGAATTCTGCATAGTAAATTTTGGGATGATTTCTGGGTAACTAAACACAGCCATGTGCCTTTGGGTACCGGCTACAGTACCTGTGATTTGGCTGGTTACAGCCGGTTGCTAGAAAGAATATGAATACATCTTGTGGTTCTGCTATTTGGATAATGATAGGTGGATGCCACCATGCCTATCGACGATGCTTTATCTTTATTTGTGACTATTTTCATAGTGAACGTCCTTTTGTTCAATGTTTGAGCCTTCTAACTCTGAACTCGTTCTCAGCTGAGAGCTGCTGCTGAAGCCGTTGGGGAGGTTAACCTTGAGAAGAAGTTCGAGAAGGCAAGTGAGAGTTTGCGTCGGGGTATCATGTTTTCCAACTCGTTGTATCTGTAGTTAGCACTTTAGCAGCAATAGTACCATATGTTAGCCGACAAATGCTAGTGCGATTTTGACACGAGCAAAATATGCTTGTCCGTAGGAGAGGACTGCCAGATAGTCTCCACAACCTTGTAGTTCCTAGGCTAAATTAATTTGGTATCATGTATACATCAGATCAAGCTAGAAGAGATGCTGTCTTAAATCAATCGAAGTGATGGGAAAGGTTTGTAGGTTCAGTATGCTCTGAAGTTTATGCTGAAGTATTTGGTTGATTGGTAACTTAGAAAATTGCCAATGCATATTTTCTCAAACAATCAATAAGGCTGTATGATTGTATCAAAGAAACGGTGCGATAGCCAGTTGCGGAGTGACAGATAGGCTGTACATTCACGGCTAGGCAAGTGGTTAATGAGTAAACGTTCTGCACAGACAAGACCATACATAAGCGTTGCAATATGAGTTGAAACGATTGCAAAATGCAAGTCGTGATAGCTGGTGGAAGAATAGATTGAAGAAAAGTAGCAGCTCAAAAAAATTTAAACCGGCTTGAAACAAAGAAAAAGAGAACTGAGACAACAATATGATAAATCTCTTCATCACAAGATTGCTAAAAAATGACAAAAATGTCTGGTGCTACGGCCCATTTGGGGAAAGCTGAAAAGGCAGATCCTTTTTGGATGCAGAATCTTTTTTCTACAATGATATAGCAGTGGCGAATAATGCGTATCCCTTTCTTCACACTATCTTTTGCCATCACGTTCTTCCTTTATCCCCAATCTGAAGAAAGATTGCCATATGGGTACTTCGGTAGTTCGGTAGGCTATAGGCGTCTGAAGATCACTTTCAGACTCTACTAGTTGCCATTTCAGTTACCAGCTGAAAGAGAGCATCTTCTGGAGTTGAATCACCTGCTGGCTGCTGCTCTTTACTCTAGTGGCAACGAAGACATCTTCTCGACTCTCATCGATTCTAGCAAGACTTATGACACTTCCGTTGAAATGAGCCTTACGCAACAGGAATGAGCAAACGTTTAGTAAAGGGGCAAAGACTTACCATCGGTGACAGACTGACGGTGTACCCTACAGGCCTACATGGTAGGAAGGTCCTATCGTTATGTCAGACGGCGCGGCGGTCTCTTAACGCCGTTTCAAATGACGGTTCCCGGATAACACAGGGACAAGTGGCTGTTGGACCTGAAGCCCAACTGCTCATGACGCAAGGCCCATTAGAGCCGGCATCCACCCATTCGCTGGCAACTGGCTATAAGAATGTGGGTCGACAAACCCTAGCAGACCGGATCGTGCACTTCTGGCCTCCAGCCGCCGTCTCTTTTACGTTTTCCGTTACTCCGTACTTGTATCTGGGATATCTGGGAGTTGCCTACTAGGTCCAGTATCTGAGTAAACTTTGTTGCGTTTGTTTTGTTTCGAAATTTGATTTGACAGTGTTTCTCTCATGTCTTGCTGAATTTTTTTTTTCCTCGCCACGCACGGTCTGAATGAAATGCAAATCAGAGAGATCGGGCTCTATATCATGAGTCAACAGCAGGCGCCGTTCAATGGCGTCCTGACTGCCGCATGGAGCCCAGAGTGACGCCTAGCCAGGAGAAGATTGTTTGGAGATCCATCTTCTTTTAGTTCCAAGCCACAATACCTGGCCACGTCTCGAGAACAAACTCACCCAAACACCTTCATCTTGCTGCCATATCTCTCTCTCTTTTTTTTTTCATTTTGGCGCTGGGCGGGCATATCTTAGAAGAACGGGTGCTCCACTGGCCTCCTGTGTTTTGCTCTGCACTCCATGGAGCTTGTCCTCTGCAAAGTGCCCAAAGAGACGCCTATACATGATTGTATGGGGGCGTCGTTTATGTTTCTGCCCCGTTGAAATTAGATGCGGCTTAACCGCTTAATAATGGGTTGTTCCGGTCCGGTTTCATTCTCTTTCGTTGGTACCATTCCTTTTTGTTGCTCGAGTGGTTTGGTTCTCCTGTTTTTGCACCTAATAAGACGGCCTTTATTATGAACTAGTAATCGTGCACGTTGGGCATGCAAGTGTTTTAAAAAAATCATTTCATATATACAATTAAAACTATAAAATTTCATACATAACAGAGAAATAATAATGAATTCAAAAGTTAAATTTCCACATGATTTATCATGGCATGACAAAAAAATTCAATCATTTAGCAACTTGTGCATTTGCTATATCAGCCAAGATCAATAGCTAAAATATAAATTTATAAAGTTTTTTCCTTGCACATTATGGAGCCAAAATTCTTAAAGAAGTGGACATCTTAAATCGCTTCATGAAGGTCTTCTCTCTTTGCACCTTTCTTATCCACTTTGCTGCTATCTTCCCCTTTTTCTTTGCAATATCTCCTGTCACAACACTGATATGTTTAAAACAGTTAGGTTAGATCTCATCACACAATGTGACACCTAATAAAAGTACAGATAGATAATGGTTCCTAAAGGATAAAGAAAGGAAGAAACCACAAAAGGAATGTGAGGGTTAGGTGTCTGACAAAAATAGAATAGACTTTCTAAGCTACTCAGTAGAATTTAGCAAGTCGAAAAAAATTGTGAAGTTGTCAGTGTTCTGGACTAAAAAGAACAAATGACCAAGATTAGAAAAAAAACTGGGAATCAGCAATCCTAATATTAACAATCGCATCATTATCTCACCTTTTGCTTTTGGAGTTGTTTCACATCATCTCAGCATTAGACTTTCATTTTGGTTCTGAACCAGAGCCTTTTTATCCGGCTCGAACTTTCCATGTTCCACAAATAACTGAGGCTAGCAAGTACCAATATTAGACAAATAGTACAAAGCAGTTGCACAAATCTACACTGCAAAATACACTGTATAGTGGTTTCATCAAATGTAAGTGTGATACAATCATTTCTTAAAATTGCCAAACAGAAACTCTTGATTAAAGCCCAATAATGAGAAAGATAACCCGCCAGTCACAAATACATGATTACTTACACTGTATAGTGGTTTGATCAAGTGTGACATGGTACTAATAACTTAAAATTATTGGCAAAGAAAAACTCTTGATTAAAGCACAATAATGAGAAAGATAACGGCCTTATAGCCCTTCTGACTTGTTATGTCGTCAAAAACCTATACATTTCAGACAGTCTATTTTGTGTAGAGCAATGGTAAAATAAACAGAGTATTCTTATTAAAAAAATAAACAAAGTATTTTGCTAGATGAATGTTGCATCCTGGCAGTGTGAGACAAGAAAAGGTTAGCGGCACTGTGATTAATAGGGAAAAACAAAGAAATATCACTAAACTTTCACTTGTTCTTATTGCTTATTTGTTTTCTTTCGTTTGCAGCCAATTGAAGAAATGTAGATGTGATACAAAAAGCTGACTTTTCATCTTCAAATTTGTCCTTAAATTAGAGGGGATCTGTCCTTGTGCATTGCCGTGCATAATCCAGCCATTATCGCCGCCCTGGAAACGTAAAGAAAAGTAGAAAAACAGGCCGTTCATAGTTCATACATATGCAGGAGCAGAGCAGACTGCGTATGACTACCTACTCAACTCATAGTTTCCTTATCTTTACTTTATAACATTGGTTTTTTTATATATATTAATTGAAATGAAGTCTTCAGTATCAAGTGGTTCCCGGTTATCAATTGCAGGATAAATAGTTCCTCTTTCCTCGTAGTTATGTGAAACCCTTTTGTTTTTTTATGAATAACGGCGTATGCGCGAAATTGGTGTGTCGGATTAGAGATTTGTTTGGACCATGGATACTCTGTGTTTACGGGCAAAAGAATTGTCACCTAATTTGTGATTCATAAACTCTAAGCAGATCTTGACCGGATAAAATATCATGGTTATGCGGCTTATGCCAATGATGAAAACCACGGTAATTTGAATGGATCATGCCAATAATGGAAACCACAGTAACTTGAATGGTGGAAAAATGTACATTAGTGGAACATGGCCTACGGGGATGGGACGACAGCCGGCACCCTCTGCAAGATTATATTTGGCCGCAGGTCAGTTGTTTTGTTCAAAATTTTGAATTTTGATTTCAGAGTTTTGGTTTCAGTTCAGCTGGTCAGAAGTTGCAACGAGTTACTGAATCATTGTCAAACTGGCTCCAAAGATCATGAACCGACAAGATTAGTTGGAGTCTATGCAATGATATTTCAGTAGCAAATGGATGTTTTTTGTTTGTTTGTGATGGAACCTTGCTCAATTATGAACTTTATTTTTCAGTAAAAGAATCAGTATTTCTCAATTTTTGTTAATATACATCACTATCATTAGCAACTTTGAACTTCAATCCATATCAGAGTTGCTATCACATTCACAAAAGTTCCGAAGTAGTTTATGGTTAGTGCAACGAACATTACCGGAAAGAAAAAACTTGAATCCTTGAGCATTAACTGAAGATAAATACCAGCTGGTTAAAATGAGTGATTTTCAAATGTAATTTTTAAACATGAATATGATTCGTCCAAACTCTAAAGAAAAATGCATGGAATACATGCAACAGTATAGTCAGTTTAGTAACTTTGTTGGTGGATAAGCACTATAGCATACGAAGGTAAATTGAATAATAACTCGACCCATACAAGCACTAAAATTCATAGAAGGTAGAAGCCATATAATTTAACTATCGTTATCACTTTTCGAGAAGTAGAACCAGGTACTTAACTTTGACCAAATATAAATATTAATATATTCAGATATATTAATATTTATGGTACATGATTAGTATCATTACTTAAATTATTGAGTATACTTTCATAACAAATTGTTTATAGAATAAATGTTGCTAATACTTTTTTACAATACTAGTCAAATCAAATTTAATAACATTTGACGAGCACTAGTGCCACCGGAAAAGGAGGAAGGGAGTATGTGTTAGCACGGGGATTAAGTTAAAGTAACGGAAATGGCACATTCTAAAGAGCAATAATAAACTAGTGGCAATGAAGAAAGACTATAATTTTCAATGACATATAAGAGGAGAGTGTATATTAGAATAAATTTTCTCGAGAAATAATTAGAGGTAGGAGGATGGGAGGCCGCACAGCTTGCAGATCGAGGTGCACATTTCCTAACCCCCCTCTTTCTTTTTGAAGCCACCATCCCATTAAAAGTATCGTTTTATACTTTTTAGATTTTTTTTACCGCTCATCTTTTTAAAAGAATTAAGTAAATAATAAAATAAATAAAATATTATTAAAATATCTTTAATAATAAAATAAGTTATAATAAAATAAATAATTTTTATATAAATTTTTAATAAAACAAAGAGTTAAACAAGAAACCTGAAAAATCTAAAATAATAATTTCAATGGGACAGAGGTACGTGTGCGAGTTGCGTGGGCCTGCTTCGATCTCTTCCTGGCATCTTATCACCACAGCGCTAGAGGCACCATGGCTATCACCGAAATACCGCCCTTCCATCTGTCATGCTCAGACCACATCATTGTTTTTGTGGTCCTGGGCTTGCTTGCTCGCAGCCGCCAGGGTAGCTGGCGCAGCCACGTGCCACCGCCAATCCAACGAGACTCTGTTTAGTTTTTTAAATTAGCGCTAAAATTTCTGTAGCGAAATTTTTATAGTATTTTATTTATATTCGATAAAAATTATTTAAATTTTAATTAATTAGATTTAAAATATTTATCTCATAAAGTATAATAAAATTATATAATTTATTTTTAATTTTATCTATATTTAATACTCTATACATATGTCGATATTTTAATGTGACGATGAATAAAAATTATATACAGTGAATTTGATGACCAAATTTAACGAACGACCCAGGTCCGAGCGTCAAATCAGCCACACCGTCGATCCAAGCAGCAGTCGCCTCGAGGTCCACCCCTCCACTAGCGGGCAGGTGTCGTTCAAGGATGACGATGTAGGCTCTTGGACTTAAATCTTGTCGTTTTCATTTAACATGTATATGCACGTAGTATTGTACGTGTGTTGATTCATGTTAGTTCATGTTATTAAAGAAACATTCAGAGGTTCATTGTGTTAGAGAAACAATCAGAGGCTATGGGGGCACAAGCCTGCTTACCTTCGGGAGGAGGAGACGGGAAAAGAAGAGGAGAGTAAGAGAAAGAGAAGGTTGAACGGTGATTGGCACCTCTTAAGATCCATCTATGTGTCTGTCCCTGTGAACACATTTCAGATAACACGCTTGCTGCATAAAATATGGTTACACCAATGACCTAAGCATGTCTAGAGGTTTAGATTAATTGAACTGGTTGAAATGTAGCACAAATAGTCGCTTACCACATCTTCGAACTTCATCTGAAAGATCCAATGATTTCTAGATAAACTTTTGCTTATTAGCACACACAAGCTGTTAGAAACTCTGTAATAACCTTAGCATAATCCTCACTTTTGATGTCGGGCACTTCACGCCAAGGGCCACACCCCGGAAGATAAGCCACCTCTACAACTGACAAACGAAGGCTAAAACTCCAATGAAATTGTAAGTTTATTGTGGTCAAAGCGGTGGGGATATCTTCATTTTGCCCCCACCTTGTATAGTCGCCTAAATTATGGTCCAAGTTCTGCCATGGCGCGGTCAAACACCTGCTTGGCCTTTTGAACTACATCGCGTTGAAAAGGCCAATGAGCAATTCACACGTCAAAAGTAAGGCTGACACGAATGAGCCGCCGAAGGGGAAGGGCGAGCGAGGTGTAGGCAGGGGTGAACCATCGGGACTCAAGGCAAATGCCAAACCTATAGATCAGGCCCATGTTCGTCATACCTTACCCTCGACACGAGAGTTGTTGGGAGCAAAGTATTGCGTCCAAAGGTTCACTCTATATCTGACGTCACTCAGCTGTTGGGATATCGCTGTCCCAACACTGTGGAATCTCCAATTTCTTTGGGATCCCAGACTTTTTCCGAGTGCATAATTCATGAAGATGACATTTTAGTTATCATCTTAGTTCTTAGCAAGGGGTTTTCATCCTTAGGTTTCACTCTCCTTTCTTCCAAAGTAGGCCCGGTATAAAACTATTACCGTTGCATACGGATGGGCTTTTGCACGGTTCGGTGAAGCTCGCGAATTCTCTCACACTGTCGCTTGTCGTTCTCTCTTCGGCACGCAAAATGCAACACATCGTGGTAATCGTCGTATACCACATACAGAAACATTATTCATTTGTTGTTGTTGTACCCAAGATGCAATGTTACCATGTACTTGCACACAAGAGGTACGTTTGTTTGAATCTGAACATAAAATGCAGTCGCCGGGTGGGCCCGTGAATGTGAGCCCTCAAAAGATGGTGGAAGGGAGGGCCTTATATGTGGGCCAATGAGAAGGGAAAACAGCCCATTTCCTCGCATCCATATGAAGCCCACGCAAATGCATGTCCTGTGTCCTCCACTCGAACCATGGAAAAAACCTAGAGCTTGATGCGTACCTGATTCTGCGCGCCAAATGCTCGAACACCATGCCGCCAAAGCTATAGATCCCTAATTTCTGCGCGCACCTGTGTCACAAAGAGAGAGAAAGAGTCGCATGGACGACACACCCACCGACGCTGGTGGCTCCAGCCACCGTACGCGCACCCTTGGCGCGGAGGCGTCGAGGCGTCGCGCCGTGCTCCATCGACTCCGCGCCCTCCGCGGAGGTGAATTCCGCGCCTTCGACGCCGTCCAGGTGAAGGTTGACGGCCCGATCTATGACACCGTCGCGGAGGAGTACAACGCGCTTGTTGCTCACCGCCGCAAGGAAGCCGGCGAGTTCATCATCGACGACGACGGGCTCTGTTACGTCGAGGACTGGAGCCGCTGCAGGCGCAGCAGCAGTCCGCCAAGGTGGCGTCTCTCTCCGCCGCTGCCGCAAAGACGGCCCAGCAAATCTCCTCTATGTTCACATCCTCGGTGTTTAAGAGGCCCAGCAACGACCGCGCCAAGAGCTTGGTCATGGCCGCCGACAGTGTCGTGGACCACCGAGTTCGCTCCCGACGAGAACGACCGTGGGGGAGAGGCGGCGGCGGGTTGGCAGGGTGATTAGAGATGCTGATGAAATGGTCAGATCGAACAATGGAGATGATGTGGCGGTGGAATCGAAGAATGATGCTGAGATGGAAACCAATTTGGAAGAAATTTCTGGTTCTAGTCGTAGTTAAGATTGCCGGACCACGGGGGCTTTCATCAGATTCGTTCGACGCGTACTTGTCATGTCGTCGTGTGCGCTATGAACCACTTTGGTAGTTGCTAATGACACATGGCCCGTAATTGTGCTACCAACACAAAAGATTGACCAAAAAAAATGATTATTGTAAGAAAATGGTGCCTGAAGGCAGACATCTCAGCGACAATCTCGGCGAGGCCAAAGATAACCAATGGATTGACCACTGGCAGTGCTGAAGAAACGAGTCACGAATAGCTTTTGTCTAGTGTTGCTGAATCGTGATATCCGTGGGTCGTGTGCAGGCAAGTTTTGCGGGTTGGAGCACACAGGCACAAAGCTGTGCTGCCACAGTGGCTAACATGGGAGATTGGAGAGTGTACACCTTAGAGAGTGTACACCACTTGGTGCTCGAAGGAGTACGGCCTCCAGACAGACAACTCGACCCCAAGAAGCGCATCTTGGATCCGTTTCGCAGTAAGCCAGTAAGAAACGTTTCACATTTTCATTAAAATCGCTGCCAAACGCTCTAAATAAAAAACATTTCATAAAATATTCCTTGGAACCAATTCTTTTTTAACTAGTTCAGAAAAAAACCCAAAAAGCTAGTTTACTCTTGTTCTAGTTTTAGCATTAAGGACCTCTATTTGCATAGGGAACCTTCCATTCAAGCTTCACTCCACACTGTAGAAGGCCTAAGAATTCAATGAGCTAGCATAGTTTCACAGTGATTCTGATATATCGGAGAAATACTCCTCAAGAAAATCTGGACCGGAAACATTTTTATGAGAATTTTAAACCTTAAAACACACCTATCTATCAAGTGTAAACATGATCATTGTAACGAAAAAAAGCAGGAGGCAACGAGGCAGGCTGATTCCAGGAATCAGCAAAAGGTGGTGAACCAACGGGTATAACGGTCATCTGGGGCACAAACACAAACACAAAAGCAAGCGTGATCAGATTATGTACTATCTTTTTCCCCTCAAAAGAACCCAAGGCTGACAAAGGGTCAAAGGCCCTGCCGCGTCCTACTGGTAGTGTTGCGGCAGCAGCACTCTCCAATCACACAATTCACAATCCCCCCTGATGTCAAGCTTTGCTTGCTGCTGCCTGCTGGGGGTGGTGATTAGTTTATCTTAACCAAAATGCGGCACTGCTTGTGTAGGACAGCCGAGAGCGACAGCTCTCTCAATCCCATAAAAGCAAAAGGTTAAAACAACACATCACAGTCACAAGCTTTCTGGACAAATGGGAACATGCTTAAACAATGGCCGCAACTTGCAAGACTTGCAGTTCCTGACTGACCGGCAGATATTCCAACCACCAATCAACCGGTCAAATCAAGGATTAGCAAGCGATTAAGAAACTACAGAAAAAGGGCTTGGTACAGTACTACTGCTAAAAAAAGAAGAATCACAGTCCAAGCCTGCTCACTGCAGCATAAACATCATAGCAGCCACCAGTGGTAGTAGCAGGCCAGACCTGGCAAAGTATATTGCTTCTCGAATAATAATTATCATTATCGACAAGATAACAAATGTTGTTCTTGGGGTGAAGGAAAAAAGAAAGTATTTCTGAGTTCTGACCAAGATACGTGCTTCAGAAGCAAGCAGCACGCACATGGCAAGAAAGCCGGGATATATCAGCTCCTCGGCCATACCTTAAGGAGACAGAGACACCAAATCCTGAAGAAAGTTGCACCGCTCTTATTCTAAAATTCACTATACAGAATTCCTATCACCCGTTATATTAAAATACCGACACATACATAGAGTACTAAATATAGATAAAATCAAAAACTAATTACACGATTTTATTATACTTTACGAAACGAATATTTTAAGTCTAGTTACTCAAAATTTTGATAATTTTTACCAAATACAAACAAAATATTACAGTACGCTGAGGTAGTTTCCTTTCAAAATTCGCGGAAACTAAACACAGCCTTACATATTTTTGTTGCGCCTTTGGTAGATTTTCGTAGACAAAATTGAAAAACAACATGCCATTTCGTTCAGAAATCTGCTAGTGTGAGTAAAAAAAGAAGATTTCGTTCAGAAATCTGCTAGTGTGAGAAAAAAAAGGTTCAGAATCCTGCTACTAGATTGAGGTATCTATACTTCTACAAAGAGTAGAATTTCTTCCATCCACTTAAGCTGAAGCTGCTCAAGTCAAGGAATGGGACACGAACCAAGCCAAGTGCAGATTAAAATAACCTAAACTCTTAAAGTCCCTATCACAATCAGATCAACTGGTGCTAGTGTTCTCAATGCCATTCAAACCACAGGGCCAAAACACAAAACCAGGTCATCCCCTAATTATACAGTTTGATCTAATGTGAAAGCCAGGAATAGGTGGAACTGACAATGAAAGGTTTTATCCAAGACATTTCTTATGCAATGAATCGCTTGCAAAAAGTAACAAAACACAACAAGGAGAGGAAAGAAAGAACAAATATGATTAAAAATAACAAGACTGTTGCTAAGAGTAAACAGAACCTAGAAAAGATAAATAAAAATGATAATGTTAAAAAAAGAACCTATTAATATAAGAATAAATCACCGACAAAAGCTTTGATACAAAAGGAACAAATGGCACTGAAATTTTGTTGTTCTAAACTTTCATATCTGACTGAATTTAACAGAACTGAAACTTCTCTATACACCCAGATATCTGATACTCCATATCCCTGCACCTACAATCCTCCTGTCTCTCAAACTCTTCTTATTCACAGCCAATTAACCACCAATCCAAAGCCTAAACCCATCACCTTCAATCCAATCCCTTTCACTTTCAGTACCAACGGCTGGACCGACACCGACAAACCATAATTCAGAAAATTTTAGGGAGCTTACCGCTCTCTTGAGACCTGTAGCCATCAACCAATTGCTAAGCATGACAATGACCACGTACATCGGTGAATCTGGCAGCTGCTAGGCAAGAGCAAAACCAACTATCCTTCCTTGCGTTTGAGATTCTTTCTATCAATGCAGCGGAGGGGGTGGCGGTGATCCATATTGATATGGGTGTACTGATGGCCATGGATGGTGCTGCTGTGGGGGAGGAGGTGATGCATATCGGACAGGGTATGTGGGTGGCAATGGGACGGGGTAATATGGTGGCGGTGGTGGCCATGGATGCGTTGGAGTGCAGGGCAGCGGTGGCGGTAGAGGGCATGGTGGGCACTGTGGTGGCGGATGGTAGACTGGTGGTGGAGGTGGGGAATGCGGCCGTGGTGATGGCGGTGGTGGGGAATGCGGCCGTGGAGGCGGCGGTGGCGAGGGCAGCGGTGATGGTGGTGGTGGCGGCGGCAGCAGTGGAGGTGGCGGAGGTGAGGGTGACGGCGGCGGAGGAGACGGAACTGGTGGAGGTGGAGACGGCGGCGGTGGTGATGGTGGAGGTGGCGAAGGCGGGGGTGGTGATGGCAGCCGCGGAGGCGGTGGTGATGGGAGCATCGGTGGAGGCGGTGACGGGAGCCGCGGCGGCGGCCTAGGCGGGACGAACGGCTTGCAGTGGAACGCGGCGCAGTTGACAGGTGGGCGGGCGTAGAACGCGGCGCACTGCTGCGGCGTCCGCTGCGCGGGGCGGTCGGGCAGGCAGTTGCTCCGGTCGCTGTCCCGCGGCACGACGCGCGCGCATGCCGGCGGCTCGCCCGTGAAGAAGTTGTAGGCGAAGGTGAAGTTCTTGAGGCGCGGCAGGTCGCATATCCCCGGCGGTATGGCGCCGGTGAGCAGGTTGTGCGCGACGTCCAGCTGCTCGAGCTTCCTCATGAGCGCGAGCTCCGGCGGCAGCGGGCCGGCGAGCTGGTTGAAGCTGACGTCGAGCACGGTGAGCTCCCTTAGCAGGCCGATCTCCGGCGGGAAGCAGGATGTGAGGCCGTCGTTGATGAGCAGGATCTCGTTGAGCGTCCCGGACATGTTGGCGACGCTCGCCGGTAAACACCCGCCGAAGCTGTTGTGCGCGAGGACGACGACGGACGCGGGCGAGTTGCCGAAGTTGTCGGGGAGCTGGAAGCGGAGGCGGTTGTGGTTGAGGAAGATGGCGTCGAGCGGGCGGTCGAAGAGGCGGGGCGGGACGGCGCCCTCGAAGTCGTTGAAGCGGAGGTCGAGGAACCTGAGCGCGGGGAGGTCGAGCACGACGTCCGGGAACGCGCCGACGAAGCGGTTGTTGCTGAGGTCGAGCTCGTGGAGGAGGCGGAGGCGGCGGAGTGCGCGCGGGAGCACGCCGCAGAAGCGGTTGGAGTTGAGGTGGAGCAGCGCGAGGTCGGACAGGAGGCCGAGCTCGGGCGGCAGGAACCCCGCGATGTCGCCGTGGTTGAGGTCGATCCCGGCCACGGCGAGCGCGCCGCGGTTGGGGCCGGTGGTGGAGGGGAGCGGCGCGCAGTAGACGCCCGTGTAGTTGCAGACCCCCGGGCCGACCCAGTCCGCGGTGAGGTTGGAGGGGTCGGAGAAGATGGCCTCCCGCTTCCACGTCTGCAGCGCGACGTACGCGTCCCGCAGGCGCCGGCTCGGGAACCGCCACGACGGGTCCACCTCCACCGCCGCCGTCGGCAGCCCCTCGCCCGCCGCCGCCGCGCCGCCGAAGACGGCAGCGGCGGCGGCCAGGAGCGCCAGGAAGACGGCTCCTCTCATCTCATCTCCGGCGCAGCGGCGATCCCTCTCGGTGCGGCGCGGCGCGGCGCGGCGCAGTGACGCGTCACTTGTTGTAGAGAGAGAGAGAGAGAGAGAGAGAGAGAGAGACGAACGCGTAAAGAGAGAGAGGAGTGGAGGGGCAGCGGCAGCGGCAGCGGCAGCTATAAACACGCACAGCGGCGTGGTGAGAGGAGAGGAGGAAGAAGACAAGGGGACCGGTGGTGTACGTGTACGCGTAGCGGGGCGGGGGTGAAGGGAAGGGGTGGCAGAGGCAGGCGCGGCGGAGGATTTATGAGGGGTGCGGGGGCAGTGGGAGGCTAGGGGCACACCCGCGTTCGCCTCCGGGTTTTGCGTCCGAGAATTCGTGCCAGCGCCACAGGCGTGTCGAGTGGCTCTAGCGGTAGTGTGAAAGGATCCCACCGCGAGTCCAGTTCAAAACTTGGGGTTGGGGAGTGGAGGAGGGAGAGAAAGGGATCCTGTCGAAAGGGACTGACTGTCACAGCTCGTGGCGTGGGAGAAAAAGCCAACAAAAGCGGGGATTGTTTTTTTAGAGAAAGAGGAAAAGGTGTTAATTGCACGGAATATTTCGTGTGTGAGCGGACTTTATTCAAAGGAGAATGTGCTGGGCCAGCACCAGCATCCACGTATCTTGCACATGAATGAATTACAACAGAAAAGGATAAGACGTGATTACAGCGACGAGACTTCTCGTGCTTTGCTTGCAATAGAACGTACTATCTCCATTTCAATTCATAAGTCATTTTAGTATTTTTAGATTTATTTATTTTATTATACATATAGACATAATAAATTAATTTAGTAAAACTAAAACGACTTACAAATTAGAACGGATTAGTATATAATACTGTAGTCAAATCATAGCATCTATGCTTGGAATTTTGAAAGTATAAGCAAGAGTCCTAAGTCTCATACGAGACACAAAGGACTCCAAAGCAATTTCGAAAGTAAAGAAACGAAGGCTCTTGATGTTATAGATACATAGATAGATATGTAAACATTGATTGATATATATATCTCACAAATCTTTATGTTGCAAACCAATATATAATATATAAATTAATTAATATAGATATGGACAAATATGATTATAGATATAGATATAGTTTATAACATCAATTTTTTCTTATATAATTTTAGGTCTGATCAAAGTCAAAAGTATCTTACATTTGATTGTATTTATACAAAATATTGTCACTATTATGCATGAATCATGAGCCTAAGCATGTATATTGTAAGTTATATTTGTAAGGAATTTAAAGTATTTATTTAGTATGATAAATATTAACATTTTTTATATTGATTTAGTTGAATAGCATCATTTTTACTACGGAGGTAGTACTCTCAGATATCTATGCAACTCTTCCTTCATTCTAAATAACCAAGCTTGAGTTTGATAAAATTTTAAAAAAAAAAGATACTAGTATCTGTAGTATTAAATGTGTACTTTCTTATAATTTGACTGACAAAATTTATAGGTTTTTTCAGAGGCGGTGCAAAGGAGAAAAAACAAGTTTATTAAATGATCATGCTCACTGGACTGATAGTGTGACACCGTACCCAGTGCACTTCCGTGTAGGTCATAGGAAAGAGATTTAGAATTAAAAGATGTCATGTGAATCATAGAAAATGCAAGACTATATATCTATAATAATAACAACATCCAAACAGTACATGCAGATGAATATGGATAATAAATAAAGGCATTCAAAATATAAACTAACCTAAATATATATCCAGGCCTTGTTTAGATGACTCCAACGTTCCAAGTTTTTTCACTCTCTCTCCATTATTCCTTCGATAAAGCATTTCACTCCTCTATAGAAATCAAATATGAACAATTGATTCAGATAGACTTTTAATCAAAAAAGTTTTTCCAATCTTCCAAAATTATACTTTTTCTTATTTTAACCTTTTTATTTCTATATTAAGGATAGACTGACAAAGTTGGCCTAATTTATTAGTTTTCACTAACCATAGACTCTTTCCTTTGATCAAAAAGAAATTCTATCCTCTCGAGCTCCATCGTGTACTATTTACTTTACTTACAAACAACCCAGCGCAAATTCGGTTTGGGACGAATAGAACATACTATGTTGAGCCAAGAGCATTTTCATTACTATGGAAAATGATGGATAGCAAAATCCACACCTGCTACTAATTCTTCTTCTGCTTCTGGTAAATCAAAGGGTAATTTTTCACATTCTGCTAAAGAAGAAATTAGAAAAACTAGAAAACCTATAGGCTGACGCCAAAGATTCCATCCAAAAAAAACCATATTTGTCATCAATTTTTAGCCTCTTGCATGGAGATTAAATGTAGATAAAAAATAACTAATTACACAGTTTTTGTTATAAATCATGAGACAAATCTTTTAAGCCTAGTTAATCTATAATTAGATAATAATTACCAAATATAAACGAAAGTGTTACAGTGTCAAAGTTAAAAAAATTCGCGCATCTAAACAAGGCCCATTAGATTTTGCCCCTAGGATTATTTCATTTTGTCCATATACCAACATCCAAACCAACCATACAGTACTATACTATATTATAAATAGATACTGTACATGCAGATGAATGTGGATACTAAAATAAAGGCAAAATATTATTAAACTAGCCCGCCTATATCCATTAGATTTCGCCACTGGCCTAGTAGGAGTATTAATCTTGTTTATTCTGTGCACGTAACATTTGTTCTATCGCCGCGTGTGGTACAGGAGTATAAAGAATTGGAAATTGGCAAGGACGTGAGAGATAGTCACGCTCACGCGGCACACTGCATGGCCAGCTGTTAATCTTGGCCCCAGTATTTTTTGCGCTTTTGCTTCAGAATGGGAGTATGGAATATTTTTTATGCAATCCAATAATTAAAAAATATGAGCCAGAAAAGTAAGGGGAATATAAAAATATTTTACTTGTGACATCTGAAATATACCCGCCAAATCAAATAAAAAAGTTATTCCATCCATCCAGAAATAAATGCACGTTTTACATTTTATAAGGAGACAATTAATTTCTTGTTAAGGTAAATCTATAGAAAACAAGATCATTATTTGTGTATTCAAATAGATTTAGTATGATTTTTTTTTGTCACGATCGTGTCTAGGCACGTTTTTTAATAATAAACAGGAATATAGTTTTGTTACAACACTAAGCAGCTACCTAATCACGAGGTTGCCGACATACCTAATCTAATATGAAATTTACAGCATTATACATACTAATAAAGTGCCAAGGGGGAAGGTGGAAAGCTACTAGAATGTGATGTGCCCTCGTTAGACACCAGAAGAGAAGAAACACCTGCCTGTCCTTTGCCGCCGGCGCACCACTGTTTCCTCACGCGCGAGCGTTATTATCGTATCGTTATGATGGAGGGCCACTGTGACCGCTGTAGCTGTAGCTGTAGCCTGGCAACCGACCAGCAGCCATGGACCATTAACTGCTCTGGTACCCGGCCACAACCATCCATTAACTGCATTAACTGGGGATGGAGATGTTTTCAGACTTTCAGAACTGCCATCGATCCATTATTCCATTGCTTCCCTGTGAACTCACCCAGCTGAGTTCGTTTCGTGGGTGTGGGTCTATCAGAACCTGATGCTGCCTGCTGGGTGCTGGGCTGGCGGTGAAATGCCTGAATGGTGATCCATCTCCCGTTCTTCTCCCTGCACCCTGCGCATCGGGCAGCTTGGTTGGACTGGGGGCGACGATGCCAACTGTGAAAGAACAAGTACGCTGTCTGCCTGTGACCAACTCGTGTGGCGGCCGGGCGTCTGCTCATCACGTGACCTGACCATGGTAGTACAAAATTATACGTACAAGTTTATAGCGTGAAAGAAGTGAAGAATAGGCTTCAGATATCTCTGCTTCGATCCTCTGGCGGCAACAAGAAAAGGGTTCCTCCGCTCTGGACAGCACAATCAACAGGAACAGAGTTAGTACAATGTTTAGGCCAACTTGTTAATCGCTGTACCTGAACCCTCTGATTTGCTGCCTTGTTTCCCTCATGAGGGCTAAATAACGCATATCCATCACCATCAACGTAACGTGGAAGCTCTCTGATACACGGAATTGGGATAAACTTGCCATAAAAAAATGATGCCAATGTTTTCAATGACGCCAAAAGTGCATGTAGTTTACCTCATACATACTTCCAGAATTTCAAACTCGGATAAGAAAGACCCTGTTAACGAGAAGCTATAGTGCATAACTGCAAAATCAATCAGGCAGACTTATGAATGAAAAAGAGAGGAAGTTCAACAAGGGTTCCCAAATCTCATGTGTAACTGTGATAACTAGAAGAAAAGAAAAAGTAGATCAAGGTAATGGGTTCATTTAATTGGGTAAGGAATCCATCCTAACCTGGCAATGCAGCCTATTGTGCCAGCTATCTTTGAGCAAGGCTAGCACCACTTCAATGTCCTTTTGTTGTTTCTGCCCATTCAATCCTAGTCACCACCAATCCCCCAGTCCCAAAAATTCCTTGTGCACCATGTCCAGGACAATCTAGCCAATTCAACCCCAACAACATACCAAATGATTTGGGTACACTTCATTCTCTCGATATATACTTTTGGCTTACAGCTTCAAAGCATATACCACAGTATATATATCATAAGTTGATGGACCACTGCCTCGTGATCTTTAGTTCTTTACTATTTTAGCTTTTGTCATTCTTGTCGAATTTTAGAAGCTGTGGAGAAAATCCAAGAACATAATACTTGTTGATGTGGCAGTAGGATAATGATTTGTCTTAGAAAGGACCACATAATAACAAAACAAACATTTGCAAAATTGAATACAATATTGCTAGAGTGAAGCATCTATCTCCAGCCCTGGTCCTGCACATAGATCCATATTAAACAAGATGGTCCTCATTAGTAATTAAACAGGTAACAGAACGAATGCCTGACAATATAGTGCAGCAGTCATAAACATATCAACACATGGATATATTGTAGCACTGTTTACATTCTAACATTCAAAGTATCAAGACAGCAAAGAGGGTAGAATAAATTTGGGGGAAGCAAAGCCACGTGGAAAGAGAGAAGAATATTTGGCCTCAAAATCACTTGGATGTTTTTGAACTTTTTTTTATCGAACTCAGCACGAAAAAGAAGTTATAAATCACCTTTGCGCAAAGAAAAGATGAGGATATGACGGCAACCTAAACACTGCACTTTACTCTGACGACTGGGCAAAAAGGTATGAAAATAGACAAACGTGCACCATAAAAAACATATGTATTGGATGATTCCAAATGCAAGAATCACAAGGGAGATGAAGCCTCCGCTATGATCAGATAAAACAACTAATCTTTTCAGACACAATAAAGCATTGTCAGGTACTTGAAGACTAAGTTTGGATCAATGTGCCTCTTTACAATCACCACTGAGTAAAGGAGGAATTTCCTTATATGCCACTGAAGAAATTACGACTTCCTGATATGCTGTCAGTGGGACTGTGGTATATGGGGACCCACCAGTCACTGACAGTGGCATATCAGGGATTTAGGTTTTATTCAAAAGCATAGGGGACTTCCTAAGTATAGACTAAAGACCCAGTGTGAGAAATATTTTCATAGACTCATAAATGTTAAATGCATAGACACGAAGTGTGTCAATTTAAAAGAGAGAGAAGAATTAGAGTGATACCAGCTCAACAGATTTCAGAACTACATCTTCCAGGAAGCAAACTAATCTGTTTTCAGTATATCAAAACAGGCTCACTAAATGAATGATGATTAATAAGGGGTAGGTTAATCCAACAGTATATGAAGCACTAACTATATAATGCTACATGGACTGAAATCAATGATTGCCATAAAAATGAGAAATAATATGGTGTATGAAGAACTTAGCATAAGTATAGAAACCGTAATTTCATCAAGTTGGTCATTCAGTAACTCATTCATTTATATACTTACAGACTTCTGTTTTCCAAAAAAACTAAAACAAAATACATTGAATAACTGTAATACTACAAAAGGCATATGTAAATGCACTGGAATAACTATTTATGCTATTTTCAAAGGATGACAATTTTAAATGAAATTACTAAATAGAAAGGCATGGAAAAAAGATGGCTCTGGCTAGGGCTTCCCACACACACTCATGTTATGCGCCACCTTTTCTTCTCCTTACAGTCCTTTTCACAGGCTGCGGAGTTCCAGCAACAACTTCACTGCTCTTCTGTTTACGATCATTCACAGGTTGCTCCTTCAGAATTTCATTAGTCGCCGGGGTTCCTCTTGCTCGGGGAGGTGCTCTTGGTTTCGGAGAACTGTTTGTACTAATCTGCCTCCTTAGGCGCAGTATCTCACCCTTTGCTAATGCCAATTCCTCTTCAAGATGTCTAGACCTCAATTCAAAGCTCTCCTTATCTGTCTGAAGCCTTGCGATCAGACTCTGAGCATCCTCAGTGTTTTCCTTAGCTTCGGTTGTGATTTTAGTTTGCTCAGTTAGAGCTTTGGATAGCATTTCTTTCTCAGCTTCGAGAGTATCATTCCTAGAATGAGTGCTCTCAAGTTCTTTAGACAGTAACAGCGCACTGTTGTTCATCTCATCTAGTGACTTTGTTGCCTCATCAAGGTCTGCTTCAAGAGCTTTTCTTGCTTCAGAATCCACCTGCAACTGTTTCGCCAACACTTCAAGTTCCTTATTTAAGGTTGTCACAATTTTTCTTTCCTCAACAAGCTCATGTGTAGTGGACTCCAAATTCTTGTACACATCCAGCAATTCTTTCTTCAAGTTGTCACGAGCTTCAACAATAGATGCCAGCTCATTAGAAGTGGCTTCAAGTTCTTCTTGACCCTTTTGAACCATTTCCTTTACTGAAGCCAAATCTTCTGACAGAGCTTTGGATAATGATTCTGCCTCTCCTAGTTTATTAGTGAGATCTACTTGTATTTCATTGGAGTCCTCTTGGAGTTTAGAAATTTGTGATACCAGGTCCTCATTCAATTCATTTGCCTCCGCAAGCTCCTTGGAAAATTTGGAAGCCTCACTTCTGGAAGTCTTTAGAGCCTCTTCAGATGATCGAATTGAATCTTTCAAAGCTTCTATGGCCTTAAGCTCATTCTCCAGCATCATTTTGGTAGCATTCAACTCCTTGTTCAACTCAACAATTGTTCCTTGATCTTTGCTCGAGTCAGATAATGCAACAGACAGTTTTTCTTCAAGCTGTTTTATCTCATCATCTCTTTCAGTTAGTAGTTTGGAATCATGGTTTGCCCTTGTCTCTGAAGCAGCCTTCAGGTCTGTATACTCTTGTATTAACTCATTAATTTTTTTGTCAGCTTCTTCCTTTTCAGAGTTCAAGGTTTCAAGTTTAGCATTAAGTGAATCAATTGAAGATATCTTAGAAGTGAGAGCATTCTTAGTTGTATTGAGCTCTTTCTCAAGTTGTTGTACTCTAGAATTTGCAAGCTCAAGGCTCCTTTTAGTTTCATTTGTGAAAGCGGTCAGCTTTTGGTAGTCTACTTCCTTCGAGGAAAGTGATGCACTGAGTTCCCTGATGTGCTTCTCCTTATCATAAATTTCTTGGCTGAGTGACCTTAACTTTTCCTGCAAAACATTAATCTCACCAAGCTTTTCTTCCAATTTAGTTTTAAGCACATCCTTATCAATGCCAGCTTGTGTGATACTGCTCTCTAATCTCTGTATTTCATCCCTAAGTTCCTCAGCTAATTTCTTCTCCTTTCTGAATTCTTCACTCAGGGATGTCAAAGTTTTTGTTGCTGAAGCCAACTGACCTGAAAGAGAAACTTCCTGCTCTTGGAACTTCATAGATTGCTTCTTTTGTGCTGCTTGCTGCTCCAGTAACCGTTTCTCATAGTTTTCCCTCATCAAAGAAAGTGCTGCCTCATTTTCAGCCAATTTACTCTCCGTCTGAAGAAGGTAGAACGTTGAATATATCAGGTCTCAAATTTCCATAGATCAACTTTTATAAAAATAGAACAATTAGCATATCAAAGGTGTTCAAAATACTTTTGGTAGCTTTCTGTATTCACAAGACATTACAGATGTCAGCTTTCTTCAGAATCATGGTAGAAAATGGTAATACAATTAATCATTAGGTTTTCACAGATTTTTATCCTCTTTAACGTTCCTACTCACATATGAAACAAAACCTGGACTTGCAAAAACATATCACCAGCACCGATTTCCCTCAAACACCCATCATTGCAATAAGGAAAGAAAATTGTCAGTTTTCCTCAAAGGCATAATTCAGACTAGGAAAGCAATATGAACAACAAACAGGAGGAAAATATTTTGCGTCAAACCGTTATCCGAATATGAAGGATACTACAAACTGATTTCATTTTACATGGTTCAAGGTTCAGTTTACTAATAAAGCTATCAAGATTTGAGTGCCGCTACCTTTAGGGAGAATAGTAGAACTCGTGCACAAAAATTCTTTACTAATTGGCGACTGGTGTAAACTCTCCTCTACTTCTTTCTTGACTATAAGGCTACAAAAATATACAGTGAGCGCTTTGAAATGGTGCAAATGTTGGAAACCACACAAAATAGAGAAACAAGCTTACATAGAAGCCTACAAAACAAAAGAAACCAGACGTGTAAGTGTAAAAAAAAGGAACACAGCTGACGAAAGCATTACCCCATAATATAAGGCTAAAAGACCGTTATTTAAAAAGTGTCAACATCAAGATCATGAGTTTGGAAAAAGGTAAGGTCAGACTCCTTGAATACATTAAGAGAAATTTTTTCAATTTAGTGGCTCAACATCAGATCTGTGTACTTTGGCCTAAGAATGGTGTGCACACAGTGACACACTGCTCAGTTTTCTCTAAATACAAAAGGATGCTAGAAAAATTGCCCGTGTGTCACGACACCACAAAAGTATTGTACATTTGTATATAAAGCTAGGTCGCACGATGCTTTTAGAAGATTTGGGTAGTGCGGTGAAACTGATTTGTGTTAAATGGCAAGGGTGGATAAATAAGCGAAATATTGGGGTAGAGTAAGGGTGATGACAGGCACACCATGAGCACCAACTCCATCGTTTTAGTAAGTAATAGATATTTTACTAACTGGAAATATATGCAAAATATGTGATTATATAACGATAAGATCATGGCTGTTTTGGAGAAGTGGTGCATGCTGATATGATATGTCTCATGAATTGAGAATCATGATTCTCATTTAGGCTATATGAAATTAAGAATCAATATATCTAAACCAAAACAAACAGTAAAACACATTAACTGCAGGTTTATAGATGATTTACTGAGGAGATAATTGATTGCAGGGCCTTTTTTTCTTGTAGAGAAGTGCCATACAGCCCACCAAGAACACCAGAGGCAGCAACCCCAACTGTGCCAAGAAAGCCAACCAGTGAATTCTCTGGAAGTTGTTCTTGCGCCAACTGTATGGATGATTCATGCTGACGAGCTTCAGAAGTAGTAGTTTCAACCAGAGTTCCTTCAGGTTGAGTGTTTTCAAGTTTTGCGATATCCTTTGTCCCTTCAAATTGAGGGACATTCTTTGTCTCTACAAACACAAGAAATTTATCAACAAACTATCTATGTTTGTGGATAGATGCCACCAGCATAAATAAGTGCTCAATGATCAATAACCAGGAAAAAACTCATTGAAAATATGCATAATTATATTTCAATTCCCTAATGTCAAAGAGGCAGCACAGCCAACTTAGTTAAGTCAAAACAATCTCAATTCAAAGTAAATGCATTAGTGGTATTGACCCCCATGGCCCCATGCCAGTTTACAAGAATACAGCATATCAAGATGGTCAGTTCAATCCATTCAAGTGCCTACAAGCAGTCAAAAGAACTGTGCAAGTATGACAAAAAAGTCTACAGGACAACAAATCCAAAAGTCACGCGTTATGGTAGTTTTAAAAGAATTTGTGGTAATCATAACTCCTATCTTTCACACATACTACTCATATAAGGTGGAAGTTCTAACCATCAATCTTATCATCCTTAGGTCTACAGATGATGGAATTACGTCCAATCTTGAAAGTTTCGTAGCAATTCTCAGCTTCATGATTTACCCTTGGGGCATCAATCCCCTTTCTTCTAACAAACCCTTCGAATAATGACATACCATAAACTGCGGCAAAATTGAGAAAAGGGTGACATCTGATCATATGCTGTAAACAAACTCAAATACCACTAGGAACATTTATGTGGATAATGAGTACACTATTCCAATTCTAGATTTATTTTTCCACCAGAATATTAACCTCCAAGGAAGACAGTCATACACTAATTCAAAACTGTGTGTTTGTGTTTCAAGAATTTCCTGCAACACCTGTTGTCATTAACAAAAAGAACTAGGGGCCTGAATACCAAATTAAGAAGTTGCAGCACATGGCACTATAACTAATTAGGCAGCATTTGAAACGGTATGTTATCACATAAAACTCCAAACTTTTAGTTCTTTCATCAGTATGATTGATGCTCCCCAGTCCCAACGCTCAAGATGCATGAAATCATTAAGGAGCTAACGGGTTTTGACTTGTAAAATCTGACATAAAATTGATTTAAAGTTTGAATTTCTTCAGAAGCAAACTCAACTCTGGGCATGACTGACTCTGGGAATGGTTTTACCATTAATTCTTCTTCGTACATGCATGCTCTGCTCCAAAAAGGAAAATCGTACCTGCCACTAACATCAAAGTTGCTTAGAGCATACTCCTAGTATCCACTGTTTGAACAACAGTTGTAAATTCTCACTCTAATCGGCAGATGCACATTTGAGCCAAGCACAAACAATTCATACATTCTTAGATTAGATAAGGCCACAATGCAGCAGTATATATGTATATACCAATGCTCTCTGCAGACACGACATGTCACCTTGATACTCTCACACTCCTATAATGCAGAACAATTAACAATTGATAATATCAATCCACAGAATTGCATACGGATTTCACTCCCAACATTACTCTACAGCGTGACTAGGACCAAGTTAAGACGGACGATTGAGTGAGAATTATGAAACGAAATTTCACACCAAAACTGGCAGGGGATAGGATAGGCACTACTAACCTTTCACGAGGTCCACGGGCGTAGGCGCGGCAGCAGCTTCACGGAGGCTGACGAACGGTATGGCCGACGCGCCGAGGAGCACCACCCGCCGCGCCAGCACGTAGGCATCGCCATCGGCGGCCGCGGCCGCCGCCGCGGCTGGAGAAGGACCTCCATCGAGCGGCGAGGCGGCCGCCGCAACGACGAAGGCCCCGCCTCGCCGCGCGCGGCGACGGCAGGCGGTGGCGCCCGAGGAGGAGGCGTACTGGAAGGCGTACGGCGGAGACTGCGACGGTGACGGCGAAAGGACGAGGTAGCCCATCCCGCGCCGGCGAGGTGAATCCCTAGCTAGCTCACAGACCCAGCTCTCACCTCCGGCGTGCTAGCGCGTTCGAAGTTTTGGGGGAGGCAGTGGAAGTGGCTCAGGCTGTGGCGATGAAGGCGCGGATTAGGAGTCAGCCAACCCGACGACGGAGACGGGGGCGATAGGACGAAAGCGCACGCGGCGAGCAAAGCGGGCAGGTGGTGGGTCACCACCGGGGAAAGGACATTTTTTGAGGAGTGAAATGACTCTTCTGTCCCCGAGTCTTTCCTGTTCGCACGAAACCACGAGGCGCGATGCCGAGGGTGGTTTCGGGTGTTAGCGAGTGGGAACCACCGGCCTTGTGCGTAAAAGAGGGGCGCGGCAGGAAATGACGAATGCACCCTGCAGGAGGTTTATGTCGTGGGCTGGAGGACGAGGTTTTAGGTGGCTGTATGCCAAGGGCTCTTCCGGGATTTTGTCTGGTCGGTGAGTGGGACAGGTCCGACGAGCAGGCTGATCCGGACTGTGGGTGTGAGATTCTGCCACGTGTCCGAGCTGACCCCGGCCCACTAGGGCCGTGGTTGTCTTAAAGCCCAACTTATCCGGTCGCCTCGATAAGCTTAAAGCCCAACTCATCCGGTTGCCTCTATTGGGCCTCATAATTTGTTGCCGCTTTTCCATTTGTTTTTGTTTGGCTTGTAAAAAAAATGTAAACTGTGTAATTCTCAAAAAAAAAAAAGTTGCTATTGTTTTTCCTAAAAAAAGAAAAGTATTATTGTTGTACGGTATGTAGTGGGCTACATCGTGAGGACTCTGGTGGAGAAGTCTCCTATCGAGCTGTTGTAAGGGTTGAGTTGGTGCTTTGCTAGTAGCTGGTTCACGTTGAGAGCTTCTCCTTTTGCGGTGTTTTCTTCTCTTTTGAGGGGAGAGTGCCAAAGTGAGTTGTATGGTTGCTTCTTGGATCTGGTTGAGAGGTTCTTATACTCTGTAATGGATTCTTGGTCTTTTAAGTTGAAAGGCTGGGGCACGAACCTTATAAAACTCTAAAAAAATGCAGCATCACACAAGTCCATTGGACGCATATGTCTGATGTCTCAATGTTTGCAGTTTGCACATCTGAAACAATTCGGCGCCAAATCCGTCGGCCGCCCTTCCGTTTCTTCCTCTCGGAGGTGGAAATGTCATGTCCGGCTAAAGGTTCCTTCCGGCAGAAAACGCCGTCCGCATTGCCAAATAAACGCTGGCGCAGCGACGCGCTCGTGCAGAACACGAATCGAATCCAAGGATATCTGGCGTCCAAATAAACAGACGCGGACGCTGCTCCGTCGCAGCGTCCATAAAGGCAACGAGGAGGAGGTATGGGCGGCTCTGAATTCAATACGAGCAGCGCCTGCCGCCTCCTGCGCCAGCCTGCCTTCCGAATACAACGCCTACTCTGTTCTGTCAGAGGTTTATTTCCCCCGTCAGCAGAGCCCATTTGCGGAAACACGGAACGGGCGACGACGCGAGAGGGGCGGAAACACGGACACGGGCAAGGACGCGAGAGGGAGACTCGGATCGGGAATGGATCGAATCGGATCGGACCATGGATTTCAGCAAACGCCTGGCCTCTTGATTCAGTGAGAGATTCGGTCTGCGTCATCATTGCCCTTGCCGGTAATGGAAATCTTTTATTCAGATTTTAACACCAGCTTAAAAGCACTACTAGCAGGTGCCCCCGTGCGGCCAAAATATAGTATATCATATGATGATACAGGGAAGGAAAAGATTAGCACCATTAAATTAGTAAAAATAGTTGGAACTGCACAGACAAAGGTAATGTTGACATAGAGGCAATCATAGTCAATAAAATAGGGGTAGTTAGAATGTGGAAGATTCGCTCAGATCGGCAGTCTGATTTTAAATGTCTAAAGGAGGTTGCATCCTTCGGGAAACCAATGTTTTTTTTTAGGTTGTACATAAAGGCAGAGAAACATATTGAATGGGGAATCTTATTTTAAATCTTTGACCGAGTAAGAGGGAAATATAGAATAAACTGACACAATTTTGGTTTTTTAAGATTTGGTGTACAGAAGAAATAGGCACAACTTTTTTAAGATTTGGTTAGGATGTCGATATATGACTGATTTAGGGAATATGTAATTCGTTTGCTTTAGGCACATGAGAAGAGAAAGTAAAAGGAGCAAAGGCACAGCATATGTTGCTGTTTGTGTGGCAAACACTTGAAACGGAATTTTCAATGTAGATTAATATATTTAATTATTATTTGTAATTTAATAATAGAGAATATATATGTATCAATCGAAATTAGGTATCAGAGCATATGTAGTGTGGTCCTTTTTTTTATGGAGCAAACACAGACCAAATCAACGGCAAAACCCTGACTGGAAGATGCAATGCGAAGCAAGAGAGAGAGAGGGAAAAAAAAGGGGTATATTAACGGATATGGTACTGTTCCTTACGGATTGTACTGTATCTTACCGGATCCTTTACTGTTCTGTAACTGGTTGCCGAAAGGACCCGTTGCTGTTTTCTAACAGGTTACACTGTAGCTATCCCGTTACTGTTTGCTAACGGGTTACACTGCAGCTGAACAGTGATCCTAGACTCAAGTTGGGAACGATGAACAGTATACCCGCTTCACCGAAAACAAAGATATCTATAGATACCTGGTGGTACACTGACAGTAAACTTGTTAAGGCCTCACATGTTAGAATTTAAAATGTTAAAATTTGAATTTTTATAGTATTTTTATTTATATTTAGTAAATATTATCTAATTATAAACTAATTATACTTAAAAATTAGTCTCATAATTTAAAACTAAACTATACAATTAGTTATTTTTTTACTTATATTTACTGCTCCATGCATATGTCATAGATTGATGTTACGGAGAGAATGAAAAAAAGTTGAAACTTCGAGTGTAACCGCCTAAGCTTTTTAACCGCATAGCAAAGGCTGCAGTTCCCATGATTTTACCCCATCAGTCATTCAGTTGGTCCTAAAAGATGCCCGGTTTCGAGTGGAAATCAAGTGGTTTAAAAACCCATCATTGCATGCCCTCTTCTCACTCAGGTCCTTTCAGTTCCAGCACCACCGCTGCACAGAGGGGGAAAAAGGGTAAAAGAGCAATGGAAATGACTCAAAGCAGCTCGATGTCATTATCTCAGAGACAGTAGTTGCGGCAACGCGATGCGCAGAAACAGACAGTCACTGCTGCTACGAGTAGGAAAGCGAGAGCAAGAAAAGCGACGAGCAAGGAAAGGGATGATGGGGGCACCAGCACCACTGCCCGGCCGGCCGGCCGGCCGGCAGCCTTTGGATCAAAACTACAGTGGCAGGCTGAGGCGACCTCCTCTCTCCTCTCTCTTTCTTTCTGATGAAAAAAAACTCTAGATCTCCGCAGGTTCCCAGGACTAGCGACAATGACCCACCATGAGCATCCTTCTCGGCTCCCTCCGTCGCGTACAGTTTGCTGAACCAAAAGCAACAGACTGATGACGACGACGGCGATGTGCACTGAACCGTAAACGGTCGGCTAGGATCGCAAGGAGGGAGGGAAGACGCCAGCCGCCGCCCGGGTGGGTGGAGGTCATGTGGCGACCACCATGCCGGCCATGAAGATGTCGTCGTGGAAGGAGGAGCAGGAGGACCGAGGGGACACGCTGCCCGTGTTGTTGTTCTCGGCTTCCTCTTCCAGCTGGATCTCCTGGTCCCGGCAATTGGCGCTGCAGAATGCCTTCTCGCCGCTGCAACACCACACAACCAAAATTGTTAAGAATTGTGGATGACTTATACGATGCCAAGAACAATTATTCAGTTTGGTTGGATGGATGGATGGGGCAGAGCAAACGGACTGTTCGGTCAATCATTTGCTTAGTTTGGAACCGCCTTTAATAAAAAGGATGGAATTTAGCAATAATTCAACATGTTGTCTACTATCTCGATTTAACATTCCATCACCATCTGTTTATTTCCAGCAAGTTTAACATTTCTTCTTGTCCGAAAAAGAAATGGCATTGCTGCCAGACGAACAATGCATGGATCAGTTCGATGCAGTTCAAATTCATTCAGATCTAATGTTCATTCTGATTAGAGCCACCAGTATCTGAACTGCTTTCCAAAATGATCCTATCGATGCACTGAAAGAATCGTCAGGTCAGGTTAGATAATGTCATACATACCGGTAGATGTAAATGTCGTTGCCTTCAAGCTTCTTCTTGCAAGCGAAGCAGGAGCTGAGGAAGTCATCGGCGCCGGCAGCGGCCTCCGCGGCGGACTTGACCACGAAGTAGCAGCTGCCGGCGGCTCCTTCCTCCGAGTCCACGGCGGCGGCCTCGTCGTGGCCACCGCCCCCGACCGTGCGGGGCTCCAGGATGCAGTCGCCGAAGATGTGCGTCGTCTTGGGGTTGGGCCCGCGCGCGATGATGCGGGTGTAGTCCTCCGACTGCTCGATCTCGCTCGCGGAGACCGAGCCGACGAAGCGCCGGGCGGTGGTCGACGCCGGCAGCGACCCCGGGCCCGGGAGCTTGCTGCCGAGGTCGAACGAGTGGCGCTTGCTGCCGTTGCTGATGACGAGGTGGTGAGCGCCGTGGCGGTGGAGCTGGAACCTGCTGCACGGCACCGACATGCCGCCACCGGTGCTGCCGGCGGCAGCAGTGTCCGGGGCGGGGCAGGACATCGTCTTGCCGAGCTCCGGCTGCGAGTGCCCGCCCCCGCCCTCGCCCCCGCCCCCGCTGCCCGCGACGCCGCCGCAGTCCTTGGTCGGGGAGCTGTGCTGCCTGACGAGGCGCAGGCGCGGGCTGAGCAGGCAGTTGGAGGCAGCGGCGTCGGTGGCGAGCGCGTCGACGAGGCCCGGCGCGCCCCAGGTCATAATCCGCGGCGAGCGCGGCGACCGGAGCAGCAGCGCCTTTGGGTCCAGCGGCGACGTCGGGCTCCTCGACGACGACTCCACGTCGGGCGCGACGCGCTTGGCCGCGAACCCGACGAAGAGGCGCGGCACGGCGAAGAGCGCGGTGCCGCCACGCGGCCGGCCGTCCCCGCCCCCGCCGGAGCCGGAGGAGTCCGTGGCCGCGTCCGGGACCATCCTCCGCAGCATCGCCGGCCGGCCCGCCCGCCCGATCTCCTGAAACCGGTGCGGGGTCAGGAAGAGCGCAAAAAAGGTCACAAATCCGTCGCCATCCGGTGAACCCACACGACCTCCTCGCCTTTCGCCGCCCGCCCGCCCGCCCGCGGCGTGCAAGGTCACGCCGTCCTCGCCCGATAACTACAGCAAGAAAGAAGCCCCTCGCTCCCGTTCTCAGCGAAGCGTCTCGTGTGGACAACAGGCTCGGGCAAGAAATACGGCGACGAGCAAGCACCCCCGGCCCGGCACACTACCCCTTACCTTTTGTTACCTTTTGTTCTCTCTCTCTCTCTCTCTCTCTCTCTCTCTCTCTCTCTCTCTCTCTTTCGCCTTTGGGTGGCTGTCTCGTATCTCTCTTCCTCCTCGTCGCTTTACCTCTGCCTCCCTCTCACGCCCTCCGCAATGGAGATAGCGTCGTGCGAGAGGACGAGAGGGAGAGGGGAGGAAGCCGGGGATGAAGCCGAGCCCGTGCTGTGCTGAGGTGAGCGAGGAGAGAGAGAGAGGAGGGGAACACGGTGGCAGTGAAATCACACTGGCCTGCTGCTCCTACTTGTACGACCTGATCAGATACCCCTCGCCTCTGTCCCTTTGCACGCATCAAAATCAGAGACGCAGAGAAGAGTCTTCAGTCTTGTGAAAATGAAAATCGTAGTACAACAGCGGCAGCACCACCAATCCACCGCCACCACCCACCCTCGCCTGGATTGCCATTCATGGGTGTCAGAGAAACGGAGGCAGATGTAACATTTTAACTGTGCTGCCCCTGTACTATACGTACACGTAAAAAAACGACCTGCCACGTCCACGTAGGAATACGTACAGTACGAGAATCTGTATTCCGCCCATCCCATCGGCCATCGATGAGACCTGCTGGTCTTGGTGGACCCCGCCCCACGCCGGCACAGCAATACTACCAATAGCTTCGAGACCGTGTCGTGTCTGGCCTGCCATTTCAGTTTTCCTTCATGCTTGCTCGTGTAGCTCGTGTGTCTTTCAAAAAGAGGGGAAACAAATTTCAGGTTAATCTTGTTTCAAGGTAGATATCTGAGCCAAATCCAACGGCTGCAACCGCTGAGTTCAATGAATCTAGACGTTTTTCTTTTGCCTGCGTTTTTTTTCCCCTCCATTTGAGCACGGCGCGGCCCGCGCTGCACGTTCATTCCATGCTCGATCGCATGCTTGTTGTGCTGGAGACACACGTCAAGGCCTGAACGGAAACTCTAACGGCAGTAAGGAGAGGAGGAATACTCGTAGGTTCTCCTCCGGCGTTCCATGAACCTGGACGCATTTGAAATCCAGGACGCTGCATATTTCTCGCAAGGCAAAATACTCCGCGATCGAGGACGTGCTGCACGGACGCGTGCATGCGGTGTCTGTCCATCGTCATCCTCATCCTCATCCATCCATCACAGATCGATCAAACCATTCGTCTCTAACTGTTGAATGCTTATTAATTGGCGAACGTAATCACTGCCGGTGGGTCGAGAATACATCCGCATCAAATTAAGGTAAGGGGGCCAATCAGCCACCGTACTCACGTACAGTAGGTAGGAGTAGCCAATAATACACGCCCAAATACAACTTGGTGCCATGACAGTCCGTAGCAGCTAGCTCTCTCCGATCTGATGCATGTTTCTGCGTTGCATTTGCATTGGGGATGCACAATGATTGGACTTTTAGGACCCCGGCGCTCGCTAGGCCTCTTTCTCGTCTTTCCGTGGCGCGCGGCACTGAAGACTGAACGATGCAAATGTGCTCTGTCTCTGTGTGCTGCAAAAGATAAATCATCGTGCTTAGCTTTGTTTCTCTTTTTTCTTCTCCCCATCTTCTCCTCCCTCGAACTTCAAAGCTGCTCTTGATTCAGATCATCACGCACGCTTTAACCCTGCCGGCAGAGAGACACTACGTATTACTGTTCCTACGAAAGCATAAAGCCAACGTTCTCCGAGTTTATTCACCGGTGGTAACTCAGCGCCTTTTCTTTCACCCGGGCCCCTGTAGTCCACCCTGCAATCTCTCGCACCTGTGTGTGTGGTGGAGTGCGTGGCCACGCATGTCCTGTTCGTCTCGTGACGAGCTCATCATCTGCTTTCTGAAGGCGCCTCTGCTTTGGCCATGGGAGGACCGGAGGAGGACGACGAGGAGCGCCCCTCTGTCTCCCTCTTTTTTTTTTTCTCTCTCTGTTCTCTTCTATTCCAACAGTAGGAAGTAGGATCGATCGATGGATGGATTGATCGGACAACGTCTCGCCATGTTTTCTTCGTCACAGTCGTCTTTGCATCTATGATGGCAGTACTGTACTGTACTGTACTCTGGTAGCACGCAGCAGCTCAATGCTCATTACTATGCGGTAGAGTAGAGTTGAGGCGTAGTGGGGCGCCACTCGATCGCACGTAGTACTACGTACTCGTACACAAGTCCAGACCCCTACTGCTCCATCATCTATACCCTGCCTGCTGCTGGTGCTCTCTGTTTCAGTGTTCCATGCCGTTGTGATGAGCTCTGAATGTGCATGGTGAATGCGTGCAGTGTAACGCAACGCAACGCAAGCATGGCCGGGGTTGGTTCGATCCGATGCGGCGGATTGGTTTCTTGTGCTCGTGTCATCAACTCAGGGCACTGTTCATTGGTCCACCGCCTACTGTATGTCCGTTGTTACTCTGCATATGCCATTGCCCACTGCATATATACATCTTGCGTTTAACCTCCCTCTTCAACATTTACCGGTTCTTGGCGGCGTACGTACACTGGATCGGAGACCTCTTCGAAACGGATGAAAACTTCATGTTTGTAGACTATATATATATATATATATATATATATTATATGCATATCAAATGCTATGCATCTAGAAAATCATGAAATGGAAGTAGTACTAGTTACTAAAAATTAGCTCAATGTCCATTTAGACTCTCTTTTAGCAATAGGGGTTAGCCAATGTCTTAACTACTAGTAGTAGGGCTAACAGTAAATTGGGTGAATCCAAACGGTAGTTGTTCGACTATATCAATATTTGTATTGATAGATAAACTCAATGATACTCATTTTATTTAAAAGCTCTCGAGAGGCGTGGAACAAAGATTTGATTGCAAGTGACAATAGACGCAAGCCTCGACAAAAGGTTTACGCAAGTTTTCAGGTGCCCAACGCAGCAAGCAGCTCCCGCTCGGTCTACCACACACGCGCTCGCTCGGTAGTGGGTAACCGATGATTTGGACGGTTAACTCAGTTTACTTCATCGGATCCTCTGCGCCGCGTCTTTGTACGGACACCCTGTGCTGGTCGTACCTTGCGGGAGGCTTGCTCGCCTTTTGTCGTTCTTGTGCTCTTCTCTTTTTCAGAGCGCAGCGCAGGAGGCAGGACTCGGTGGGCGGTGGCGCACCCAGACGGATGATGATGATGCATCCCAATCATTCTCGTTAAAGTGGAGCGTCAGCAGGGGCAGGCATAGCTGGGTATGAGCACAGAAGATCCGGATCGGCCTTGGTTCAGTGGTTCAGCCCATGCTTTCCGGGCTGGATCTTCTGCAGCCGCAGCACCGTCCATGATAGAGTCTGTCTCACTTTGGATGTTGTAGCGAGTTGGTGGATATAGTAATATGTACAGCACGTACGAACACAGTGCACTTGTACAGTACGGTGCATTCCGACGTTAGGCTCTCAGTTCCAGCATTTGACGCTGTATAAAAAGAAAATTTCTCATCATATTAAAATATCGGTATATGTATGGAGTATTAAATATAGATGAAATTAAAATTTTATTGCACAGTTTGGTTATACTTTGAGAGACGAACATTTTGAGCCTAATTAGTCAAAGTTTGGATATTTTTTATCAAATACAAACGAAATGCTATAAGAATTCTGCTACAGAAATTCTGGCTCCAATTCAAGTAACTGAACAAGGCAAGAGGTGAGATTATTATGGCAACCAACTATTCATGCAGCCTATCCTTAGCCAGGTAAAATATTTTTAAAAAAAAATACAAAAACATATATACTCTCACTTTAGAACCAACCCATTTTAGACCCTGTGTTAGAATGCGGTAATTTTTTTTCTTTGATCCTGCGTTTTTCATGTGAAAATAAACTGATTTCCGTGAAACTCATCCCTGTGAAATTACTGTGTTTCAAACATGTTCTTAGATTAGAAGACCCTGATGGACGATCAGGATGCAGCTTGAGCGGAGTTCAGTGGAGACGAAGCTGTGCTCTGCTCACGAGCTGCCATGTCTGCATGCCTCCGTGCACCGTGCACGCATCACTTCCACCTGATTCTTCAAACCGGAGTACCGGACTACCTGAGCACGGCGACAACAGAGCCAGCGCCCAGGGGCGGCGTTCCCGTGTACGCTCGCGGTGTACGCGAGAGGGGACGACGGAGGGGGGCGTCTGGTGGGGACCAACGGGCGGTGGCACGGTGACCCGCCACGCACCCCACTGTAGCCTGCGGCGAGCGTGGGCCCGGGAGCCGGCTAGAGGGGCCCACGCTGCCACCGCTTTTACGCAGACAGCGATGGCCCGGCATTGACAAAGCTGACTGGCCCCTCCACCGGACATTGGGCCTGCTGGGAGTGGGGCCCACAGCCCAAAGGATTCCAATTTTTTTTTTCTTTTTATTATTCTCCTTGGGGTTTTCACCTTTTCTTTTTCAACGGTGGAGGGAGATATCGAAAAAGTCTGTGGGCTGCAGATATGTTGCGCCTACTTTTAACACAGAAATCTAAGGACCGACGTGAAAGATTTTCCACCTACTGCTAGTTTGTGTTTCATGTCATCGTGGGAGTACTGTAGGAAGTAAATGGAGTGCTAGAATATTTACTGCCACTTACACAACGCTTTGTAAATGGAGCGGTCTTCTGGTTTTAGGATAACAGGGACTTGGGACCTGGGGATGAAAATTTGAATTTCCACAAAACATTCTCTCTTTTTAAAAAAATGGGAATTATTTTGTGTGTCGTTCATCTACATTCATCTAACGTCTTGTTTGGATATAGTGCAAAATTAGAAATTATACATTTCAGAGATTCGTGCAAAATCCAAATCATGGCGTATGCATGCTAGGAAGAGGACAAGGCAAAGCTGAGACGGGCCGTGCTCTCGAAATGAGCAGTCGAGGCCCTTCTTCCTGTCGTCTTCCGGACCTCCCACGCTCACGGATCGCGAGGTGCATCCGACGGCCTACCAGGAAGATCCGCCTGCGACCGTACGGACCGAGGACGGGCGGGCGGGGAGCAGCGGTGCACGGCGCGGCCCCACCGCACGTGTTTGCCCGCACGTTATGTAGGAGTACGTACAATGTACTTGCACGCAACCCATACAAATACTCCTCTACTACGGATGTACAGTGTACGTACATTTGTAGTAGAAGAACCCACTACGGAGTATAAAGCGTTTTTCACTCGTGTCGTAGATGTACTCCGTATGTTGGTCGCTGGAGTATGTGATGTGAGATGATCATGTACTACATGCTTTCCCCGTCAGGCGTCAGGTGGATGCAGATGGAGGAAACACATGAAACAATGTGCTTTCGCCGGATAAAGCTAAGGATCTTTCACGTGCTAGTGGCCCAGCTTAGCTACTAGTGCCAATGCGCCAAGCCATATATCTACGGCCTGCCTGCCCATGGTCATTCCACGCATCATCATATCTATCGACAACCATCAGCTTATATTCAACAAAGATGCATGCATGTATATTAAAGCTACTACTAAACACTATCTTGTGGACTAAAGGACATGGCACCGGAACGTTGAATAGCTGATGCGAGTGTTCAGTGTGTATAGTAGGAGCAGCAGTAGTAATATCTAGTACTGCTAGTACTGCAGTAGTCCACAGGTTTCAGATTCTCAGTACTGTACAAAATTCAGGTGCCTGTTCCTTCTGTGTTCTGACGATGATACAATTATTCAGCAGTGTTGTACTCCTATCTTAGGTCTCGTTTAGATCGTGAAAAAAAATAAACCCGATGAATAGTATCACTTTTGTCTTATTTAATAAATATTGTCTGATCGTAGGCCAACTAGGCTCAAAAGATTTATCTCGTGATTTTCAACTAAACTGTATAATTAGTTATTTTTTTACCTATATTTAATGCTCTATACAAGCAGCTAAATATTGATATGATGAAGAGAGAATGAAAAAATTCTAACTTTTAGAGGGAACTAAACAAGGCCTTATTATTTTTATTTACTGCCCGTGCA
Organism: Bothriochloa decipiens; assembly: GCA_023333625.1. NCBI lineage: Eukaryota > Viridiplantae > Streptophyta > Magnoliopsida > Poales > Poaceae > Bothriochloa > Bothriochloa decipiens. The sequence continues at coordinate 6,003,084 of CM041634.1, read as the reverse complement.
CACCCATGTCATTTCCATGGTTCTGTGTACTTACTGTTAGTAAAGTTTTTTTTAACAAGGCCTTGTTTTGATGTCATTAAAATTATAAGTTTTTCGTTCTCTCTCCTCACATCAATCTTTAAACGCATGCACGAAGCATTAAATGTAGATAACTAATTACATAGTTTGGTTATAAATCATGAGACAAATCTTTTGAGTCTAATTAGTTCATGATTAGACAATATTTATAAAATACAAACGAAAATGCTATAATAGCAAAGTTGAAAAATTTTCACAATCTAAACAAGGCCTACAGGTGTAAAATGTCAGCTGTACTGTAGTCAGGGTCCTTCTGAGGGTTTCGCTCAAATAATTTCATATTATTTTCAGTTTTGCTGAGACGTTTTTTTTATTGCGGCAGAGGAGCAAAGGAGGGTGCGGTGCCCAATAAACTAAAAATTCCTGGAGAATATTGTGGACCATGCGAAGCTGCAGCGAGGTTTACTGCAGCCATTATATATTCTACGTTTCTGCTCGGGCCTTATTTACATGACTCAAAAGTTTTAAGTTTTTTCACTTTCTCTCCGTCATATTAATTTTTAGTCTTTTACATAGAATATTAAATATAGGTAAAAAATAACTAATTACATAGTTTAATTATAAATCATGAGACGAATCTTTTAAACCTAGTTAGTCTATAATTTAATAATAATTACCAAATATAAACGAAAATACTATTATCAGAATTGAAAAAATTCACGCATCTAAACGAGGCCTCGGTCCCGTTGCAATTGCAAATGCAAATGCATGGTGGCAGCAGCAGGGAGCAGAGCACAGTGCCAGACAAATAATTTAAATTTTTATGTACACTTGCATAATATTTTTATATACTCCCTCTAGAGTTTGATATTTTTGACTTTTAGATTTCAAGTTTGATCATAATTTTATTTAAAATATTTATTCAAATAATAAAATAAATCAGTCAATATTTAAATATCTTTATTGAAAAAAATCATAATAAAATAAATTATATTTATAAATTTATTTTAAATAAGACAAATGATTGAACAAGATGGTATAAAAACCAGGTGACAGACTCAATAGGACGGAGGGAGTACGTGGATTCATTTAGATATTATTCGCAAGATATTGTATTTCTTGGAAAGGGTGCGGCCAAATAGGTAGCGTTGCTTCCATACGTACGTCACCTGGTCGCGCGACTGTGCCTGGTTCCGCGTAAACAATTGCGACGTGTGTACTGTTGGTGGCGGTGCAATGTGATCTGGTGCCGTGCCATGCATTGAGCCTGACAACAGTTGATGCTTTTTTTTTTTCCAATTCACGAAGATTCTCATCCTATCCCTAATGGCTGTGAAAGATTACGATGGTTTACATTAGACAACTGTGGATCTTAGTATTGTTGAAGTTATATGGCGGATGCTAGTCTCAAAGTGCGGGATACACAAGCTGCTCTATCTGTTTGAGAGGCGTTGTTTATTTGTTTTAGTTTTATTTGCCTAGTAAAGTCTAAGCTTTCTATATGTGACACCAATCTATAAAAAATTGCAAAGCATCGCTTATGGAGTATCTCTGTATTATTATAGTGTTGTCTTCTCTTCTCTCTTATTCTCTTATAAGGTGTATGGATCGTTTCGCAGAAAGCTCAAGCAAGACCATGTTAAAAAAGCGACTGGTTTCCAACCACCTGTTGAGTTTTAAAATTCACTACAATATGTGCGTTTTTTGTATTTTACCGACTTGATTATATTGCATTCGGAAGTTGTGTGAAATAAATAAAACATTAATAGTTTCGAACGCTGGTTTGATTCTCTGCATTCTCCTATTTGCATGTGTTGGTTAGGTAGCACTTTTGTTGTCTTGTTACTTTTAGAAGATCATGCAGAGAGTATATTCTTAGGTTAAAGAGGTTTTTTATAGTGATATTCTTGTTTTATCTGGAAGGTGATGGCAGCACGTACTGGCAGTCAGTCCACATTACACCAAAATAAATTACTATTCTATACCATATTTTAGTAGTGAATATACTTACTAATGTAAGGTTTATTGGATCAGACCAACAGCATGCAGAAACAACAATATTCAAGCGGTCTCTGACTGAAAAAAAACAGCTAATTGGGTGCATAGTTTTATTACATATAAATAAATACACATATCGCTTCTTGAGAAGTTATTTTTGTAAATTTAATTATGTTTGTATCTCCAAATAATGTTATATAAAAGTATATTCCATGTTTAATCTAATAATACTTATTATACAGCATAAATATTAATGCTTATATATATCTACTTGAAAAACAAAAAATATCTTCTTTTATTGAGGGAGTACATGAGTAGCATTAAGCTGTTGAATTCCTATACTATGCTTGTAGTTTGAGGAAACGACAGATTCAGCCGCTAGGTCTCACCAGAAAGAAAACCCTGGACCAACCCTACCATCAGGCCCTTGTTTAATTATATGACGACGGGAATGCATGGCTACTAGGTTACTGTACATGATGTAACGCAATGCTGACTGAGGTGAAGACAATGATGTACCAAACCCTTATTGGCATTATATGATTTGTTTGGAGTGGGGTACTAAACATGGCCCACGTCACAATCATAGCATGGGCCATTAGGATCGATCAGATCGGAATCGAATAATTTGTAGGGTTGGGGACCTAATAAAGGACTATAAACCTCACTTGTATGTGGACGGAGGTTTCTTGAGGTATCACCTTATAAACTACTAGGATGGATGGAGTATTCTGTATTTAAACATAATGTACATCTACGTACATAACAAATTTCTTATAGTATACTCTATGGCCGAAGAATCGTTCATAACTATAGGCCCACATCCATTGCACACAGAATATATATATACAGACTTGATAAACACACTGTTGATCGATCCTACTCCATTACACGTACATATGACATCACTGTTTGTTGTCAAAAGATTGCATGCTCTATGCAAGAATGATGGTGAACAATCTAGCAACTTTCTACTGCAGCTTATAGATTAGATTAGATTAGATTATATATGGTTCAGTCGTAGTATGTAGTACAATGATGATGTACATTGCTGTGGATCGATCATGCGTCTTTCAGATGTGCAAAGATATGCGTGGGGGCCGAGCGGTCAAAATGCACGGGGTACGGGCATGCCCACTCGATGCCGTAGGTTAGGGCCGGCTTAGCTGCGGCTAGTAGCTTTCACATCGATCACATACGAGTATAATTGAAGTCCGTATAGCGCTAGCTGCTAGCGTACCGTCGTGTGTGGCATTTAATCCGTGGGATCAGGCGGGCACTGTCCCTCACCTTTAATAATCATCATTCCATTCCGTCATATCATAATGTCCCTCTAGGCCTATCAAATCTATTTTGTATCACGATAATTTTTTTTGAGATAATGTATCACGATAAATAAGGTTTTTTTTAGAAGTATCACGATAAATAAGATAAGCAAGCTAGGCCACGCACCGGATCGCGGCCCGCAGCGTTCGTTATAGAGCCCAACGGGCTGTGTGGCTCTACCCAACGGGCTTTCCTTTCAAAGGCCTGAAGTCCCCTCCGGGCCGCAGCTGGGCCGGCCGCAATACGTTTCTTCTCTTTACCCTAACACTGCTCCAGCGGAGGCAACACAGCCTGACAGCCGCTGCCGTTTCTTCGTCTTCCTCGCCTACTTAGCTCTCGGCACGCAGGGCGACGGACGGAGGCGGCGCTCAGGCTCGGGCTCTTCTCTTAGCGACGGCGGGGCAGTCCCAGGCTCTGCGGCGGCGGCGTCAGCGGCTCCCCCTCCCGCCTCTCGCGCCCTCGCCTCCGTCCTCCGCACACCGGCCGGCGACCCTGCGTACGCACCTCCCTCTCCTCTCCCGCCTCCGTTGGACCGTCTACGGCGCCCGGCGCTTGCGGCTGCGTCACTGCGTGAGCTGCTCCACCAAGGCAGTCGCGCTGCTTTGGAAGCTCTTATGCCCCCATAGCGAAGCGTTACCCGTCCGCTTAGCGCTTCAGTGCGCTGAAGCGTGCGCTTAGTGCCGCTTTTTGGAACCTTAGATTTATCTGTACTTTCAATTAGCATTGATGTCAAGTATAACCAATGCCATGCAAGCATAACACAGTAGGATTTTCAAGTTTTAGCCACGGGATCGCAAATTGCAGTATATATATGTTTTGCTTATTATGTTTCAGAAAACATAATTTTAGGAAACATTAGCATAGGGTGTTTTTAACCCCTCCCCTCCCCTCCCAACTGAGTGCTGATATTTTATTGCATGATCTTAATTTCGTGATGAGACTTCTTTCTTTGGGTTCTTGATCTCCTGACATGTCTAGCTGTATAGGAGGATCATGTTATTCTGCTCATTTACAAACATATCAAATTACTAACTGTTGTCATGGTTCAGCTACCTGTCATGTTTGCTCTGAATGATACATTATCTAGTTTGGAGGACCAATCTGATGCACCAGAGAGTGGGGTTCTAGAGATCCTGTTTGTTTGTGTTTAAGATTCAGGAACTACACATCTAGTGCCTGCAAGTCTACGGGCAGTTTATTCTCCATCCCCTCTCTTGTGTTCCCTTCCTGTGCCCTCTTCTGCAGTCAGATTGTCTGCTCGCCTGCTCTGTTTTTGGAGACCCGGGGGGGGGGGGGGGGGGGTTGTGGTGGTGTGGCAGCAGCTACAGCAGGTTGCCTGCCTGCAGGAGTGTTTGGCTTATCGGAGATCTAGAAAAGATGAGCAAAGTGGCACAATGCAAGGATGAAGGGGCAATTTTAATGCTAGTGCTATGTTGCTACTGCATTTAATATGCCTTATTTATTTATTTATTAAAAAAACTTTATGCGTGAAAAACAGTATCCATATCCTCTCTATACATGTATATTTATCCATGCTGGATAGTAGTTTATAGTACATAGGATACATAGGTGCCAAGAGCCTATACTTATCTATTGATTGTTTTGCATGTCTCGGTTTATAAGGCTAATTAATCTTTTGTAGCTTTTGTGTCCTTCTGTAACGCGTAACTATTAGAAGCTGTATACATTTATGTTATTGTGATTATTTTGACAGGATTTTGTTGTTTTGATAGAGTAATTCTCCAGCAAAGATGAGTTTGATATCCCAGAACGCGGTCCAGAAGCGTCGTGTCAGGAAAAGCGAAGCTGATGATGGCCATGACGAGGACATTGGCTCTCCGACCTCCATAGATGCAGAGGTTGGGAAGCAAGCAAAGTTGAATAATCACAGTAAGGAAAGGAAGAAGAAAAGGACTAGGGTGCAGGAGTCCCAGCAGAACAAAGAGGAAGAGGAGATGCGGCAGCTAGAGAGTTCATTGTTTGGTTCCCTTTATGCGCCACTGGAGTTTGGCACTGAGGTTGGGGCTGCAGTAGTAGCTCGTGACCAGGATGCGCCTTTGTTTTTCACAGATAGGTCCGCTGGTGGTGGCATGGATTTTCCTATATATGAGGATATGGCCCATGAGGATGAGGAAGACGTGGTGGGTATCAAGGGGAGGAAGCCTGTATGGGTGGACGAGGAGGAAGAAAGGACAGAGGTGGACATCGTGAAGGTTTCAAGGTTGAGGAAGTTGAGAAAAGAGGAAGATGAGCATTTGATTTCAGGGAAAGAGTATGAGGCCAGGTTGCATGGTCAGCATGCCAAATTGAACCCCTTCACTGACTCGGCTGATATGGACCGGAAAACTTCTCTTCCTGTTGTGTCAGATGGTGAGTCTGATGATGAGGGTTGTGTCGATGATATCCTTCAGAATAACAATGAGCTTGTTGTCAAGGATACTGTCAAGCTCTTACCCAGGATGCTGGGGGTTCTCAAGGCTCGTTGATGCCAATATCCAGGATCCTTCAACTGGTCCTATCAATTCAGTGCAGTTCCATAGGAATGGGCAACTGATGCTTGCTGCAGGTTTGGACAAGCATCTCAGATTTTTTCAGATTGATGGAAAGAGGAACCCCAAGATCCAGAGCATATTTATTGGGGACTGTCCAGTACACAAGGCCTCATTTCTACCTGATTGCTCTGAGGTGATCCTATCAGGCAGGAGAAAGTTCTTCTACTCATTTGAACTGGTGAATGCTGCTGTTAGCAAGATTGGACCTTTGACAGGGCGTGAGGAGAAAAGCCTGGAGAGCTTTGAGATATCACCTGATTCGAGAACCATTGCTTTTGTCGGTAATGAAGGGTACATCCTTCTTATTTCTGCCAAGACAAAGCAGCTCATTGGAACCCTCAAGATGAATGGGAGTGTGCGTTCACTGGCTTTTGCGGATGATGGAAACCAGCTGCTGAGCAGCGGTGGAGATGGCCATGTTTACCACTGGGATCTCGGAGCGAGGAAGTGCATCCACAAGGCTTTTGACGACGGTTCCTTGGCTGGCATTTCACTTTGCACCTCGCAGGACAGCTCTTTGTTTGCCACTGGCTCCACCAGCGGCATCGTGAATGTGTACAAGCGGGACGATTTTCTTGGCGGGAAGAGGAAGCCACTGAAGACTATCGAAAACCTGACCACTGACATTGGCGAAATGAAATTCAATCATGATGCCCAGATCTTGGTGATCAGCTCAAGGAAAGAGAGGAATGGGATGAGGCTTGTGCACGTACCATCATTCAACGTGTTCCAGAATTGGCCAGGGCCTCGGTTCAGCCTTCACTATCCACGGTGTCTGGATTTCAGCCCTGGCAGTGGGTTCTTGTCTGTCGGACATGCAGGTGGAAAAGTCCTGCTATACAAGCTTCACCACTATAATAACGCATGAAACTAGGATGGTTACTTGGCAAAACCCAGTTTTGACATTATATTTGTACTTGAACACTGGCATATGTTTCAGCAAGTGAAATAGATTGATATGATGACTTGGGGAATTTTGAATAGAAAATTCAGGATGGAATTGGATGCTATCTGTAGTATTCTGGATAACTAGAATGTGCTGAAATTGTTGTATGATATATGCATAATATTTATCCTGTTGGTCCTGTTTTGTATGCTTGGTTAACTTGGTCGATCTGATCCATATGCTGAACCATATAAGGAATGCTTTTTCCATTTATGGGTGATGAAAAGATAATCTAAATGAAGTTTTACAAGTTTTCTTCTTGCCAAACTAACCACACTTGGCACACAACCAGTGTGCGGTGTTCGTAAAATTATTTATTAACCATTTGATCCTAGTTTCACAGCTCTTTTTCACTCTGCATCTGCCCTGATGTGCATAGCTAGAATGGTGCTTCTCAATTGTCTGGATGATTAATGTTTGTTATGACTTATTAGCATGGCTGCTAACCAGAGTTTTCACATGTATACGTACATTGAGAACTCTTCTATGGATGTACATGTGCTTGAAATGTGGTAGCCTTATCTGACAGTTTTAGACCTTCAGTATTTGACATAAGATGTTGACAGGAGAAGTTATCCAGAAAGGGCCGTGCTGAATCTGGCATTGCAGAGCATCTTAAGCCAGAAATTGTTTCTCAAAAAAAAAAAAGGTCTTAAGCCAGAAATTATTCCATCTGTGGAGAAGTTTCAAAAGGTAGACACCAGCTAATAATGTTCCTAAGTTCCTATCTAGTTCCACCTATGTTTTTTGTAATTAGTACTAGAGGTGTTAAAAAACACAACTTATATAATATTTGAAATAGCTGCATTATCCTTCGCATCAAGCTGATTTATCTGATTTGTCTCTACAGAAAAAAGAGAGGGATTTAAACGTCAGGAGAGGAAGGACAAAGTTTTAGCTTTTACTAAGAGCATCTCCAAGAGTTTCTCAAATCAACTTGCCATCTCTTTATTTTTGGCAAAAACAAGAAAAATTCTCCTCCAACAGTTTGCTAAATGGACTTGGCAAAGATGGAAACTTGCCATCTGCTTCCTCCCCGCTTGCGTAACCTGGTTGCTATCGCGTCGCGACCTCCCACGACCTCCCTTGCGTGGTCTACCTGGCTTCCCGCGTGCAAGACAAAGACTGGTTCTTGCGCCACTAGACCCTCCTTCCTTTTCTCCTAGACGCACTCTCCGCCCTTCATCGTTTCGCGAAGCCAACAATTTCTTTTTTTTGAAAACGTGCATGGCACGTATCTCATTAAGAGGAGTGGGAATGGTTAATAGACCTATACATAGATAATACAAAAGGGTTCACAGGTAATCCTAGAATTGCCAATGAAGCCTTCAACACAAACAAAAGCAAGAACACGAGGGATGTGGAACCCTCCACCTAACAACCCCATCAACTGAGCCTAGTACAAACTAAAAACTCGACACCTTGGTAACCCATAGTGATAGGAGCCGTAGATTGAAACCGCGGTGACAAAGCATCCACTGGAAGCACCTCGGCGGCCAAGCATCCGCCAGAAACAGCAACTCGAACTCTAATAGCTCCTCCGAGTCACTATGGGCCATCACCCAAGGACCATGGTCGAGGAGTACTTCCCGTAACCACGACAAAGCGTCCACCGGAAGCACCTCGGCGGCGAAGCATCCACCGGAACCAGGACCTCGGACTCCAATAGCTCCTCCGAGTCACTATGGACCATCGCCCAAGGACCAAGGACGAGGAGCACTACCCGTAGCTGGCGGCAAAGCATCCACCCAAACCCCTCGGCGGCAAAGCATCCGCTGAAAAAGACCACAGCTACGGCTACAACACACACATCAAGGCAAACCAAGGCGAGGAGGACCATGAAGCCCGAGAAGGCACAGCTGAGACAACGACGATGACCAAGCAACTCCGAGGAGACAACCCCACACGCGCCATGCATGGACTTCAGAGACAACGCCTTCAAGAAGGACCGCGACGCAACAGCGACGCCGCTACCCGCCCGCAACGGGCTAGGTTTTCACCACGAAGATCCATGCCGGCCGCCAACCACCCAACCCAAGAGCAGATCGGTACAAGGAGCGGCTTGCACCACCAGCCGTGCCACCATGGCAGGCTTGTGTGCTACACACCATGCGACAGAACCGACCAATTTATTAGAGCACAAGCACATAATTCGCCATTAGGACGGCAAACTACATGATTGAGACCTAATAAACCCGGTAGTCATACCGAAATCTCGAAGGATTTCAAACATTTCCAGCACGACCAAGATCGTAATGAGTTTAGCGTTCACCATTCACAACGTACATAGTTCGCACATAGTTTAAAACATCGAAGTTCGAAACAAGGTTATTACAAACCAAGTTCAAATTTTAAAATAAAGCGAAAGCGGTTTAGTTCAAATCCACACACACACTTAGTTCAAATACAGTGCCAGGCTCTTGATCAACATCCAACAAAAGCATTAAGTAGAGAAGAGTGACCATGCCCAAGGTCTAGTCATCTCCCAAGGCGGGATAGAAGCAGTTCTGACAATAGCCATAAAACATCTCACCATCTGCAAAAACATAGAAAATAAAACCCTGAGTACGGGAATGTACTCAGCTAGACTTACCCGTCATAAACTAAAAATAAATTGACTCCAAGGAGTATGCAAGGCTATATAAGTAGGATAGCTGACTCATTTAATTGCGAAAAAGCTGGTCTTAAAGAAACAATTAATAAGAACCTTCTAGCAATGTATTTTAATCTGATTAACCTTATCATGCTACATTAGCACCTGTACTAAATAAGCATGGTAATAATTATTCAACAAGAATAGTAACCAATTTCCGGTTGAGTATCTTTCAATCTCAACAGCTCAACCATCTCATCTCTTGTTCAAGTTCTTACTACGATGTCGCTGCTCAAGTCAAGTGTTCACTGTCCAGGAACGATGGCGATTATAATCGATTACTAACCAGCTGGCGGGTATTCCTCACACAAACCACACTCACCAGCCACGGTGAGCTACAGATCACCGACATTCAATTCGGGAAAAGCGCGAGATCAACAGGTACTATCGTATCCAGGAACCGCCCGGCTGCCTTATTCAGGGCGACCCTGACCTCGGACTTACTCTCCGCGTAACCTGTGGTCCCCCATCTTCACCAATACGATACGTACAGCAGGTCGACTCCCGGCCCAAATCAAAATTAGGCTTCGTGGTCGGAACGACTTATCCTTCCAGCTAAATGTGAGGCACAAATTCAATATGACTTGAGGACGTACAACGGACGGGGTCCTAGTTCGACACAGACGGGATAACTTCACCAAACCTCCAGTTCAGTCCCAACACCAATCCCGCCCGGTCTCGATTTATTATCTCCACATGGTTATCTAAGATAACAATGTATTCAACCATTCTGAGTCACCACCTATAACTCGCGGATGACAGGAAATCACCCGACTTCTACCGATCTAGTTAAAGCAGGGCTAAGAAAATATTCGTACCTGAACCTAACAGGGTTGAAGTATAACAGTGGCAAGGAATATAAGTAATGCAGCAACGGTATAAAGCAACGCCTAAAACTTAATGCATCAAACAAGTAAAGGACTCAAGTTAAATATTTTGTAAACCACAGGAAGAATGCTCCGGGGCTTGCCTTTCAGGAAAGAGCTTGGCTGGTGGTCAGGACACTCCGGAAGATCAGCTTTGGGATCCTCTTCTGCTGCTACTTCCCGCACCAAAGCTTCCTGCTGGCCTTCCTCTTCGGGTGCTCCGGGAACTACCGTTTCGAGCTCTGACGATCCTGTATGATGCATAGTACGTATGAATACCATGTATACGTAGAAATACAATGCTGATGCTGATGGTGAATGAATGCTCAGCTAAGATAAAGGATATGATTTTGAAACATATAAGATAAGCACATGTCATCTGCATTCTCTTCTATCGATAAATCTTAAACAAGCCTCGCATTATAATTTACTTACATATTAAAAGGAATTATAAACGACTATTATTTTTCACACTACCCTCTACTAAATCAAAACCAAAAACAGATCACACATATCACAAATAGCATAAAAAGCATTTTTACACACATGAAATAATAGCTTTAAAGCATTATTACTTATTAAAAGAAATCAGGGTATAACTACAACATGACTTTATACTACTCATAAAATTCTGTGAAAATTACAAGAACTTAAGCATGTATAATGTAGACTACCATAAAAATTTTAGGTCAAAAAAGTAAGTAATTTATCCTACAAAAAAATGACAAGGCAGCATAATTCACCGGGCACTTTATACGTAAAAATATGTCAAACAATAGATCTCAGAATATTATTAGCTCTAGATTAGCATAAAAACACTCTCCAAAAAGTTTCATACACAAATTCCTTATATATAATTTATTATGAATTATTTATCACCTAATGGAAATAGGCACCATAACTAGACAGAGCAAACTTTCCACAGGACATAGACTCACAATATTTTTTACAGATAGAGCATGACATAAGAAGACTAACAAACTTGGTCTCATATTTTTCTGAGCAACAAAGAATTACTTATGCATTTTCTAAGATAAAAGCAATTAATAGAGATAAATAAATCTATACAGAAAAGTATCACAAAATCCACATTTTATATTTTTCATGCATAGATCTCCCCAAAATAAAAATACTGCAAGTTGAACCAACTCATTTGGACTAAAAATGAGGAAGTTATGATTTTTCAAAGATTTAACTCAAATCTAGAAACAGTTCTGAAAAAGAAAACGGAAAAACACTTTGCACCGGAGACCCTGAGGTTAACAGAAATTCACTAAGCCCGATAAAGAAATATCCTGTGCCTGGCAGTTATGCCCGAAGACCCTTGACTTTGATTGAATTCCAGGACGAGGTCCTTGCACCGGGGAGAGGCAACCCGACGGCGTCGGCGCGGCGTCGCCGGCCGTTGCCATGGCTCCCCGCCCAAATCGACTCGAGGGAAAGCTAGAGTGGTTCAGGGCAGATCGATTGAGGGTCTAAGCGCGGCCAGAGTGAGGCCGTGGCGGTTTGGCCAAGCGCGCAGGCGGACGACGGCCTCCCGCCGGCGGCGCAGCCGAAAATCCGGCGAGGACCGACCCGCATTGGCTTCATGGACTCGGGCTACAGCACCTACACGTCAAGACGCACCTAATGCTCGAGACAGGGAGAGAAAATGTCGGCCGAATCGACCGGGACACGGCGGCGGCGGTCACCTGCGAGTCTGGTGGCATGCTCAGAGAAGAAAATGAGCGGCGGAGGTGGCTCGGCGACGGCGGCGCAGTCGGAGGCGGCGACGGCGAGCTCGCGGAGCCGGGGAAAGAGGCAGGGAGCGAGGGAAATGAGCAGGAGATAGGATGGAGGAAGCAATCCGCCCTCGATTTAACATGGTCGGAGCGGTCGCTGCCGCCCCGGACCGCCGGTGGACACGCGCCACGCGGAGCGCGCGGGCTAGGCGCGATGGGCGGTGGCCGGCCATTTCACTGACGGCTTTGACCAACCGTCACTGAAATGTTATTTCCATGATCTCTAATACAAACTTTTCTGCCCTATAACTCCCAAACCAAGCTAAATTAGCCAAAACTTATATTGAAGAAAATATAGCTCTAGAAGAGTAGAACATTTCATCTATATAAAGTTTGGCCAGATTCTGCATAGATTTTGAAATACAAAAATCCAAAGAAAATACCCCTTAAATCCCTAAAAATAGAAAAACATCCCCCAAATCTGCCCTTTTTCAACATTTTTGAACATCTTCCAAGCATTTTCATGAAAAGTGGTAATAACAACTTTTGTCCCGAAGCCAGCAGTTTCATCATCGACGCCGGCGGCTGGTGTCCAGTTCCCGCGCCTAGCCCGGCCTCCGTCCTGGTGATCAGATCCCACGCCAAGAGCCCGACCTCCTCCCGATCAAATCATGAAGGCTGTTGTACGTCTAGTGTTGAGGTCGATCTCCATGCCTCGCCGACACCTGCTAGGGATAGGCAAGAGGCCTCCGGTGTTGGTATTCTTCTAGGGATCATATTGTCCCTGCATGGTCCTGTTGGCTGCTTGGCTGTATATGCATGCTCCTGTGCTACGCTAGTGGTGATAGATTTGACAGAATGTGCTATCGCTGCTCGTTTGTAGCATGGCCGCGAGATGCAGCTTTGTCATGGCCGATCAAAAGTGCTCTGCTCTGCTCGCCTGGAGTTCCTATCAAAAACTTCATGGTCGGCAAATCCTGCTCTACTGGAGCTGCAGTGGCTCCGATGATCGACTATAGACCTTCGCGCGTGAAAGAATGAAACGGCAGCGGCGGCGCATGGAGAGAGAGAGGGTGTTTCTTGTGGGCCTTCTTTTTTTACCAAGTCTAAAATACCAAACTCTTGGAGAGAGGGTGTTTTTTCACTTGGCATATATTTTACGAAGTTGCCAAATCATAAGATTTGCCAAGTAAATTTTGGCAAACTTTTGGAGATGCTCTAACACTTTACGAAGCCGTTTATTGCGTGAACGTAGTAGGCCTGTCAGCTACAATTACTGTAAGGAGCTTCTTTATTGACCATTTCATCAACAGAAAAGGCCATCAAACATTCAAACTTGCTGTGGATCAATTTTACCTGGCGAAGAATCTTTGGGGTGTGAACTGTCAGCTTGACGGTTATGCTGAATGTCATGTGGCAATCCATCCTCATTTCTTTTGTCAGAATCATAATCTCATTGACATTTTATAAATGCATCCAAATTAACGTGCTTCTACTATCTTTATAACCATTAAAATGGCAGAGGCCACGCATCTGTCCGGGGCCCGCAGCGCTCCTTGTAAAGCCCAGACAAAGCCCAAAGGCAGCCGTGACCGTTGGAAAAAGAACACTTGGAATTTGTATATCGATTTTACTTGCGATCGAATGAATGAAACAATTAAAAATATGCTGAAATGAACTGTAAGATGGTACAAAAGTTTCTAGGATCCATGAAGATGTGATAGGATAGAAGTGGATAGAACGAATGTGATGAGAGGCTACGTCCCCTTATTAGCATGGTATAATCAAATCAGGTCCTGCGAAACCGATTGCAGAAGGAAGCTGAACAACAGCTCGTTAGTCGAGATGTCTACTCTTCACGATGCTGCTCCCGCCGTGATTGTGCCCGCCGCCCTTGTGGCCGCCAACACCACCGCCAACTCCGCCACCGATCCCGGCCCCACCTCCAACACCTCCGCCAGCTCCAGAGCCGATGCCACCTCTGCCGCCTGCGCCAAGACCCGCTCCGCCTCCTGCACCAAACCCGCCTCCCGCCCCGCCACCGAATCCACCGCCCATGCCGCCACCGAAACCACCACCACCGCCTAGTCCTCCTCCTGCTCCTCCTCCAAGTCCGGCTCCACCACCAGCTCCGATCCCACCATCCATGCCTCCGCCAGCTCCAGCTCCGACACCGAACCCACCACCGGCTCCGGCACCACCACCAAAGCCGCTGCCACCTCCGAAACCACCCCCGGTGCCCCCGCCGCCACCCATCCCACCGCCAGCTCCAGCACCACCGCCAAGGCCGCCTCCTGCGCCGCCATTGACACCAAACCCACCGCCGACACCACCTCCACCTCCAAATCCGCCACCACCGCCCAATCCTCCTCTACCTCCTCCGCCAGCACCTCCACCAAGCCCTCCTCCTGCGCCGGCTCCTGCTCCAAAACCAGCCCCACCACCGCCTCCTACTCCACCACCAGCACCACCGCCACCGCCCAATCCTCCTCCACCTCCTCCGCCGACACCTCCTCCAAGTCCAACACCTCCGCCAAGTCCTCCTCCCTCGCCGGCTCCTCCTCCAAAACCAGCCCCACCACCAGCTCCTACTCCACCACCGCCACCGAAACCTCCACCACCACCGGCTCCAAACCCACCTCCACCACCGAGCCCCCGGCCACCACCAGCTCCTACACCCGCTCCACCTCCAAACCCGGCGCCACCGCCAATGCCACCGCCTACACCACCACCTCCTCCAAAGCCACCACCACCGCCCATGCCATCTCCTGCACCTCCACCGCCTCCGACGCCACCTCCTCCACCACCAGCACCTATTCCACCTCCGGCGCCACCTCCTACACCGGCACCGATGCCGCCGCCGCCGCCACCACCCTTACCATGTTTGTCACAGTCCTCGGCTCTAATCATGCCAGGCCTCCACGCCACAGGCTCCCGCCGTGCAGCAGTGAAGGTCGCCGCCCACACGACTGCCAGCAGCAGCAAAACCATCGACCGGTGGCAGTCCATGGAAGGCAGCCTGCTAGCCATGACTTACAAACTCAGCTTCGTAATGGAACTCTGTCCTGCTGCTTGAGGGGAAGCCATGGCGCGCGGGGGGTATTTAAACGCGAGACGATGTGCGTGGCATGCACAAGGATGCTCAGCCGCCATCTGCTTCGGGGTTTAATTGGTGGCTGGCTGGCCGGGGTTGACTTAAATGTGCCCGCGTCGATTTGCTAAAACTGGTTGGGGTTGGGTCCTGGCCTCATGGGGACCTTTTGACTTTTGAGGTGGGCTCAGCATGCACCTCTACGCGACATCTCTAGAGCGAGCTGCAAAGCAACCAAGCTTTTGCATGCAATGCACGACGCCGCCCTGCTCTGCAACTCTGCATGCGTTCGCTTGCTTGATTGGTGGCATGCGTCCTTTTGATCGGCGCTCGGACTTGGGATGCACGCATTCATGGCTACCGGGCACCGGCTGCTGTCTTGTGTAGTGTTGGCCCCAGTTGTGAACTTGTGATATACAGCTTGTCACACGCATGGGCACCGAGCTGCTCATGTAGTCTTGTGCTATAAGCTAGCGGTTAAATAAATGTTCCAAAATATTTGCCACATTTCAAAATTTAAACTAATGATGCTGTCGACATGAGAAATTGCAGTTGCCTCTCGATGCGCAGTTAAGCCAGCACAAGGCATATATGCATACACATGATACTAAGCTGACAGTACAAGACTCGTGCCATAAAAAAACGCGGAATACATTATATCTACCGTGGTTCTGAAGACACGACCATTTACATGCAAGCGATGGCGCTGAAGAATCTAAGCATGGATAATTAGAACTCCTACGTACGTGATTAGTGGCGGCGGTGAATGCTTATCTGGCTTTCCTGAAGTGAGCAGCCTTCACCTCTTGCTGGATGCAGCACAGCGTGTCCATAGTGTCGTCATCCGGGTGTTCATCCTTCACGCAGATCGCCAAGGCCGTCCGCAGCCATTCCTCGTGGAGGGTCGAGAACTCAGCTCGCTGTTCGCTTGTCTTGAAGTTTCCGGCGATCTTAGACCTCATCACCTGGCCCGCGACAGACGCCTTCTCCACTATCGACTTTGGGATCCCTGCCATTGTGGCGACCTGGAGGCCATAGCTTTCTGGACAGGCCCCTGAGGTCAGCCGGTATAGGAAGGTCAGCTCCTTCTGGCCACTGCCGTCGCTCCTTGGCTTGAACATGCAGGCCATGTGCTGGAGGCTCACATGAGGGTGCGAGGCGAACTCCTTCGTGAGAGAATGGTAGTGAGTGGCAAAGAGCTGACGGCATCTCACGCGATCCACTAGGTGGCGGAACACCTGAGGTACAATTAGACAACGCATAAGACGTTATCACTGACAAATTTAGATTTGTAGATTCATGTATTGTTGATGTGAAAACCGGGGGGTGGGGGGGGGGGGTGGTTTGGAGTAGTTTAGTGGCAGTATGACAGTGCAATTTCCAGGGATTAAGAGTAGGGCATCTGAGACCAGCAAAGCTGTTGCAGAATGGAAAGAGAAACAGAGAAGCAGGCCAGTGAATCATGAAGGCAATGCACCTTTGTTCAAGATTGTCTAACCTATCTATATTGCATCTTAATGGAGAGATAAAACACACAGTAGGATTCTCACAAATACATGAAATGGTGTGATAATATGTGATATCTAATGCTAGCAAATTAACAAATCCTCAAATCTGTCAACCAACCAAATAGGGTGCTATTTCGTATAACAAAAGTTCCCTGTACCATGCACCTCATGAGTCATTACCAGTCATTGAGTCATGGTAACACCACTAATTATGAAATGAAAGCATACTAAGGGAATATCAAGAATAGCAATGAAGGATGAGATTTGAGATAGTGCGGAAGAAAAAACTCACAGCATATGCAATTGCATATCCATCAAATGTGCTAGTTCCTCTGCCAAGCTCATCAAGCAAGACAAGTGAGTCCACAGTTGCGTTCTGAAGAACAGAGGCAGTCTCAGTACATTCAACGAGAAATGTACCTGCAAAAAGTGTTATAAAAACGAAGTCAAGGTCATTGTCATCTCATACCGAACCATACTGAATGATATACAATTAGCATTAGATCATGAAATATGAGATTGATTGATCTACTAAACAAGTTCATTAGATACAATGAGTGCTTTCTAGTGATAATCCAATTTACTAACATTGTATAACTCTTCTGACACACGGAGATGTATTTATCAAATCTACTTAACTCATTGGACCCAGAACAGTAAGATACAGTGGAAATTGTACTAATTTCTCAAAAAATGATTACATACTTTCCCCAGACATAATCCGATCTGTTGCACCAAGGCGCGTAAAGATGGAATCTGCAAGGGTCAGCTCACATGATGTGCAGGGGACATAACAGCCAAGCTGCAAAGAAGAGGAAACCTTGGTAATACATTTGAATAAGATCATGAACAGACAAGTTAAGTGAAGACTATACAAACCTGGGCAAGTACAACAGCCAGGCAGGTGGCACGCATGATTGTAGATTTCCCACCCATATTAGGACCAGTTAACAACAATGCAAAACGATTGAGACCAGATAAATCCTGTCCAAGGGTTAAATCGTTTGGTACCAGACTATTTGCATTTTCTGTAAAAGCATAGGGATGCCACAGACCCTTCATGCGAAGTATAGGCACATCATCTTTCAGCAGAACTTTTGGTCTGCACATGGCACCAAATGATGACAATGTCATTGCAGCAAAGGACCTAAGCACATCAATAGTGCTGACAGCATCAATCACCAAAGACCATTCAGAAGCCTTTCCAATAAAAGATTCCACCAGCTCAGCCAAAGTGTTGGCACCATTGTCGTTGACATCAGAAACCTTTCGAAGCTCACAAGATAAACCAATAAGTAATGGCAACAGAAGAAATAAAAGTGACCAGTAATAACTAACTAAAACAGAAACAGGCACTTGTATATACAACACTGATGCAGATGGGAAACCATGGCATATTTTACCTGGCCACATGGAAAAATATTTTGCATTCTCTGCTCAAAATAACAGATTGAGTCACGAAGGTTGCTCAATGATGAAATCTCCACAACCTTATAAAGTGCCAAGACACCATGATCCGCTCTTTGTAAATCATTTAGTAAGTCAATACCATTGTGGAGGCCATTGATAAGCATTATAAATGTTTTAATCTGGAACATGCCATAAAAATTTGCATGAAGCAATCAACTGACAGGAAGAAAACTAGAAAATTCACATGTTAATAATCAAATCTAGAACATAGGTCATCCCCAAGAAACCCTGGCATGTTAACAAAAAGTCTCACTAAAACTAGTACCCATACTAATGTGGACACATATTCAAGATTGCATAGCACGTTTGTTTTAAGCAAATATGTCATAGCATATTACTGGAGACCATGAAAATGAATCAGACAAATATGAAAACATACAGGAAATAAATTGCCTTTATTGACAGATTTTTTGCAAGCACAAACTATGGTTTCAGGAAAGGTTTCATAATCAACAACTTAAGAAGATAATTTCTTACATAATAAAGTATCAACTGAATATGGGATATGTTACAAGATATTACATTTCAATATCGCTCCAAAACTTAGCCTATAAGAGAATCCAAAGCTTGAATAAGCTAGTGACTGAAAGAGGAAAGAACCCACTTACCCGTTTCTTTAGTATCTTTTCTCCAATAAAAGGCAGTCGAAGCAAAGATGATAACCCAACAGTGGATTTAACTTGTCCTAATAACCTCTCAAGATCAGGAATTTTCCGGAGATACCCAAGTGTTGTAGGTCCTAGTCCACAGTTTTGGATAAAACCCTCAACAACACCAAGCCTTCTATTGATAGCATCAATGTCTTTAAGTGGATGACAAATCCACCTTCTTAGCAGCCGCTTACCAGATGCTGTGACACAGTGATTAAGGTGCTTATATAAAGTACCTGCAACAAGGTATAGATTCAGCAATATTATCTTTGACCTGTTTTGCTGTTTAAAGACTACTGTTCAAGAGCAAAAATAAGATAGAAAGAAAAAAAGTAGAATCTATGCTCCTACCAGATGAACCGCCATTGAAATTGTTGCTGAAAATCTCAAGGTTCACAAGCGTCTGGCCATCCATCCTTAAACATGTTTTGTACACATGGTATGGTAAGACTTCCCCATTTTTCAGGGCATCATGTAACTGGTTTCAGATTGTAGAATTAGAACTAGAACACATTTCAATGGTCAACATAATAGAGAGAGAAAACTATGTATATAATATGTTGCGGAATAATTCAAAATACATAAACAATGGAAAACAATGACTAGGGACAGCCAATGAAACACTACTTTAATTAAAAAAACAGCAGTTACGAATGGCACAATCGATTGGGATAACTAGTAAATGTGATCAAGGGAAGAAAAAGGTAAGCCAAGTATACCATGAACCTAATCAAATGGCCAATAAGTCCACCAAGTGCACAAATAACTACATCTCGATTCAAGTCCAAAGCAGATAGCCATGACTCTGTTGATGCATTAAAGAACCCTTTAGAATGTATTAACATTCGAATTTGTGAAGCATCAGAGAAATCTATCCCAGAGTGGGGGGTCAGCTGCATCTTCACAGATCCTGAAGTTAAGAAAAGATATCTGTAAGTTTTCAAACTCCGATGTCTCACTAACTTGCTATCTGAGAAAAGAGTTATCTGCTGGCAAACAAAGAGAATAGTGTTTTAGGAGCATTTACCTGCTGAGGCATATTTTCTTATTGTCCTTTGAGTTTCTTTTGAGATGCCTGACAAAAGAGGATAGGTATTAGCTCCTAAAAATACAAGTACTTGAAAATGTAGCATGTTCTGACCTGAAGTTTCATAGATTAATTCTCTAGGAGAAACCTGAAAAAAAAAGCATAATAATGAATAACAGTTTCTGGTTCCCTTAACCAATCATAGAAGGCTACAAGAGCATACCTGCATCAACAAAGCACCCAAAGCTGCAGACGAGTCATCATCTTGGACTGAACCCACCCAAATTTTAAGGGCAGCATAGTCCAGGAAAGCAAATCCATAGACCTGGGAACCGCTAGAAGCTAGGGTAACCTGAAAGTTCCAAGGAAAGGCTGCATCAGAATAGAATCACATATGAAGAATGTTAATAAAGCAAAATTCAAGATATTAAATTGCACATTTACAATGCTGTTTTACTTAAAAAAGTCCATGCCAAACTACCAAGAGAAACTAAAAGAACAAAACTAACGGTCAGTGGATTCTAGAATATACTATTTGTTTCAGCAAATGCATTATGCACCTCTGATCTAATACATTTGTCATGGTAATCGTTCAGATTAGCTGCTCGTTTATCTGGAACCAATTCAGATTGGCCACACAAGAATAGTTTTGTATCCACATTCCACAAACTGGAATACCTTCTGTTTGAGTATCACTTTGCTATTCCATTTGACATATGATTATTATTGCATTGGGTATAAAAAACAACTATTAACCACACAAAGGGAGTCAGCTGCATGCAAGGAGAACTACCGAACTAGTACTAAAGCACAAATCTTAGCAGGGGTGGGTTGCCAATTTGGTCTGTATGGCTTAGCCACAATTACATGATCTCTAACAACAAACCTACTTTGCACCCTGCTACAGAGGGGGGGAGGGGGGGGGTGAGTATATTGTTTGTGCTTCTGGAGATAGCTACAAAAGGAAAGACAAAGGGAAGCCTTCTTCAAGACAAAGGGAAGCCTTCTTTGTTTCGCTTTGTTCATGATGAACCATTGTAATAATGAACAAATGAAGACATGTTGTATGCATCAGAGGATGCAAGAAGCTGGAGCACTTCCATTATCTAAAAAAGATATCTGGAAAGTTTATTGGATTATTATGTGCCAATATCACAAAATATTCTCTTTTTACATGAAAAATAATGCTTTAAGCTTCATATGTTCCAAATTATAGATCACTTTGGAAAATTCAATGGATTGTTTTGTGCTAAGATGTTAATTTTTTTCTCTTTTTGATTAAATAATGCTTTATGTTATACTCCATCTGCTCCAAATTATAGTTCACTAACTCTGTCCTAACTCAAACTTTTCTTACATTGACCAAGTTCTTTTGAAAACATATATATTAACATCTACAGGTTCAAATAAATGCTCTATCGAAACGTATTTCATGAAGAAATTAATGAAAATATTTGATGTTGAAGGTATTGGTGTATTTCTCAGTAAACTTGGTCAAAGCTTAATGAGCTTAACTTCGAACAAAGCTAGAATGAACCGTATTTGAAATGGAAGGAGTAAGATGCTTAGGTTGGGTGTGGCATCCATATATGCTTATATGTCAGAAGGTATTGGTGTATGGTGGCCCAAACAAACATTCTGCAAGCTTATATGTCATTTGAACCAGACAAACTTCCATAACATCATAGAAAAGTATAGTGGCCCAAAGACAGGAGTAATGCTAGAAGCAAACCTCTTTCAATGCCAGAAGGTGAACAGCATCAGTACCGATGTTATCAGCAGCGGTTGATGGCGTGGACACATGAACCAACTTTCTTTCGATAGCCTTGCAGAAGTTTTTTAGAGCAAAAATGTCATGCCACTTGAATATTATCACATGTAAGGAAGACATTTACATTGCACCACAAATATGAGCACATACTGAATTATACAGTTTTGTGTTGCACAGGGTATATTGCTACTAATTTACACCCATCCAGAGTACCATAGTTGTGTCTTAAGTAAAACTAAGTTTCCGCCACAGCAAACAGAAGGATGAAAAATCACAACGTACAGGACTATGTGCACATTTGAACAAAAGAGTGCTATACCAGAACAAACAAATTTGGATATGCAACTGAGAAAAGGGAGGTTCTAAAAAGGTAGGCACATGCTTGCTGCTTCTGCCAGACTGCCATAAGCTAAGTGATGAACAATCAGTGTAAATGCTCGGAATTAATGGTGTTTCATCGCAGTACTGAATACTTACAGGACGTCCTCTAGCTTTGGCCTGGTCTGCAGATTCCATTTGTTCTATTCTTCCAACTTTATACCTAGAATTAGGTGTCAGATTCATGAGCAATAACCTAACCGCTTCAGCACCAAAAAAGAAGGAAAAAAAAGGAAGAACCACTAGCATGGATGTCTTGCAGACCATAAGGATGAAAAGGAAATTTTATGCATTGTAGAAACCAATGAACAGATTTGAATTTTATGAAAGCAACATAACTAACATCAAATCATAAAGGAGTCAATAATTCAAGAAAACTTCATTGTTGCCACATCGATAAGGATAGACACATTGACCGACCATTACCAACCTGAAGCAGCATGAGCTTGCTGATGCTCAGGATAATGCTATGATAACAAGATAAAGCATAAACCTGAAAACTACATAATTTTGGAAATGAACAAAACCAAACAGAAGGATGAGCTTACCCACGAGCTACAAGCTTATCAACAGCATCGTCTATACCGCTTTCTGAAATGCCAACCTATAAATGAGAAGTTGATGTCAATACTATTAGGAAATAATCATGACTGAGCTGAGATAAAGCATGAAACTATACTGTAATTGCTAGTAAGGTAGTGATACATTAAATGCCACGGATTTAAATTAAGATGGCTGAAACATGACAAAGTGGTCATTGCTAGAACCTGAACTTCGCTCGTCCCAGACAAGAGCTACACCATAAAGTTTTTTGTATAAGTAGCATATTACTACATAAAATTTTTTGGAAAAAGAACAAAGCAGGCTAACGTGTGACCCCAGTCATTGAATCAGTCGCCTCCTTTGTCTCTGGCACTGCTGTTGATCTCCACCCTAGCTCCACCAGTCTGCCTCAGTGCTTCCCAACACAGGACAGCTGCGTGTAGCAAACAGGTGGTAGTCCACTCCCACCCACTACCAGAACTACTGTTGTGCTGCAGGCCACCACCACCCACCAAACACAAGTTGGCGACCACTTCATGTGATAGACTTATCAGGGAAATAACAATAATATAGACTGGACGATAAGTGATCCAGTGGTTGTCTGTTTCATATACTTCTTAATTAACGAGCAGCAGAATATACTGAGATGTAACTGAAGTACATCAAAATTTAGGTGTAATATAGAGTTCAGAGCAAGCATTTGATTATAAGCAAGAGAAATACAAGTTTATGTACCTGTCGGCACTTGCCCACCCCATTATCAGTCATTTTCCAGTCAAGTTCTTTTTGGCCAATCTCAGCATCTATCTCATAGAGCTCATAAAATTTCCCCTAGCAATGATATATCAAACACTTTAAGTAGGTTATATACTTATACAACCTCTAATACTACAATAAGGAGTGCTCCATATAGTTTTGGGGGCAAAGCAACGCAAAATTGAACTGCCTCAGTGCAATAGAAAATGAAGTGCAAAAATGAAATGTGCAGAAACTTTCATAGGATAGTAATCAGAAAAAAAAATTGTAACATTGGCTATAATGTATAATATCTGATGACATTCATCAAAATAGTAAAAAAGCTAAACATTATGAACAGCAATTCGAGGATTCCTACTGAAAAACACTCACTCCTTATGTGAACAAGAAAATGGCTCAGTACTGTACAAAGTTTTGTGAGATATTCATCAAACCAAATAAATAAGGTTTCATGTGTCCTACAATAGAGTATGTTATATGCCATGAATTGAATCATCAATGACAAATCTTACCACTTTGAAAAAGAGGACAACATCCATATATTTGCACTTAATATCCCAGTATTGCCTTTGAGATGTTGACATTTTTTTCAATACATGAGGTGGAATAAAAAGAGTACTCTTGTCATAAAGTGGATCATTTGGCCTCCTTCTATTTGCATCCCTGATGGCAAACGGATTCAGCCACTCAAATTTGCTACGTGCACTATCAGCTATTTCATCATGGTCCTTACTTTCAATAGAACAATGAGCTGATTTCAGCTTCTTGTTCAAAGCCCACAAAGGAGGGCATCGATTGTTGGCATCCACACCTTGGTCTTCATGAACTCGCTTCAGGCCTGCCTGCATTGCTGGTGTTTCTGGTTTCGGAGGACTAGAGTCAAGTTCTGGAAATAGCATAGCAGATGCTGCATTATATTTACTGTTCAAAAGCAAGGAGGATTTCTTTGAGGGATTCTTCAATGGAGTTTCATTTGCCTCAAGTTCTGCAAACAAATTTGTTGGTCTGATATACAAAGGGTCTGAAGACCCTGACAATAGCATCTTTGAAGGTTCCTCTGCACGAGTATTATTTGAAATTTGCCCAAAGGATGTCACCGCTGCTCTAGTGTATTCACCGTTAGCAGAAACCAATGAGAACCTCTTTGATGAATGCTGCAAAAGAGTTTGATCTGAACCAGATCCAGTTAAAGGTGTATCAGCACCATGAGCAAGCCCTGGGAAGATTTTCTTTGAGGCATCCTGGGAAGGAGTTTGCACATCAAAGTTCTCATTTAAGGCTGTAGCTTGAATGCAATTAGTGTGAGACTCTGAGAATAGCTTCTTTGGATGCTCCTGAATAGGAGATTGATATGAGCCAAGTTCCGGGAACAGTGTGCTTGCTCTAATAAATTCATCAGTGGAAGACCTCAGTGAGTGCTTTAAGAGCTTCTGATGAGAAGGAGCCATATTTGCACCTCCTTCCGGGGGAAGGATTGTTCTGCTGTGTTCCCCATAAATAGGTCTCGAGAACAATGCACCTGAGCACTCATTTGAGAGAACTTGATTTTCCACAGGCAAGTTTTTCCCCTCCAAATGTCTAACCTCGGAAGCAAATTGATCCCTGCATAAAAGAAAATCAAGCATAATCAGGATAGCAAAATAAGGTGCAAAGAGGAAGATAATTGTTTCCAGAGTTCGTAAGAAAATGCTTGGCCTCGCCTATGAGTTAATGGCATGTCTGCAATGAAAAATACTAGAAAGCAAAGCTATATCTGACCAAGAAAAAACACATGATATGCCAACTGCAAATCCTACTATAAAACCATGGGCAGGTAAAACTCAGCAGAGCACAGCAGTGAATTCAGAAATCAAAATCTAATAAACTTTTGAGGCTAACCATGAGAGATAAATAAACATATATCACGAAGAGTGGTATCTAATAGTAAGTAATAACCCAAAAAATGGAAGCCAGGCTGATTAATCACAGGCAGAGATGCAGTACAAACAGATGAATAATAAATATAAATATGGTTAAATCCCTAGACAGTCGCTATTAGACACCTCAAACAATTCACATCCTTAAACCCAGCACTAATGGTTTAGATCCGCACTATCACTCGTAACCCAAAGCTCCTCCAGTCCTCCCAGCCCAGTAATCCGTGCCTCGCGGCGACCCAACCAGACGGCTAACCGACGACCAACCAAACCCCCAAAGCCCAAAACCCTAGCCCCCTGCCACACTAACAGGGCGGGCGCTGCTACCGAATGCCAGTGATTATCGCATCCATCCGTACCTGGCCTGCTGCGGCGGCGCCGGAGGAGGAGGGCGCACGAGCCTCTCCATGATTCCGGCGATGGACCCCATAGGGGGCCGCGGCGGCTTCTCGGGAGGCGTGCCCTCCGCGGAGGGATCCCGCCTCGACGGCGGCTGCTTCTGGAGAAATGAGAGGATCGACTGCTGCTGCTGACGCCGCCGCGGTTCCATCGCTCGCTGAAGGGAGGCGCCTCCTACGGCAGGGTGGGCCAGCTACCGGCGGCGCAGAGACACACCCTCTACCTTCCCCTCCCCAATGCGATCTGGTGGTGGCGGTGGCGGCGGCGGCTCGGCCCAATCGATAAGGGAGGTCGGGAAGCGGAGGCGCGGAGTGGACGAGCTCGGCCGGGGCCGGGGGAATGGGAGGGGGAGAGGCTGCGATGAGGCGGCGAGACGAGGGAAAGTGTTTGTTTGGGGGAAAATTTCGAGCGGGAAATGTGGCTAGTGGGAGCGAGAAGGCCGCCCAAAATGAAAGAGGTGACGGGTTCCCTATTTTCCGCTTTAACGTATGATTTACGTCTTATTCTCAGATAATCAGATTGAAACATTAGCGTGTTTGGTTTGGGGAGTGATCCTATCCGGAATGAATTGATCCATCATGTCATAATTCCTTGCAGATTCAGATCGATTGTAGTATTAGTGGAATGGATAGAACGTATACTTCGAGAAGATGAGCTCGTTCGAGCTTGATGGTTTCAACGAAAATCGATTTGTAGTATGTGACTTTTGCCTATTGGTGGAATGACTCAACGTGGATCAGCTAAACGGCTAAACCCCCGCGTCAACACACACTCAAAACAAACGGAACGCTGAGCCTTAGATAAATGTTTCAGATCGTCTTGCGTTGTTCCATTCCGGTAATCAAACTTGTTGAATATGTTTACAATCTAGTGCTAGTGCATATCATGACATGGTCATCTTCATTATATATCATCATCATAACAGTCATATGCATTTTAATTTCAATTTTAAAAATTGCATATGCACTACACTTCACTTGTGAGCTCTGTCACTTCTAGCGGATGGTCTAGTGCACTCCTAAGCCATCTACGAGAATGTGGCTTTTTTAAAAAAAAATTATGTCTTATGCACGTATTGCTTTAAGGGAAGAAGAATGGTCAATAGACCTACTGATTTAATAGTTTTCACTTATTTATTTTCCCCACAAACCATCTGGTACATATCACTTCATGAACAACAGTGAACTGTCCTCACCTAAGCACTCTCAGTCCCACATATCATAACAGGTATCTTTATTTCATGGATGCACTCATCAGCAACACTCTCACTTTTTCACTCTCTCACACTCTCATCTCCATTCCCTCCTCCCTCACTCTAGGAAGCACTAAGATCAAGGAAGGGAGAAGGAGGTGGATTTGGGGCTGGAGATGGCAACAAGACCATGGAGATCAATTGGTAGAAGGCCACTTGTTGCTGGGAATAGAGGGGGGAACCTTCTCTCCCTAACAAAGAGGAACTAGGGGGAGATTTCAAGAAGAATAAGGCCAAGGGGGACAAGGGGTGTAGGATCAAGCTTCTTCCACTCATCTAGAAGTTTAGCAACATCTCCTACTCCCTTAGGTAAAATGATTTCAAGGACAAACCCTCATATGCACTTTTGGATCAAATGTTAGTGTTCAAGGACAAACCCTAGGTAAGTCAATGCATTTAAAAAGGTAACAAAAACTACAATAATTTCGTAAAAAGTTTTGCACATAATTTGTGCTACTACTCCTAAGTTACATCTGATAAAATATAATGTACAAAAGTTATGCGTACATTTTTGTATCTTTTCTACAAAAAAACATGAAAATATCTTTTGATTGCAAAAGGAGGGAAGGTTGCTGTTGGTTTTGAAACCAGCGAAGCGTTCAGTAACTAGCCAACCTCATGAGCCTTCTGTGAGACCCCCTAATGGGCCGATTGGGCCAAGATGATGGGCCAGGCCAGTTTTCAGTTACTGTAGCGACCGCGTACTGTAGCAGTGCGGGTTTAGTACCGTATCGGAAATTCAGAGTTCGTCGAGCCAACTTAAATAGCCAGGCCAAGGATACGTATTAACCTTTGGTTAACTGTTTTGAACGAAGCGAGGACAAAAGTTCAAGCGGGTTTTTACGCTGATGGGGCCCACTCCTCGGTAGAGCGGGCCAGCGCCGTGGTGCCGAGCCTAGGCTGTTAAAAATGGTATCAGAGCCAACTCTCGCGGTTTCACAGACGTATGGATCGGGAGTTCGGATAGGTTGTGCATGGCTCCAGATGAGAGCATGACAACTTGGGCCGAGGAGCTGGTAATGCGGACGTGGCCAAGAGAGTCGATTCTGAACGTTTCTTCCGTATGAGTAGGTTGGTTCGATCCTCGACGAGGACGTCGAGTCCTTAAGGGTGGGTGGATGTGAGACCCCCTAATGGGCCGATTGGGCCAAGATGATGGGCCAGGACAGTTTTCGGTTAATGTAGCGATCGCGTACTGTAGCAGTGCGGGTTTAGTACCATATCGAAAATTTAGAGTTCGTTGAGCCAACTTAAATAGCCAGGCCAAGGACGCATATTAACCTTCGGTTAACCGTTTTGAACGAAACGAGGACGAAAGTTCAAGCGAGTTTTTACGTTGGTGGATCCTACTCCTTGGTAGAGCGGGCCAGCGTCGTGGTGCCAAGCCTGGGCTGTTAGACCTTCGTCCCAAAGGAACCTGCCAGGTCTTTAAAAGGGACCCCAGAGCTGAGAAGTCATTCAGCAGTCAACACTCACGCGGTCATGCATACGCGTCTCGGCGTCTCGCTCCCCACTCCGCCTGTGTCTCAGCTCACTGCCACCGCCAGCAGCCACACCCACACGCGAGCTCTCGATCACCATTATTCCCCTCTGTGACTCCAATGCCGTCGTCGTCCCCAGAAGGCCAGATCCAGGGGAGGAGTGACGGCTTTGATATGACCGATGACGGACTCTCCGTCGCCGCGTCGGAGAGGGACTCCCTCCACCGCGGCCTCCCACCGAACGCGGGAACTGTGCCTCCTCACCTTCAACAAGCCGACCAAGGAGTACAGGACAGGAGGTTCCACTTCCACCCGTACCACCCTACTCCCTTTGTTGCTCGGGATCGGGATCCTCGTCGCCAATGCACCGCCGATGCCGCCATAGATCTGCGTGCTTCTCCGTCTCCCCCTCCCCCATGCTCGACAAAGAGTCCTCCCTCTCATGGTGACGGTCGTCTTCAGTAGTTCTTTCGTCCCAGCAGGCATTAGCTCGATCGAAAATCGGATTCCTCTTGCATGCTGCATGCCCTGAATTGGATTCCCCAGATAATAAGATAAATCAAACCATGGAGTTGGAGGTCTCCTAAATCCTAGTCCACCGTACCTTTTGCATGCTGCATGCCTGAATCTTGCTTTTGATATATTGAGCTAAGTGATGAGCAACAAAGTAGAGGAGAGCTTGATGTGTCTATTCAGGATTTCAGGCCCTAATGGCCATTTTATATCCTCGATCCAGTGCTAAATTGTATCATCAGGTACTCTGTTACTCTGTAAGCTAGCTAGCTATATATAGTTGCAATGGATTTCGAACTCCTTCCTGCATTGTGACTTTATGAGAAACTGCAGATTTTTAGAGGTGCTGGATGTTGAGGAAGGGCGCAAGCAATTAGTGTTGTTTTCCTATGTTCTGTTAATCTAGCTCTGTAATGTCATGTTGCATCTTCTGATGCCTTAAAACCCTTACTACTTTGCTTGTGCGTTTTTGAACTTCCTGTAAGCTGGCAACCCCAGTGAATGTTGTGATGCTTTCAATATAAGCAGGGTCAATGGTCTTTTGCTATGCGCTTACATTTGTTCTGATGTTCTTCTGTGATGTTCTTCTGTGTGAACCCGCTAGCATTTGGTTCAGTCCATATTTTTGGGAAGAAGCAGTGTGTGAACTCAGGTTGTGTTGAAATGAACAACGGAGGTGCCATCATCCATATAGTTTGTAGGTGGGATTGGTGGCTGCGTGCAGCCTCGCCTCATGGCGCTGCTATAGGGCTCACTCATTTTATTTGGTGTAATAAGATGCATGAATTGTTCAGAGCAAGTGAAAATCAACTAGTGCTAGCTAGTTTTGGTAGCAGCATTTACAGGTGTCTTGGTGGCTGGAGCGTGCGTGCATAAAAGTTTATGCCATGTCGTAACAACATGCCTCCTTAATTTTGCTGTAAATGGGTTTATGAGATCGAACTGCTAGATTGCAGCATGACATATATTCACATGGATGATGAAAATACGGTTGTGGTTTTGAGAAGGCTTCGTCAGGTAGGCTTGGTGTGTACTAGAAAATCTGAGATAGACAATTAGGCACACAGGAACAGGATTAGTGCTTTGGGACTGAAGTTTGAAGCTTCGAAAATGTCCTTCCGTGATCGTATGGCCGACAGGCACTACAACAGAGAAAAACAAAACAAAACAAAACAAAGCAGTGACGGTTCAAGATGTAACTTGTGACGGGCATAGAAGCGACTCTAAAGTTATGTCCGGCCTTGTTTAGTTCCTCAAATTTACCTTTAAATTTTACTATGTAGAATTCCTATTCCTCATCAAATTAAAATACCGGCAAATGCATGAAGTACTAAATATAGATAAAATCAAAAACTAATTACACAGTTTTATTGTACTTTGCGAGACGAACATTTTAAGCCTAATTAATCAATGTTTGGACAATCATTAGCAAATAAAAACAAAAAAACTACAGTATACATCACTGTTTATTTTGCCAATTATGGAGCCGGAATCGACGATCTAAACAAGGCCTCGGGATGTTGGCAACTAGTGACGGTTTATTCCCCGTCTCTGATATACGCATAAAGTGACGGTCCTGAGAAAAAAGTCCGTCTCTGAAGTATGCGGTTACCCGTCTTTGCTAAGAGAAAGACACTGCCTACGCACAGTAGGGGTCCACATTTATTTCTTTCCTTGATGTTCTTCTACTGTATCTGTGTATACTCCATATATTACGTGTGTCATTGTGTGTGATTTTCCTCTAATCCAGGACAGAAAAGGAGGAAAACGAGATGTTACAGCGATGCGAAATGAAGCCCCCGTACATATCTGACATCCAACAGCCACAAGCACAAAACAATATACCTTTGGAACTGGGGGATCGAGCATTAGCTCGAGTGGCAAACGCTGCCGGTGGAGCAGCAGCAGCCGGTCTTGGGTTCGAGTGATGCTTGACTTAGGATTCCCACAGGGTTTTTCTTTATTTTTAACAATTGTCTCTCTCGTGTGGTGCTATAAAGGGATAGCGACGCGTCCGTCGTCTATGGAGTCTTGATGGTTTCGGTATCTCCAGAAAAACGCGATCTTCAACTCTACGTATAGTTATAGAATCTGTTTGTGTACAATGTGTGTGTGGTGTTGACGTGTGTCTGTTTATAAACAGATACTACAGCTGTACCTAGATGAGAGACATACAACTCAAGATATTATTAAACAATTGATATTATGTAAACTGATTCTATAGATACTCGAATATGTCTCAATCTGTAATTATATATTTGCTCGTGTGCCTTGTGATGCCAGCTGTGGCAGCCGTTTCAGCTAGCTTCAAGCTCCAGCGAACGACTTAATGATTCACTAACTACAACGTTCCATCTTATACACCGGTGTAACGCCATTCCTAAATGCTAATCTTGAGGGCAAATCTTGATATGCAAGTATATACTAACAACAAACTGTATATATATACTTGAAGACCTTGCCAGGTCTGTTCTTCAGTCACCTCATCACTCATAGCTGTACATCGTAGAATCACAGACAAAATTCAGAAGATTTGCATTTGTCTGCACAAGTTCTGAAAAAAGAGAACCAATACTCACAGTAGTCACAAGGATTTATCTGGAATTTAACAAGACATCATGTACACTATTATGGCTGAAGGAAAGAATCAATGTATCCTTTTTATGGTTTTTTTTTCTAGTGTGCAACTTTTAGTGATTCTACCAACTCATCTACTCCTTTTCTCTTTCCATAAATATGGATGACACCTCCCTTTCATTTGAACACAACCTAGTTCGCACTGTTTCTTCCCATAAATATAGTGAACTGAACCAAATGCTAGAAATATCAAATACCGTGAAATACTAGAGTAGTGGATATCATCAATCATCACAGAAGAACATCAGAACACATGTAAAACACATGCGCATACCATCAGGAATCTGCAGTTTCTTATAAAGTCCCAGCACAGGAGGTCGAAATCCATTTCATCTATAGCTAGCACATACAGAGTAACAGAGTACTTGATGATACAATGCACCGTTTTACATTCTCGATCCAGTGCTAATTAGGGCCTGAATAGACACATCAATCTCTTATCTACTTTGTTGCTCATCACTTAACTCTACAGCTTTATTTATTTTATGGAAAAAGTCTAGATAACCCCCAAACATATTGAAGGGGGACTACTTTACCTCCTGAACTACAAAACCGGCTATTCTACCCCCTCAACTTTGCAAAACCGGTCACATAACCCCCTCAAGTTGTTTTGATGGTGGTTTTGCCACCGTGTCAGTTGACGTGGACGACGACATGGCGATGGCCCACATGTCCGCTACACCATCCCTTCTCTCTCCCTCCACCTTCACATCGGCGCTGAGAAGGAAGTTCACGGGCTTGAGATCGTCGTGGATGACGCAGCGCGCGTAAAGATGCGCGAGGCCGGCCAGCGCTTGCGCAGCGACCTCAGCGTGAGGGGCCTCTGGCAACGCTGCCACACCAGCGCCAGCGAGCCGCCATTCACGAGCTCAACCAGGAGCGTGACGACCGAGAAGAGTCTATCGGAGTCCAAGAGCCATGACGCGGACGTCGCCGCCGGCGGTAGCTTGGGGTTGGGGTGCCAGAAGGCGCACCAGGGGGCGCATGAGGCAGAGCTCCTGGCACCGTGCCGGGGCCGGGGCAGAGCTCCCAGCGCCGTGTTTGGGCTGGGGCGGAGCTCGCCGGCTCCACAGCAGGGCCGGTGCTCGAGTTCGGAGCCCTCCTTTGGGCCGGACGTGCACGCCCGGCGAGGCCGCACCAGCCCGGCGTGGCCACACCCTCCTGCATGGAGAGGTCGCGCCCGCCGGCGCCCCACCGCCGCACCTGCCTGTGAGGTTGCACCCGCCAGAGCCCCGCCGCCGCACCCGCCGCGAGGTCGTGCCCACCGGAGCCCCGCCGCCGCACCGACAGCGAGGTCATTCCCGTCGGAGCCGACCACAAGGCGCGCAGCATCTCCTCTGCTTCCGCACGATCGCCGGGGAAGGAGCCAGCGCTGCCGGTGGAGGAGTTCGGGGGAGGAGGCACCGCCGCCTGGGATGGGCCCGCCGCCAGACCACCGCGTCGCCAGGCCGCCAGGGCGCCACACTGGCGAGCTCCTCCGATCTAGATCGGTTGTCGGTGAGGGAGAGGAAGGCACGGGAGAGTCGGGGAGAGGGGGGCGGCTGACACGTGGGCCATCGCCACGTCGTCGTCCACGTCAACTGATACGGTGGCAAAACCACCATCAAAACAGCTTGAGGGGGTTATGTGACCGGTTTTGCAAAATTGAAAGGGTAGAATAGATGGTTTTGTAGTTCAGGGGAAAAAGTAGTCCACCCTCAATAGGTTGGGGGGTTATCTAGACTTTTTTCTTTATCTTATCTAGGGACTAGGGGAAGAAGAGGAATCCGATCAAGCTGCTGTCTGTAACACCCTGGTGTTAAGCATGCATTATCTTGCATATCATGAGCATGATCATCTCATTTGCATAGTCATTTATTTACATGAAATGATAAAACCAAAATGTGCTTACCTTGTTTTGAACTAGAGCTATGTGATAGATTGATTGTTTGGGGTTGAGTGTTAAATGAAGTTTATAGAGAAAATTATTTGGAGCAAAACTTATTTTGGGGTCATTTCATGAAAAGGCTTGGAAGTGGGTCAAAAATGTCAAAAACCGTTTACAAAAATGATTTTCTTTTAATTTTAAATCCCCATTTTTGAAATTCAAATTCTAGGCAGAATTAGGCTTTGATGTTTAAAAGTGAAATGTTCTACTCATCAAAAGGAACATTTCATCTTTTATAAGTTTTTTAAAATTTGGATTATTTTGGAAAATATGGGGTTCATCAAGTTCTGCATGAATCTTGGCGTAGTGGGACCCACCCGTCGGCCTCCTTCTTCCTCTCTTCTTCTTCCTCGCGCCGACGGTGTCCGCGCCGACGCCGGCCGTGTGGCAGCCGTACACCGAGCGACGCCGCTGCCCGCTATTCTGCCTCCGCACCCGAGCGCCGCACACCGATCCTGCACGCCGCGCTCGCCCAACCCCACGGCCGCTCCATGCGCCCTCGGCTGACTCCGCATGCGCGCCACGCGCTCGACGAGCTTCGACGCCGTGCTCCGTCTGTTCGAGCCGAGCTCCAGCATCAAGGCGACCGGACCATGTCACCCTCACCCCCGTGCTCTTCTCTTTCTCCAGACGCGCTCTCGCCCCTCCTTTCCTTCGCCAGAGCTCTAGCGGACGCGACGCCCGCTATTGCCGCCACCGCGAGCTCGCACACCACAGCACCTCACAACCTTGATACATTTTGCCCAGAGCTTGCCAGCAGCTTCGCCTTGACGTGAGCCACGTTCCCTGCCCTCGAGCCCTCAGGTAGAGGTCGAATCGACCATCTTCCCCTTCGCCGGTCATGGCCGCCCGACCACCGCGCAGTCCGCCATGCCTAGCAACCTCTCTCTCCCTCCTTTAGCTAGCGCATTGGGTTCATCTGCTCGAGTAGAGTCGAGTGGTGTAGCTTATGAGACCGATTAGGGTTTGAGTTCGCCGACTTTTGGCCGTCCGCCGTCGCGGGTCGCGCCGTCGCTCGTCGGCATACCTCGCCGTCGTTGCTCCGACCGGCCATTTGTCTCTTTGACTACCTAATCCATTTCGCCTTGGTCTGTTGTAGCTGGTAGGTAAGTCCTTGCACCCCGCCGTGACCGTTTCCTGCGAGTTCGCCGTCGAGACCTCGCCGCCGTCCGCCGTCGCGCGTGGCCGCCGGTCGAAACCACGATATTTTCTTACATTTTGTACACCGTTGAGTCCACGCTGATGAGATGAGTTGTTTGGTGGCCGTAGTGTCGCCGGAGACCTCGCCGCCAGCGAGATCCCGTTGACCGGCGACCGGTGTCCCGCGATGTCTCGCTGACGTGTGGGTCCCGTGGTGATGTCAGCATGACATCAGCACTGACGTCAGCGTAGGTTCGGTCTGGGTGCACAGCGTCAGGTGTACGTAGCAGAGTCGAGTCGCTGGGTACATGCCAGGTACGCGTAGCATTTTCAGTTCGGTTAAGTTTCGAAAATGGATTTTCCAGATTTTGATTAAACCTTTGAAAAATCATAACTTTCTCATTTTTAGTCCAAATGAGTTGGTTCAACTTGCAGTATTTTTCTTATGAGAAGATCTATGCATGAAAAATATGAAATGTGGATTTTGTGATACTTTTCTGTATAGATTTATTTATCTCTATTAATTACTTTTATCTTAGAAAATGCATAAGAAATTCTCTGTTGCTCAAAAAAATGTGAGACCAAGTTTGTTAGTCTTATTATGTTATGATCTATCTATGAAAAATATTGTGAGGCTATGTCCTGTGAAAAGTTTGCTCTGTCTAGTTATGGTGCCTATTTCCATGTGATGATAAATAATTCATAATAAATAATATATAAGGAATTTATGCATGAAACTTTTTGGAGGATGTTTTTATGTCAATCTAGAGCTAATGATATTCTGAGATCTGTTGTTTGATATTTTTCTATATACAAAGTATTTTAGGCCCATTAAATTGTGTTGCCTTGTCATTTTTGTGTAGGATAAAGTGCTTACTGTTTTGACCTAAAATTTTTATAGTAGTCTTTATTAGGTATGATTTAGCTTCTGTAATTTTTACAAAATTTTTTGAATAGTATAAAGTCATGTTGAGTTCTACCTTGATTTCTTTTAATAATAAATAATGCTTTAAAGTTGTTATTTCATGTGTGTAAAAATGCTTTTTATGATATTTGTGATGTGTGTGATCTGCTATTAGTTTTGGTTTAGTAGAGTGTAGTGTGCGAAATAATGGTTATTTATAATTCCTTATAGTGTGCGAGTAATTGTAATGCGAGGCTTGTTTGCAGAATTGTCGGTAGAAGAGAATGCAGATGACATGTGCTTATCATATATATTTTTAAATATTATATCATTTATCTTAGCTGAGCATTCATTCACCATCAGCATGAGCATTGTATTTCTATGTATGCATGGTATTTATAGGCACTATGCATCATACAGGATCGTCAGAGCTCGAAACGGTAGTTCCCAGAGCACAAGGAGAGGAATGCCAGCAGGAAGCTTTGGTGCGGGAAGTAGCAGCAGAAGAGGATCCCAAAGCTGATCTTCCAGAGTGTCCCGACCACCAGCCCAGCTCTTTCCTGAAAGGCAAGCCCCGGAGCATTCTCCCTGTGGTTTGCAAAATATCTAACTTGAGTCCTTTACTTGTTTGATGCATTAAGTTATAGGCGTTGTTTGCATTAAGTTATAGGCGTTGTTTTATACCGTTGCTGCAGTACTTATATTCCTTGCCACTGTTATACTTCAACCCTATTAGGTTCAGGTACGATTATTTTCTTAGCCCTGCTTTAACTAGATCGGTAGAAGTCGGGTGATTTCCTGTCATCCGCGAGTTATAGGTGGTGACTCAGAATGGTTGAATACATTGTTATCTTGGATAACCATGTGAAGATAATAAATAGAGACCAGACGGGATTAGTGTTGAGACTGAACAGGAGGTTCAGTGAGGTTATCCTGTCTATGTCAAACTAGGACCCCGTCCGTTGTACGTCCTCAAGTCATATTGAATTTATGCCTCACATTTAGCTGGAAGGATAAGTCGTTCCGACCGCGAAGCCTAATTTTGGTTTGGGCCGGGAGTCGACCTACTGTACCTATCGTGTTGGTGAAGATGGGGGACCACAGGTTACGCAGAGAGTAAGTCCGAGGTCAGGGTCGCTCTGAATAAGGCAGCCGGGCGGTTCCTGGATACGATGGTACCTGTTGATCCCGCGCTTTTTCCGAATTGAATGTCGGTGATCTATAGCTCACCTTAGCGGGTGAGTGGGGTTTGTGTGAGGAATACCCGCCAGCTAGTTAGTAATCGATTATAATCGCCATCGTTCCTGGACAGTGAACACTTGACTTGAGCAGCGGCATCGTAGTAAGAACTTGAACAAAGAGATGAGATGGTTGAGCTTTTGTTGGAAAGATACTCATCCGGAATCGGTTACTTTCTTGTTGAATAATTATTACCATGCTTGTTTAGTACAGGTGCTAATGTAGCATGATAAGGATAATCAGATTAAAATACATTGCTAGAAGGTTCTTATTAATTGTTTCCTTAATGCAAGCTTTTTTGCAATTAAATGAGTCAGCTATCCTACTTATACAGCCTTGCATACTCCTTGGAGTCAATCTTATTTTTAGTTTATGACGGGTAAGTCTAGCTGAGTACATTCTCGTACTCAGGGTTTTATTTTCCATGTTTTTGCAGATGGTGAGATGTTTTATGGCTACTGTCAGAACTGCTTCTATCCCGCCTTGGGAGATGACTAGACCTTGGGCATGGTCACTCTTCTCTACTTAATGCTTTTGTTGGATGTTGATCAAGAACCTGGCACCGTATTTGAAATGAGTGTGTGTGGTATTTGAATTTAATCGCTTCTGCTTTATTTCGAATTTGAACTTAGTTTGTAATAACTTATTTCGAACTCCGATGTTTTAAACTATGTGCGAACTATGTATGTTGTGAATGGCGAACGCTAAACTATTACGATCTTGGTCGTGCCAAAAAAGTTTTGAAAATCCTTCGAGATTTCGGTATGACTACCGGGTTTATTAGGTCTCAATCATATAGTTTGCCGTCCTAATGGTGAATTATGTGCTTGTGCTCTAATAAATTGGTCGGTTCTGTCACACTGTCTGCTGTCCTTGATGATCGGCTTGCTGAGGGTGAGGCAAGGTTCCCGCGTTCGGTGGGAGGGTGGGGAAACCTGGTCCTGGTATCGCCAACGGACAGAGATGAGGTGGGGATCTACGAACAGAGCCTGATATCGCTAGGATGTCGCCGCCAGTGACGGTGCCGACATGGAAACGAAGGGGCCATGGACCATGGGATGGTGGCCGCAACCGCCTGCACAGCCCGCACCGCGCCTCCGGCTCCGGCTCCGGCTCCAGGGACGCATCCTGCGGCTGCCTGCTCACCCGCGGTGTAGAGCGACGACCGCGATGGAAGGAGTCATCGCGTGCGCGTCCCCTGTGGCGCCTGTTAGTGGGAGGTAGCGAGTACGAGTCCACGGACTCCAGGTCCAGGTCGCGACGGAGGAAGTCCCGCTCTGGCGCTGCATCGATGATATTAGAGCCGTCACTACGACTCCAGTTGGAGTTGGAGGGACTCCCTTGGATCTGAGCTTCTGTGGACGACGGCATTGGAGTCGCAGAGGGGAATGGCGATTGAGAGCTGCATGTGGGTGTGGGAGTGGGCGTGTGGCTGCTGCCTTGTTGTGGTAGCAGTGTGCTGAGACTTGAGAGGAGTGGCCGCGGGCAAGTAGGCGATGCCGAGACGAGATGACTACTGACTTGTGCTGAGTGAGGCCTAGCTTCAACTCGATCTTAAATGGCGTAATAGTCAAAGTGGTCCTTGAACTATACTGTTGGGCTCAATTTGGTCCCTAAACTATGAAAACGTCCAATTTAGTCCCCAAACTATGCTGCTGGGCTCAATTTGGTCCCTGAACTATGAAAACGTCCAATTTAGTCCTTGAACTATGCTCCTCGGCTCAATTTGGTCCCTGAACTATGGAAACGTCCAATTCAGTCCTTGAACTATCCATATCAGCCCCACGTTCGTCCCCGGCGGCACCAATGACAGCAAGGGACAGGGCGGTTACCGTAGCAGTTCCATATTTTCCTCTATTTTTAAAATTACTTTCAAAATCATATAACAACATAAAAATCTTCAAAAATAAAAGTTACTCAACTTTTTAAGATCTCCAAATTTGCTTTTGGAACCATCTTTAAATTCCAAATATTTTTAAAAATAGGGTTTTGAAATTTAAATTTAAAATTAAGATTTATAAAATAATTAATTCAAAAATTCGGAACCATCTTTTAGAAACCTATCCAAATTTATAAAAGATGGTTCCAAATTTTTGAATTAATTATTTTATAAACCCTAATTTCAAATTTAAATTTCAAAACCCTATTTTTAAAAATATTTGGAATTTAAAGATGGTTCCAAAAGCAAATTTGAAGATCTTAAAAATTTGAGTAATTTTTATTTTTGGAGATTTTTATGTTGTTATATGATTTTGAAAGTAATTTTAAAAATAGAGGGAAATGAGGCACTGCTCCAGTAACCGATCCTGTCCCTCGTTATCATTGGCGTCATGTGGGCTGATTAGAATAGTTCAAAGACTGAATTAGATATTTTTATAGTTTAGGAATCAAATTGAGCATAAATCCACCGAGTAGGCCAGCTGCACGGTGCGTAGAACTCCCGCTACAGTGGTCTCTGCAAGGCCAGCACGAAGCGCGAGGAACGTCAAATCAAATTGATGGATGGCAGCGTTTTCTTGGACATGAGAAAACACGGATTGTGGCTGTCACAAGAATATATGGAATAATAAAATAGAAACATAGCTTTTCTTGAACGCCACCGATGAATATAGATGGAATACAAACATCGTTCGCAAATCTAATACAAAACCTTCAGTGAACAAAGATGCCTCCACTAACCACCTATATATGCATATTTTTTTCCTTGCGTTCTTCAATTATTGTACCTGTGCCGCCGTTGTTCCCCACCGCGAACTGTGTAGTACGTAGTATGTGTCTGTGTGATTTTCCTCCGATCCAGGACATGAAAGGAAAACAAGGACATCGATTCAAAATTTCTATACAATAAATAAAATGGAAGAGTTCCTTGAGATGTTTCACAATCTCGTCCTGTACGTATCGTTCATTTTGCAACTCTTCTCTAAAATTTCTGTGCGCAATCATACCAGAGTTCGTCATGCATGTCGCAGGAGATTTTTCTCCAAGTGCAACTAGCCAGAACTGCAAGCGTATACTATTACTACTACATATAGTAGTACTAGTATATATGTAAGGACTTCCAGATTTCTTGCGAAATTCTCATCTGACAAACAAACAAGAATGGAAGATACGATCCTAAAGTTCTGGTTCGGGATCATTCGAATCATCATCGCCTCTTCCATAAATTCACATTTACACATAAAAGGAACAGTGTGAAATTCTCATCGAGTCATCATCGTAGACAATAAGGATAGCCAAGGGAATCCGAGCATGATGAGTTGAGTTTTGGAACATATACATACATATATACAGAAAGAACTGTACGAAGAATCACCATGCATGCAAAGTTGGCTTAAACTTGCTCATCTATAAAAAATAAATAAAACGGCGCACGATTTTGAACTAGCGGAACGGCCAAGAATTGGGATGAGTGAGATAAAAAGCGCGCCATGGTTGCTTGGTACAGTGCACGGAATCTCTGACGTTCCCACTGTAAAATGCGTCGGCATGTGTTGGGCCCGAACCCAAGGCACAGCCCAATTATGCGTTGGGCCTCATTTCGATGGGCCCATGTCGTGTGGTTTTCCGAATTTTTTTTATTAATAAATTTATTTTTTAAAAAAATTACAAAATTAGTCTCCGTTTTTAAAAAATTGCAGGAATAGGCCACCAGTCGCCCGTTGGAAGGGCGAAGATGGGCCTTGTCGCCCGACTGGCGGGCTACTTGGGCCATGTCGCCCGACCAGTGGGCGACTTGGCCGTGGACGTGGCATGGCGGGCCCCACGTCGCCCGGCCGATGGGCGACGTGGCCCATGTCGCCCGACCAGTGGGCGACTTGACCGTGGACGTGGCATGGCGGGCCCCACGTCGCCCGGCCGATGGGCGACGTGGCCCATGTCGCTCGACCAGTGGGCGACTTGGTCCATGTCACCCGGCCAGTGGGCGACTTGGCCCATGTCGCCCGAACACGGGGCGACGTGGCGCCGCTATAAATAACGCGGCCGGCCGCGGCCGGCCGCTGCCGGCTGGGAGAAGAGAACAGAAGGAGAGGAGAGGAGAGGAGAGGAGAAGAGAAGAGAAGAAGAAGAAGAAGAAAAAGAGGAGGAGGAAGAAGGAGAAGAGAGGAAGAGGAAAATTTTCGGTAAGTAAAAAAATAATTTTATATATAATTATTTAATGTGTGTTATATTAATTGTTAGATAATGTAATGAGCAGTTAAGCGATTAATATTATATTTTGGTAGTATTACTTATATTCTTATTTTATATATATTGTTAAATTAAATAGTTATAGTTGAAATAATATTAGTAATATATTAGTGAAAAGCTATTTTAGCTGAAATTTTTAGATTACACAGATGTCGGAGAAGTTAGGATTTCAAATTTATTATGGAGAAGGAGAAATTATTCAAGGTGTACACGGGGTTGATCTGTCAGGATTTGCCTCAGTAACTAGATGGGTGTCTAGGGCAAATGAGAGAACAATTAGTGGTGTGCAGAATTGGTTGATGCGAATATTTGGGCTTGACAGCAACCAACATGACGTTAAGGTCATAGGTATGGTTAGTCGTGCTCGGGAGGGCACTTTTTGGGAGTTAGTACCGCTTAATGCAACATCAACATGGAGAAAATACGTCAACAAAGCTGTAG
This sequence comes from Bothriochloa decipiens, assembly GCA_023333625.1. Classification (NCBI taxonomy): domain Eukaryota; kingdom Viridiplantae; phylum Streptophyta; class Magnoliopsida; order Poales; family Poaceae; genus Bothriochloa; species Bothriochloa decipiens. Next base: position 5,961,773 of record CM041634.1, on the reverse strand, counting down.
AACGTGGGTGGCCTCTAGTCCTTCTTGCTCAGGCATATACGAAGGAGGTTCATGAGGTACACGTTGTAGAAGAAGAAGGAGGTCCGAGCCATGACAATCACAATGATAATGAGGAAGATAATGAAGAGAGTGATCATCACCTGTCATCTATGGTACCGACGGGTGAAGCGGACGAAGGAGAGCGCATAGAGCATATAGTTGAAGAGATGGCGATGGAAGATATGGAGAATGAGAATATATCTGAAACTGAGTCATCTGAAGATGAGAATGAAATTCCTGTCCCACTGGAGTGGAAGAGTAACAGTTCGAAGAATTTGATGATCAACGAAGGAAATTCTGTGCCGTGGAAATATCATGAGAATGAAGTAGTAGAGGGAGGTATGTACAAAGGCAAAGATGAAGTGATGAGTGCCGTGAAGTACTGGTCTCTGTCAATAAAGCGGTCTTTTATAGTTGTTAAGTCTAACAAGAAAGTATATGATGTTAAATGTGTGTTTTCGGACTGTCCATTTAGGGTACATGCTTATGAGCAAAAATGGAGTACAATTTGGAAGTGCTCTATAGTAACAGAACATACATGTAAGTTACAAGAATTAGAGAAGTCCAATACTGCTCTTACATCGAGCTTTATTGAAGAGTACATGTATAATCGAATTGTTGATAATTTAAGGTATGAGCCGAAATCTATAGTGACTACTATAGAGGAAGATTTTAAATACACCATCAGCTATTCGAAGGCGTGGCGAGAGAAACAGAAGGTCATTGAGAAGAGATTCGGTTCGTACGAAGCATCTTATGAGAACCTACCAAGATTGTTAGAAACCATCAGACAAAGAAATATTGGTACATATTATGATATCATGGATGTGTCTGATCCAAAAGAGCCCGGAAAGTTAATACTTCGTCGAGCCTTTTTTGCACTAGGTCAATGTATAATGGCATTTCGTCATTGCAGACCTGTTTTATGCATGGATGGTACATTTCTAACAGGAAAGTATAAAGGTCAGATTCTAACTGCTATTGGTGTTGATGGGAATAATCAAGTACTACCAGTTGCTTTTGCTTTTGTGGAAAGTGAGAACACAGATAGTTGGTATTGGTTTCTGGAGCGTGTGAAGTTAGCAGTGGTGCAAGGGCGACCTAATGTTTGTGTCATACATGACCGACATGCCGGTTTGTTGAAGGCAATAACGGATATGCAATATGGTTCAGTGGAGTGTGATCTTCCTCCTAGATGGTCGGACATACAATCAAGATGGTGCATGAGGCACATGGGTGCAAATTTTTTCAGCCATTTCAAAAATAAACACCTTATGAATATGTTTAAGAGGTTATGCAATCAGAACCAACAAAGAAAATTCAATGCAATGTGGACACGTCTTGATGAATTAACAACAAAGCAAACAGAAGAGTTAGCGACTCGTACGAATCAAGACCCGAATGATATGTCTGTTCCTCTTTCAGGCCTTCCAACGGATGCCTTGAGGAACGTGGTTCGGAGGTCGGGGTCATCAATCAGGTGCTTCTCAGATTGGATTGAGTACGAGCCAAAGGAGAAGTGGTCATTATTATATGACACAGATGGGGCGAGGTTTGGAATAATGACAACAAATTTGGCGGAGGTGTACAATTGGGTCATTCGAGGCATGAGAGGATTACCTCTTGTAGCAATCGTAGAGGGTATTTTGCATGGAACATGCAAGTACTTCCGTGAAAGATATATGGTTGCTTTTAATGCGATGTCAGATAATACATTGATTTTTTCAACATTCATGACAAATTACATGAAAAAAAGGTGGAGAAGGCAAGCTTGCATCGTGCACGTCCTATGGGCACAGCAGAGAATCGCTTTGAAGTTCTGTGTAGGGATCGGGGCCGTCGTGGTAGCAATCGAGAGAGAATTGCACAAGAGTGTGTTATTCGTTATAACTCATGCAGCTGTTCGTGCATGAAACCGAAACTTCTACACAGGCCGTGCTCACATGTTATAGCAGCTTGTTCACTTACTAATTTGTCCCCGAAGCCGTATGTCTCACATTATTTTACGAAGGAGGTAGTCATGACAACCTGGAATGCAGAGATTTATGGTTTCGCAATATTTGGTAGTTTTACAAACAATCCTGGAAGTAACTACATGATGTGACCTACGAGCCCAGACCGTTTTCCTTGCAGGCTT